>JAVXUO010001352.1:0-530981 GCA_033065855.1 Escallonia rubra | reverse complement strand
TTACAAGGTAAGTATTTTGGACCTATGTTTTGTTAAATAATAACTTCTTTCAAATCTAATTATAAATTAATGAGTCTTTTCTTTTCTCTTTTTTTTTTTGGGGTCAAAGTCCATTGTATTTTAACGAGTCTTTTCATTAACTCCTTGCCATGAAAAGTATAGGACTTTCTCACCTACGCATCAAAAATATTGAAAATCTGAGCCATAAAAAACTACGTTTGATTTTTCTTTTTCTGCTTAGATTCGAGAACGACACAACCAAACAACATGCTAATGTTGGGTTTTGGCCCAATTAGGCCTGCACCTTACAAAAAGAAAAAAGAGCCAGGCAGAAGCGACACTGAAAAAATCAAATACTGATACTGGGTTTACAATTGACCCGGTCACCATATTTCTAATCCGGTCTCATATAATCTGCAGCGGCGGCGAGAATGGCAGTTCCAATGCCAGTGGCACTATATTCCGGTCTGGCATCTCGAATATGAAGACAAGTTACTGGCTAGATATTGCTGCTCACCTTGATGTTAGAACTGCTGCACCCTACAAACTACGCGCATGCACAGAGCAATATTAGGCATTTTTGGAGTGTCAATGAGGTTAATGTTACCCAATAACGTACTTGAGAGCTTGACTTGCTATCGTCAGAAAATCCCATCAAATCGCTAGATTTCGTAGGAATAAGTCCCTCGAATACTCTCTTCCTTGCTCAACGGCATCTTGGTGGAAGAATCGGGAGAGCAGGCTGCCTAATCTATTTCTTCAATTCACATGGTGATATGATGAGCAGAATTTCATCAAAAGCTAGTTTTAATTACAAAGCTTTTACCTGCTGAGAGCTTAAAGAGATTCATAAGAAAACACCCGGCCCGTGAGAACATACATTATTGTGCCTCTGAACTATGAAAGCTTCATATATCGATGTCACTGGCCCGTGAGAACATGAAGAAAAAGAAAAGTATGCATACTGAGTTTGATCAAACTGATACCTGTCCTGATGGAACTTGGAAGGATTAGCTAGGGTCTTGTAGGTTGGTTCACCGAAGCAACTCGCGTATGCTAGCGTTTTGTTTGAGTCTGAACATCCTCATCGCATCGAAGATGAATCTTACCCTTTGCTTGAATTCCCTAACCCCGTCGATCTGCCGTGCACCATGTTACCGTCTCGTACTCCTCTCCTCTCTAGCATTACTCACCCAAATGGGCTTCCCGGCCACAACCAATTCAACATCATCTTCATGCAGAGATAGCTAGTTTCCTCAACTAGTACAAATGTACACATTCACCCGTTGCTACTCAATTCTTCGTCAACAACCTCTCGGCAGATGTTCGCCACTTTGATCGACAGATCAGATATTTGCATGCGCAGGCAACGGTCCTTGTTGTATTTTCTAGTATAGTTACCAAGTCTGAAACCGTGTTGCTCTTGCTTGCGGCAAAAGGAATGGTAGATATTGGTGCCTGAAGTTCCCGAAAGAATTTTCTGGCGTAGCGTATGAATAGTCCCTTAACTTCTTATCTTTGGCTTGAGAGACACTGGTGAGAGCTTTCGATTTAAGTACCATAACCACCACTACTTGCATACGTTGGTTTTTGGCGCTGGCTGTAATTGCAGAAAGAGGGACCTTCTAGTGGCAATGCTAGCTTCAACGTTCTTCTTTGGAGTGGAGGTTGCATGAAGATGAAGCTTTTCCTAGGAAGCTAAGTTGTCAAAGAAAAAGTGAAAAGGTCCAATTAACAGTACTGATTCCATGTGTTGGCCCGTCCGCCAACTCAATGTGCCTAGCGCGACTAAAAAATATCGTTGATCTGTATTGCGAGCGACTATATAGTTTTTGAAGTTCTGCAAGTTTTCAAGTATTTGAAACAATCAACTACGTAATCATGTGGTTAATCGGTTCAAATCTTATATTATGATTTTTCCAACACAGTACATCTAGCTTCATTTTTGGCTCTGTTTTCCTCACCATTGGCCAAGTATGGTAGAGATATATGTTGATACTGGTCAAGCAAAGACAACTGGAAGATTTGGATTTCATGGTTTTATATCCATTTGATGGATTTGTTAGCTTTAGCATGGAAAACTGGGATATAGGCCTTTTGGGTTAAATACTTGTAGATGAAGGGTTTTTTTTTGAAAATTATGAAAAAGGGGGGTCACTTTTGAAAATCTCTGACAAAGGGGATTAGTCGGGAAAAAAATGTTTTTCTTAAAAGCTGATTTTTCCATTTCCCAAATTACCCCTCTCTTTATTTGTCTCCGCATACAACACTTTTAGAAATCGCAGTTTGAAACCGCGACTTCAAAGTAGAAATCGCGATTTTAAACAACGTTTTTAGTATATATATATATGTTTTCCCTTTTAAATTACGCAGAAAATGAAAAAAAAATGAAAATGTGGTTCTGAACCACGTTTTCTATTTAAAGTCGTGATTCTGAACCACGTTTTCTATTTAAAGTCGTGATTCTGAACCACATTTTCTACTAAATCGCGATTTTCACTTTAAAATCGCAGTTTCAAACCGCGATTTTCAAAAGTGTTGTATGTGACAAACATGGAAGGGGTAATTTGGGAAATGGAAAGTCATCATTGGAAAAAAAAAAAACCACTTTTTCACAAGTCATTCATTTTTTCAGAAATTTATAAAAGTTGCCCCACTTTTTCACAAGTTTTAAAAAAAAACCCATCATCCCCAAAAGTTTTATCCCAAAACCCACCTTTTTCTAATTTTCCCGCACTTTTTTAAGTAGCGAAGGCTTGTATATCACAATCTTGCCCAAAATAAGGCATATCTTTCTCGTCCAAATGCACCCATCCTTCAATTCCTCCACTCTTTATTTCCATCCATCAAATTGACCATATTCTTAAGAGGAATGTGCACAACGCTGGCCTAAACGGGCTTTCCCCAACCAAATTCAACTTCATAAAAGGGAATCTTGGACCAACTAGTAAACAAGGAGAAATTCACCTCAGAATCGGATAGATTCTTATTCGACTCAAGAAAAAGGATCAATAACTACCTTGTAACCATCCTCTCCACTTGACAGTAACTTTCCACAATCCTCGACATAATTTTTGACAGAACCACCAAGAAGATCCACGAGATGCCGAAAATCCATTTTGTGGCTATATTGGGCGGTTGCTAGACCCCAAAGATTTCCAAAAGTATGGCGTGGAATTCCGAGAATTGTTATACCGCCTAGGAAGACTGGATGGGCAGCAATGTACTCCCTTGATGGACTATGCTTTGTACAATCTAAACCAATATATAAGAGCCTTCCATATGACCGCACTCACCAACTGCACCGTTGAGGGTTTGGTTTTGCCGGTAGGATTAACTCTTCGGGCATGATATATGGCTCTCAGGCTAGATATGTCATTCTCATTAAATGCAAACATCTTTGTGACACTCACATCTGCACTCATCGGTCCTTGGTGCTCCCAAAGCAAGTCCATTTAAACCTCTTCCTTGGAAGAAAGAAATCGAGTTAAGGCTTGGGCAAATTCCATCAACGCTCTGTTTTTGGCCCGCAGTAGCCCATCCAAAGATGAACATGGCAAGGGTGAATGCATCGGCAATCGTGTGTGAACAACACCCACTAATAGCTAGCCTGCCACATGCAAAGATGGTGAGCTGAATGGAGAGCAATTCAATGGATCAGAAACCTCATCATCCGCACCAATTTCGCATGGAATGAGATGATTTAGCTCGTCTGCTTCCCTTTTAGGCCAAGAAGTCCGTGGAGTTGAGTATCCACTTTGGCGACGACAAATTCAACACCTTGGTCATTACAATAAATCGAGCAACTATGTTTTATGTAACTACCAGCGTTAAGACCAGTTCTAGTGATTTTTCAAGCTAATTACAACTTGAAACAATACTATATATTTTGGCGTTGTTGCCAAAGGCTGCATGGTAGTAGAGAACGAAAGGCACATGAAATGCGGGAGCAAGTTCGTCGAGGAATGATAAGTTTTAGTTGCGGAGGCTAGGAGGGGTTAGTTAAGGGTTTTATAAAAAAAAAATTGGACTCAATTAGCTTTATAGAGTCTGAGCGGAGGATGCACGAGAAAAGCATCATTATGGAAGATCCGATGTCTAGTGTTTAGTGACAAAAAGTCTAGTTAAGTAAGGACTTTCGTTTCTTTGCATTAATAAGTACTTCTTCAAAGTCACTTCGCGTTAATAAGTACTCCTCCAAGTCATATGTAACTCCTACATTTTGCCTAAATAATTTTTTCGGTAACATACTTAGGCCCAGTTTGACAAATTTTTTTTGCTCTTTTTTTTTTTCAGTTTTTAAAAACTGAAAAAAAAAAGGAGCGTTTGGTAACCATTTTTTTTTCAATTTTAAAAACCAGTTTTTAAACTGAAGAGTCAAAAAAAAACTCCAGAAACTGGTTTTTTTTCTTCACTTTTGGTTTTTTCTTAGACCACCACCACCACCCTCCCACCGCCGGAAGCCACCTCAGGCGACCACCGTCGGCCGCCAGCACCGCCGGAGACTGCCGGCAGCCACCTCCGGCCGCCGGCGACCACCTCCGGCCGCCGGGGACCACTGCCGGAGACTACCGGCAGCCACCTCTGGCCGCCGGTGACCATCGCCGGAGACTGTCGGCTGCCACCTCCGGCCGCCGGCGACTGCCGGCAGCCACCTCCGGCCGCCGGCGACCACCACCACCACCGCCACCGCCACCGCACCAAACCAAAAAAAAAAGTCAAAATAAAAATGGTTACCAAACACCAAAAAGAAAAAAACTCAAAAAAAAAAGGGGTTATCAAACACCCACTAGTTTTTATAAAAAAAAAAAATTAAGCTGCTCTTTAAAAAACTGCTCTTTAAAAACTGAAAACCAAATTTTTTTTTTTGTCAAACGAACCCTTAGTTTTAAATCTCAGTGGCAAATTTTCTTTGAATTCAACACAACTAAGAAAATGTGTTAAAAATCGTTAACACGCCACACCGATCAGCACAAGCGTTTAAAGCAGTAGTAGAACAGCAGCATCACGAGATGGTCATTTAGCATTAGAAAAGCAGTACACTTGAGAGCCTCATCTATCTATATGGCCCCATCAATGGCAACCAAACACGCCACACCGCATATATCTGTACGTTTAGGCAAGCGCAAAACACCCATCATTGTCCCCATCACCCAAATCTCTCTCTCTCTCTCGCTCGCTATGGCCGTCCTTTTCTTATACCGTAGAATATATATAGTTGCTCCTTCACCGGTTCTACACTTGAGAGCCTCATCTACATGTAATGTGAATCCGGTGAATTGTTTTAATTACAAGGTTTGAGCAGTGGACAGTGGAGTTTGGGGGTGTGTTTGGCTAGGGGAGAGGAATAATGGTGCGTTGATGGTGGTTGCGGAGGGTAATAAGAATAGACAAGGAGAGTCTGTGTGTATTCGAATAAATATGAGGGGGAGAAATTTGACTACTACCCCGATCGAAAGGATATTCCTCTTATTCTCATATAACAACAATTAATAGACGATATATGTTTTTAGTGACACTAAAATTACCATTTTATCTAAAGAAGAACTTGTAGTGTTGTCAAAGTTTTTTTTTTTGTTAGTACAGGAACATTTATTCGTACTAGTTGTGTAGGAAATATGGGCCCGATTCAGATCAGACCCAAAGGCTGCCACATAGGGGCTCCAATTTTTTTGGCCGGAAAAGTCAGTAATCTGTCTATTACCGAACAGTCACGAAGGAACCATTGTGATGGTTCCCTCGCAATTCACAAAGCTGAGAGTTTTAAGTGTAGTTATGGTATATTAAATTTCTTTAAGCGTATTTTTTGTCAAAAAATGATTTACAACTATCTACAATTTTAAAAGTAATCTAGATAGATGAGAATCCTACAGGACCATTTCGGATGGATGATCCATACTAATAAGACAAGGTTCCTATAAAAAAAAACACAAAGGTAACGTCAAGGTCCACATTGATAGTTTTTTTCTAGCCTAATCACTGCAGCAAAAGCATACATTATATAAAAACAGGACGTTATTTTGTTTTTCTTTTTAATGCATGAACATAGTAAGTCAATCGAAGGACTTTTAGACCCTTATATGTCTTTTCTGCCAAAGTTCATGATAAAAATATAAAAAAAGAAGAAAGAGAAATAGATAAGATTAAGATAGCGTTTGAAATCTAATTCGTTTCTAGTTTTTTTTTTTCTGTTTTTTAAACTAGAGAAAAAAAAAACGCGTTTGGCACATAGTTTTCGTTTTTTTTTTTCCAGTTTTGAAAACATGACTGTTTTTTAAAACTCCCTTTTTTAAGTTTTGGGTTTCTAGTTTTGATTTTTGTTTTGAGACCACCACCATCACTCCCCCCCCCACCAATTGCCACTTCCACCGCCCGTCGCCACTGCCCACCGACGCCGGTCACCGCCATTGTCCACCACCACCTGCCAGCACCGTCGCCGACCACCGCCCTCAGTCGGCCACCGCTACCACCACCACCGCAACCACCACCAAAGAAAAAACTCAAAATAAAATTTGGGTAATCAAACACTCAAAATAAAAACTGGGTAATCAAACATCCATTTATTTTTGTAAAAGATAAAAACGAAACTGGTTTTGATTTTTATTTTTTTGAAAATAGAAAATCAAAACTGGAAGTGATTTAAAACAGATCCTAAGTGACATTTGAAAGGGTTTACATTTTTTAGATGTTTGGTAAATGGTTTGAGTTATTTTTTTTTCTTCAGCTTTTTAAACTAGATGGAATTTAGGCTTCTTTTTAAAACTCTAATTTGGAGTTTTGAGTTTTTATTCTCATTTTGAGATATAGCCTTCAAACTTTACTAGAAGCAAATTAAAATCATATTACCACCACCACCATGTCGACAACCAACCTGATCTAAATCTGCCGCTACCGCTCCACCATCGTCGCCACCCACAGACCTACACTACCACGATCAATTCCCCCACCCCCGGCCACCACCACCATCAGATATGTGGGAACTGGGAACTTATGCCAAAAGGCTATGTCATCGTCGGAGATTCATAAAGATCCAACAATGGATCAGATTTGAAGCCATGTCCATCGAATTCCCTTGCGTCCCACCGTCACCACCATTAGAACCATGGGAATTGATAGCAAAGGCCATGAAGTCGTGGTGTGTCGGCGAAAATCCAGCGATGGATTGCTTCATGGTGGTGGTAGCAGAAGGGGGAATTGCTTTTGGTGGTGCTCTGAGTTTTACCGCATGGTGGTTGTATGGTGGTGGTGGTTGGGAGGTATTCTCTTGAAAAAGAAAAACTCCTAATGAAATACACGTTTGTTTTTGCACGAGCGGGAACTAAAACAAAGTTTAATTTTCATTGTTTTGAAAATTTCAAAACTAAAGCCTAAAAATAATTTTAAACAAACCATAAGTCACTTAGGGCAATGAGATTCTTTCTCACTTAAGTTCCCCCATTAAGTTCTTTATTAGTTTAACAACAAATTATTATTCTTGTGCTATTCGCTTATTGAACATGATAAGTAACCTAATTATTATAAGATTCATAAATAACAAGATCCATTGTAGCACTTGGCATTTCCTTGGATTATGGATCCCGGGTCCAACTTCCAGCAACGGAATTCCATTTTTTTCATCTACGGTTTGTCTATCTTCTTTTCCCCATTGATAATAGTTGGGGAACAATATGCTAAAGAATTTATTGGTGTAGCATATGAATAATCTCATAGCTTCTTATCTTTGGCTCGAGAGACACCGATGAGAGCTTTCAATTCAAGTACCATAACCTACCACACTACTTGCATAGGTTGGCTTTTGGCGCTGGCTTTGTTTCGAGTCTGTTGGAGTAATTGCAGAAAAGGGGACCTTGTAGTGACAATGCTAGCTTCAATGTTGTTCTTTAGAGTAGAGGTTGCATAAAGATTAAGTTTTTACTAGGAAGCCAAGTTGTTGAAGTTGAAGTGAAAAGCTCCACTTACCGTTGATTCCACGGCCCATCCGCTACTTAATGTGCCTAGCGTGGATGGAAAATGTTGACCTGTATTGCAAGTGACGATAATTTTTTTAAAGTTCTGCATGTTTTCAAGTATTTGACACGATCAACTGTGTGATCAAGTGGTAATTCAGGTTCTAGTATTGTATTATGATTCTTCCAACACGGTACATCTAACAACATTTTTGGTTCTGTTTTCCTCACCATTGACCAACTATAAAAGAGAAATATGCTAATGTTGGTCAACTAAAAAAAACTGGAAGATTTGCATTTGATGGTTCTATATTACTGTAAAAAAATTGATAGTTTTAGAGTGGAAAATTGGGATATAGGCCTATGTGAAGCTCTTGTAATTTCTCCCACTAGTTTTCTTAAGGCCCTCTCCCTCTTTTCTATAGAGTAATTGCGATGATTTTCTGTTCTTACCATCTCCATGAACTTATTAATCATATAGTAGGTTTATGAAAGAACGACAGGTAAGCGGCCATCAGCTTCTTGATACATAAGTTCATGGATAAGTGTGCATTGCAGATGATAAGTGTCAGTAAACAGAAACCGCTAGCAATATACAATGAAGATTCCAGACTTCTTCTGAAAAATCACAAGGCAGACTTCTCGGGCACTTTATGATGATGCACTGAGTCAGTAGTGAAGGCCTTGATATCACAATCTTGCTCAAAATAAGGCATATCTCTCGTCCAAATGCACCCATGCTTCCACTACAAGAAAAACAGCTTTTTTCGACGGACTTTTAGCGACGGATTCGAATCCGTCGTTAAAAGTCACTTTTACCGACGAATTTTCCGTCAGTAAAGGTCCGTTGTTAAAAAAACTTTTTCGAGGGATTTTTCGTCGGTAAAGATCTTTACCGACGGAATATTCCATCGCTTATTTTTATTTTTTTCCTTTTTTTCTTTTGCCAAAAAAAATTGAAAATGACTTTTACCGACGGACTTTTGCCAACGGCCAAAATCCGTCGGTAAAAGTCCTTAAAATTAAAAAACGCTACCCCTTCGTTCTTTTCTCCCCGCCGCTCACACCATTCCCTTCTTCTCTCTCTCAGTCTCTCTCTTTCTAACCCTAAATCGTAACCACTCACCTCCCACACACCCAACCTGCTGCCGCACCCCCACCCCGCCGCCTCTACTGCTCGCCGACACACATGGGCGGAGCTATGTATGAACGAGGGGGGGGGGGGGGTAATGTACCCCCTCAACGTCCCAAAAAAAAAGTTCAGTCTGCGACTCTTTCTCTACGCCAAGTCTCTCGCCCACTCCCCAGACCCAGACGGCACACACCCACTCGGCCACTCACCTGCAACGGTCGACGGCGACACGCGGACACGGCAGGGGCCCCTGCCTCCTTGAGTCGACTCTCTCTATTGAGCTCGGCTCAGATCTGGAACGAGTGGAGCCAACTAATAATATATCATCAATAAGCAAGCAATACAAGACATAATATATAAAAGAAAATTTTTTAGGTTACCACTTCCCCACGATGTAACCATAGACAAGTATATCCTTTTATGCAGTATATAGTAACCCACTTAAAAAACTTATAGACGCTTATACGATTTAGCTGTCAAGTTCACGATAAAAAAAAAATTTAAAGAAAAAAGAGAAACATATAAGATTAACGTGATGTTTAAAAGGGTTTTCGATTTCAGTTTTTGAAACCTTAAAAAAAATGATGTTTGGTAGACAGTTTAAGTCTTTTTTTTTACTAAAGTTTTTAAAAGTAATTGTCAATTTAAGCTTAAGACTCCAATTCGGAGTTTCGATTTTTTGCTTTTGATTTGCCTTTTGAGATACAGCCTTTAAACTTTATTGGAAGCAAATTAAAACTCACATTTTGAAGAAACCTATTCCTCGTTTTCCACCATAGCCACCATGCAAACCCCGGCCCCTCCCCCATAACTAATAGGCTTACTATCACAGCCATCACTACGATGCCCACACGACCAGATAATCCACCATCACCATCATATCCTCCAACGCCATCATCCAACACCACCACCACTGCTAACAGAAACGACCACCTTTACCACCATGTCGGCAATGAACCTGATCAAAACCTGCCATTGCCACCCCACCATCGTCACTAGCCACCTACACCAACACCATCAATTCCCTTACCTGTTGTCGCCACCATCAGATATGTGCAAACTGAAGGTGAAGGCTATGTCGTCGTTGGCGGTTGGTAAAGATCAATCTGTTAATCCGATTCGGACCTATTGCTATTGAGTTCTCCTGCCTGCCACCGCCACCACCATCAATTCCATGGAAATTGACGAAAAGGGCCATGATGTCATTGGGGTGTCGGTCAAAATCAGGCGATGGATCATCTCACGGTGGTAGTGGCGGGTGACAATATTGATTGTGGTGGTGCTGTGAGTTTGATTGGCAGCGGCGGTGGTGGTGGTTGGGGGGTATTCTGTTGGAAAAAAAATTAAATATGGAAGGGTTGAAGAAAGAAAAGTCACAAAAGAAAATAATAGAAGAGAGACCGAAAAACAAAAACTCCTAAAACTAAAGAGAACAAGAATTTTAAACGCACCCAAAGTCACTAGTGCAAATGCTAAAAACAAGATGTAGCATATGGCCACGAAGGTCCTTATTAGTTTAACAACAAATTGTTGTTCTCGTGCTATTTGCCTTAGTGAACGTGATAAGTAATTTCATAAGATTCATAAGCAACAGATCCTTTGTAGCATGTAGCACTTGCCATTTTCTTGGATTATGAATCCCGGGTCCAATTTCCAGCAATTGGGATATAGGCCTATCTGAAGCCCTTGCAATTTCAGCCACTAGTTCTTTTCTATAAATTTGCGAAGATTTTGTTTTCTAACAATCTCCATGAATTAATTTATTTGTCTCGCAAGATTATGAAAGTTCGGCAGGTAAGCAGCCGTTAACTTCTTAATATATAGTACAGTACATAATTTCGTGTGGATTGTGGATAAGTGTCTTCAGTGGAAACCGCCAACCATCTGCAAAGGAATTTTCCAACTTCTTCATAAAAAAATTCACAAGGCAGACTTCTTGAGCACTTTATGATATTGCAGCGAGTCAGCAGTGAAGGCCTTGATATCACAGTCTTGCTCAAAATAAGGCATATCCCTCTTGTCCAAATGCACCCATGCTTCAATTCCTCCACTCTTTATATCATCCATCAAAATGACCAAATTCTTAACAGGAGTGTGCACAACAGTAGCCCAAACGGGCTTTCCCCAGCCAAAATCAACTTCATAAAAGGGAAACTTGGACCAACTAGTAAACAAGGAGAAATTCACCTCGGAATCGGATAGATTCTTATTCGACTCCACAATAGGATCAATAACTATCTTGTAACCATCCTCTCCACTTGACAGTAACTTTTCACAATCCTCGACATGTTTTTTGACAGAACCACCTAAAAGATCTACGAGATGCCGGAAATCCATGTTGTGGCCTTCTCCTATCTTATAATGGGCGGTTGCTAGACCCAAAAGATTTCCAAAAGTATGGTGTGGAATTCGGAGAGTTGTTATACCGCCAAGGAAGACTGGCTGGGCAGCAATATACGCCCTTGATGGACTATGCTTTGCACGATCTAAACCAATGAGAGCCTTCCATATGATTGCACTCACCAACTGCACCGATGAGGGTTTGCTTTTGCCAGTAGGATTAACTCTTCGGCCATGATATATGGCTCTCAGCCTCGATATGTCCTTCTCATTAAATGTAAACATCTTTGTGACACTCACATCTGCACTCATTTCGGTCTTTGCTGCTCCCAAGGCAAGTCTATCTAAACCTCTTCTCGGGAAGAAAGAGGCCGAGTTAAGGCTTGGACAAATTCCATCAACGCTCTCTTCTCGGCACGCAGTAGCCCATCCACTGAAAAACGTGGCAAGGGTGAATGCATCGGCAATCATGTGTGGACAGCACCCACCAATAGCCAGCCCGCCACATGCAAAGATGGTGAGCTGAATGGAGAGCAATGGATCAGAAACCTCATCAACCGCTCCAATTTCGCATGGAGGAATGAGATGATTTAGCTCCTCTGCTTCCCTTAGGCCAAGAAGTCCTTGGAGTTGAGTATCCACTTTGGCTATGACAAATTGAACACCTTGGTCATTACAATCAATCGAGCAATTATGTTTTATGTACCTGCCAGCTAGAGGGTAGTATCGAGTTAAGATCAGTTCTAGTGATTTTTCAAGCTGGTTACAACTTGAAAGAACGCTAAATGTTTTGGTACTGTTACCAAGGGCTGCATGGTAGTAGAGAA
Organism: Escallonia rubra; assembly: GCA_033065855.1. NCBI lineage: Eukaryota > Viridiplantae > Streptophyta > Magnoliopsida > Escalloniales > Escalloniaceae > Escallonia > Escallonia rubra. The sequence continues at coordinate 518,736 of JAVXUO010001352.1, read as the reverse complement.
CGAAAGGCACATGAAATGCGGGAGCAAGCTCGTCGAGGAATGATAGGTTGTAATTGCGGAGGCTAGGAGGGGTTGGAGTTGAGGGTTTTATGAATTTTTTGGACTGGATTTGAACCTTCATCGTGTTGTGCTCGTTTAGTTCAATTTTTCACTCCCTCAATTAGTTAGTTTTATAGAGTCTGAGCGGAGGATGCATGACATAAGCATTATTATGGAAGACCCCAGTGCCTAAGGTTTGGTGACCGAAAATCTTAGTTTAGTAAGGGCTTTTGCTTCTTCGCATTAGTAAGTACTCTAAAGTCAAATTTGGCTCCCGCATTTTGCTTAAACAATATCTTCGATAGTAACGTAGCTCCAACATGTTTGTCCTATTGAACATGAACACCCTGGCCTCAAATCACAATGACTGATTTTCTTTGAAAAAACACCACTAACAAAATTTGGTACAAATCCTTGACACGCCACACCAATTAGACAAGCGTTTAAAGCAGTACCACGAGATGGTCATTTCATTAGTCATTACTAGCTAGTATTAAATTAGAAAAGCAGCGCAGTTAAGAGCCTCATCTACCTATATGGCGGAGGGGATAACCAATAGAGGTGTTGTAGCCTTAATTACAGCCGTTATATCAAAATGGACACACCAAGTTTTGCCACGTCACCCAACCCACTAAAAGCACGTCAAACGGTGCTTGCGGAGTTAATACCGAACTCTCTCTGCGGTCCATCTCCTCTTGGAACCGTTCATCTCCACCCTTGGAAGATCTATCTTGCTCAATGTGTCTCTCCAGAAACATTCTCTCTCTAGAAATCCATTTTCTCGGAAATGATCTACCTCGTTTGATCCCTTACTCTGTTACCCAAAAAATCACGATCTCAAAGGCAATTTTCGTTGTACCGTAACAGGAATTTGATCTTCACTCCCTCTCTTCTCCAAGAAATTGATATGAAATTGGACTTCGAGCATCCACACAGTGGCTTGGGATAAGTGTAAAACCGGCCGATCCCCTAAGGGCCATAGAATTTTTGTCAAGCAGGAGGTGTTTGTTCATTGATTGGTTTGTTGATTTATTGTTTCATTCTTATATTCAAGGAACTTGGACCTGTAACTGTGTTTATTCCATCACCTGGGTATTTTTTATTTGATAAAAGAAATTATCTTTTGCTTCTTCTTCAATTCCCCATATTTTTTGTGTTTAAAATTCAAAAGTGGGTGTAGAGCTGGAACTGAGTAAAAAGAAATTAATGTTCATGTTGTTGGATTAGTACAAGATCGGTGAAGATTTTAACTGAAGAAGTTTGGTTCGTTAACTCCAAAACGGGCACCGTTTGACGTGCTTTTAGTGGGTTGGGTGACGTGGCAGAATCTGGTACGTCTATTTTGATCTGACGAGGATCCGCCTCCCTCCACTTAGGGCTGAAGAAGCTCAATTTGGGTAGTGGTGAAATGGCCGTAATGGTAGCCGTGAATGAGAGAGTTTGGAAGCTGAGGCCGTAATGATATCATCCAGAAGGATTCAAATTCAACGAGTGTGGTCGGATGCCTAAGCACGTTTTCATTTGCCCAATTTTATCGAATATTTGGGATCAATTCCAGCCATGCTTTTTATTACACGCAATACTTATCGAATAATTCTCGAAGTAATGTGTATTACTGGTAGTACTTTTTATTAAGCCTAATCTTTTGGCTATTACAAGGGAGTAAATTAAAGAAAAGAACAATAAACTACTAATTATTTTGCCTTTTGTTTTTGTAATGAATATTATATGGGTACTAGGGCTCTACAGCGTAAATAAATTTGGAACTTGTTCCTAAGACTATGTTTTAGAGATATTGAAGGCCTAAAACATCTAGTTACAAAATCAGTCAATTTGAGAGGTTTTATGCCTCGACCTCTGATGATTTACTTCTCCCACTGCACCCTTCTTCATTAGCATGACCTCGCTCATATGCCTCGACCTCTGATGTTTGTTGAACTGACCATATGTACCACGTCTTTTGGGAGCATCCTCGATACAATCAGGTTCTCCATGGGCATGCTTCGAACTGCAACCGGTGTTTAATTGGGATGTATACTAGCATACCACTGGCATTAGAGTGCATGATAAAAGTAATACTGCACGCTTTCTGTTTCACGACTGGGTCATAATTGATTTACAAGTATTCACAATGATAAAAGTAGTCTAGATAGATAAGAACTCTACAAAGCCATTTGGGATGAATGATCACACAAAAATGACGTCAAGGTCCACATTGATAGTTTTTTTTTTTTCCCCTCTTTTTTTCTAGCTTACCCACCACAGCAAATGCATACATGATATGAAAGCATGATGTTATTTTGTTTTTCTTTACATGTATTTTCTGCCCCAAAGTTCAAGATAAAAACTATAAAAAAGATAAAAGAGAAATGGATAGGAGTAAGGTGGCATTTAAAAGGGTTTTTGTTTTTTCTTGCTGCTAGAATATTGATCGGGAACCACATCCGAAAAATGGACCTGCAAAATAGAACACGGAGTGACCGCTGGAGGTGTTCCGGCGGAAGAAGCTCCGATACTACCGGCGGAAGAAGCTCCGATACTAAAGTCAGTACGTTACTACAGGGGTAGAGCTCTGAATAGCAGAAATGCACTAGGTGTGTGTGTGAACTTGATATAGACTCGGCTGACAGAGTCCTGATCGTCTTGCAACTCTTTTCTGATAGGTCTAGAGACCAGCTGATATCGCGTTAGAGTCCTTATTGATCCCATCATCATCCTCTCTCGGTAGCATTAGTATTCTTAGCCACGTGTCACCATCTGGTAGGGCGAGCACATTTAGCCATATCAGTTTTTATTTTTGAAAGCTTAAAAAAAATTGATGTTTGGTAGACCGTTTGAGAGTCTTATTTATTTTATTTTTTTCCTTCGTCTTTTTAAATTAGTTATCAATTTAGGCTTGTTTTAAAACTCCAATTTGAAGTGTTGAGTTTTTATTTTGGTTTTGAGATATAACCTTCAAAAAGCAAATTAAAAACCATATTACCACTACCACTGTGTCGACAACAACCTGATATAAACTTGCCGCTGCCGTCTCACCACCGTTGCAACCTACAGACCTGCACCACCACCATCAATTCGCTTACCCCACGCCACCACCATAAGATATGTGGGCAATTACGTCAGAGGCTATGTCATCGTTGGAGGTCCGTAAAGATCTGGAAGTGGATCAGATTCGAGCCCATGCCCATCTAGTTCCCCTGCGTTCCACCATCACCGCCATCAGATCCATGGTAATTGACGGCAGAACTGACTTTGGTGGTGCTGTGAGTTTGATCGCATAGTAGTGGTGGTCAGGAGGTGATCTCTTGGAGACAAAAAGAAAGATGGAAGGGTCAAAGAAAGAAAAATAAGAAAAGAAGACAATAAAAAGTACTCAAACTCTAAACACTCTGGGGAACAATATGCTAAAGAGCCCAAATCGGAGTGAGTTTTACTACATTCCATGGAAAATACAAGAAAAGGGAAGGCAAGGAGAAACAATGAACTATTGTGTACCCCTAGGCGTTGATTTTATAAGAATGCTGTGACTTGCAAAATTCTTAACCGCTCGACGATATATTTTTAAGGTAATATCTGAGGTATGAGAGCGAATAAAAAAGCTTCCCTCCAAAAAAGTACTAAAACTCTAAACACTTTATTTTTAATTTAGTGATTGATTTTCAAAATAAATTGCAAATCCAAATAGTCCAAAAAAAAAAAAAAAAAACTAAGTACTATGGATCATTAACAATAAAAAATGCAAAAAAGTGAACAAGGTTGGGGCTTTACTATATGTATAAATGTATATATCTACATTAAATTAGATTATTGCTAGGTAACTATTTAAGCATCTTGGATTGGGCTGGGCGCTCGTTGGGCCGAGGTCTGACCAAAGGAGTCCTCCTTTGTGGTTACTTCTTTTAAAGTAGCCCAACAAAACAATGAACAAGGTTGGGGCTTGTAAGGTGTAACAGAGTTTGTGAGACCAAAGGGCACGAGCTTAGGCTGAAATTAGCGATTCAATCCGCACGAAAATTTGCTCGAGCATCCCCCGCCCCCCTGCGGTTGCAACGGAGGGGACTAGAACCCATAGACAAGACTAATTATCTAATACAGTGTAGTCACCTTGTATGCATTTCATAAACGAAAATCATGTGGTCATCGTGGGTGATATCTCGCCTCTACATATGCATAAATACATCCATTAACGACCGTAGATGGTACATGTATATGCCTAATGAAATCTCGTTTAAGGCTCATCCAATCCTTTCTCAACCATTAAGCTAACCCCACAGGATCTCAAGCTCCATTTCTCGTAGTTCAATCTTGCCAACTACGTCTTACATCACCAATCGGATTAGGATCTTCAATACATAGGTGTTGTAATAGTTTTAGAGATAATTTTTATTTTTGCAACTAAAAATATTTTTTCGCTATTATTAAACTTTAATGCAACATACTTTTATTGCTAAAAAATATTTTTTTGTTACACATCTATGTCATCTATGCAGTACAAAAGATGATCCTTATACATATACTGCAAGTAGTTTTATTTATTACTTCGTGCACTAGCCATTATACCTTTCTAAGTGTACAAACTACGCTTATAAATTAGTAGTACGTGGAACGAAATTAGGCATTTTTCGAAGTGTCAATAAGGCTATCCAATACTAGGCGGCGTACTTGTTGAAAGGGCCGTGTTGGCCGAAAGGGATATTGCAAAAGCTCTTGACTCGTTATCGTCGAAAAATTTCGTCAAATCGTTAATCCTACCATCTCATACACCGTTCTAGCATCACTCGCCCAAATGGGCTTCCCAAAATCAGCTTCTTGTATAGATTTTCACCCCACCTAATACAAATGTACACATTCACCCGTTGTCACTCAATTCTTCGTCAACAGATGTTCGTCACAGTCATCGACAAATCCATTACTTGTGCAGGCAACGTCCCGTGTAGTATTTCCTAGCATAGTTACCACGTCTTGCAACTGTGTTGCTCTCGCTTGCGGCAAAGGGAATGATAAGTAATGGTGTCTGAAGTGCCCTAAAGGATTTTGTGGTGTACGTGATGCTATTTTTGCAAGGGCATATGAGAAATTCCTTAACTTCTTCTGGCTTGAAAGACACCAAAGAAAGCTTTGTATGTAAGCACCATAACCACCACTACCAGCATAGTTGGTTGTTGACGCTGGCTTTGAGGCTTGAGCCGATCTGTTAGTGTAATCTCAAAAAAAGGGACCTTCTAGTGATAATTCTAGCTTCAACGTTGTTCTTTGGAGTGGAGGTTGCATGAGGATGATTGATGAAGTTTTGTCAAACTGAAAGTGAGAAAAGGTCCACTTACCACTGATTTCATGTGTTGGCCATCCGCTGTTTAACCTGCCTAGCACTTTGTCTGACATTGTGTTAGACTGTCACTAAACATTTGTCATCTAAACAAAATAATCGGTTGGTAGTACAAGTATCCAGTTGAATACAAAAGTAATCTTAGAGTTAATTACAAAATTGTTCCCTATGATTTACACATTTTTGTACTTTGCTCCCTGTATTTACAATTTTTGCAATAGTGTCCCCTGAGGTTAACAAAACCATTACAAACAGCTCCAAAATTGGATGTCGTTCAATTTTGGACGTTAAGTTCGCATGTGTGATGCACATGCCATTTTGGTATGGGCAAATTTGTAATTTTCCCTTCCCCATCTTCCTGTTTCTCACTCTGTTCATCTTTCTCTCTCTCTCTCTCATGCATCCTCCCCATTACCATAAGCTGTCAGCCTGCCCTCCGATCAACCGGAAACCCACAACCACCAGCATGGTCCTGCCATCATCACCACCGTCGCCCGCCTTTGTTTGTCACCACCTCCACCACGAATATGGAACCCTCGTGTGCCCACCATACACACACAAACAAAAAAGAAAGAAGGTAAGATTTGATGAACAAATTGTCAAACCCCAACAAACAGATCCGTGAAAAAAGAAAAAAAAAGGAATCGATCTAAAGGAAATCTCATCACGGTTCTTTTTTGTGGTTGTGATGGTGCAGATCAGGAACAAGGGTTGTGGCCATCAGTGGCGCAAATCTACACGGCGGTGTTGGTCCTTATAGACGGTGGGTAGGCAGCATAGCTGTGAGGCCGTAACCGTGAGGCGACGGTGGCACCTACTGCCGCGGGGCACCGATTGGAGCCGTTGATCGTGGTGGTGACGCGCCTACCAGGGCTTGTGGTGGTTGGTGGATTTGGATATGGTGGCAATTGATTGCGGTAGACGACGCTGGTGCTTTCCTCACGGGCACGGTGGTGCAGATCAGGAGCTGGACGGCGCCTTGCTGGAAGACACGCCACGGCGTCGGCGCTAAGATTCTGACCCACGGCCGGTGGCGCTGCCTGGCTTCTTCATCTTTTGTTTCTCTCTCCCCTTTTTTTTTTCTAGGACGTTATTGCTGCTCCGGTAGCTTCGTGACGGTGGTCGGCGGTTTGTGGTGTCCGCGGCTCTGTTGGCGATGATGGTTGTGCAACTCTGCTGGATGAATCTGTGTTGATTTTTTTTTTTTTGATGTTGTTGGCGCTACTCCGGCAGCTTTGTGATGGCTGTGCGGCTAAGTGCAGTGGCCGTGGTTGTGGCGACATTGCCCCACTGTTTGGTTTTTTCGGTTGTGTGGGATTACGGATGACCCCTTGGTGGCTACGGCGGCTGTTGGTGGTCTGTGGTCGGCTGTGACTCTTGGGCAAGGTCGGAGAGATGAACATAGCGAGAAAAGCAAGATGGGGGTAGGGGAAATTACAGATTTGCCTATGCCAAAATGGCATGTGCACCGCACATGCGGACTTAACGTCCAAAATTAAACGGAAATCCAATTTTGGAGCTGTTTGCAATGGTTTTGTCAACCTCATGTGACACTATTGCAAAAATTGTAAACACGGGGAGTAAAGTGCAAAAACATGTAAACTACGGAAGACAATTTTGTGATTAACCCTTAATCTTAACCATGGTTAATTGTAATAAGAAAAATAAAAAACAAACACCGAATACCAAAGCCACAATTCCAAACCTAAATTCCATATTCTTGCAAGAGCAGCCGCTCCTTCCCCATCTCTCTTTCTCTCTCTCCATTGACACCATCTTGCGAGACCTTCCATCACCGCTTTGACACAAGATTGATGAGTCTAAAACGACATGCTCTTAGAAGACATACAATGCTTGAAGTCTCGGATTTCCTCAAAATCTTTGGTATGAGTATTGAGTTTCGTCCAATTCTAAAACAACCTATATAGCTAGAATTACCAACAAACTTAGGAATCTGCCCCCGTACATGCATGGGATTCTCATTGGTGCTACACTCTGTAGACTGTGCTAGCCATTTTTAGATCGGTTGCTAGTCATCTAGCAAACTGTATGAAGACGCTAAATCTGACCATCAGCAATGCCGAGGAGGAAGACCAGGGATGAGCAGGACACTTATGCTTCATGACGCAAGAGCATCCAAGCAGCCCAGTGAGGCTGTTTTGAGCCTAGTGACAACACTAATTGACCTTTACTTAATGGTGGAACTAGGCCCTTGGGCTTGTGATTTGTAATGCTAGGAGTTGTTCCCAACCTATTCTGGTCGCACCCAAAGGCCCACTGGGGTCCCATTTTCCATGACACATCCGCACAAGCAACAGTCATTTTCAACGCTCACAACCGGTCAAAGCATGCACGCTCAAGTCACGTGCACTTCTCAATTTCGTTACGTTACTTCGTCACTCAGAAGCTCATTTTCGCTCAAAGCCTGATGACACTTCGACCGTCGCACTTCGCATGTCACCCATCGGCGCACCATGGAACTTGTCCAAGGAAGTTGACTTTGGCCTTTCCCTTGGGGTCGGCCTCGGCCTTGGCCTTCCCCTTGGGGTCGGCCTCGGCCTAGGCCTTCCCCTTGGGGTCGGCCTCGGCCTAGGCCTTCCCCTTGGGGTCGGCCTCGGCCTCGGCCTCCCCTTGGGGGTCGACCTCGACCTTCCCTTGGCGTTGGCCTTGGCCTCCCCCTAAGGGTTGGCCTTGGACTTCCCATGTGGGTTGGCATTTAGTCTCCATACTTAACAACTTAACTTCTCTTTAAGGGACCATGCACAACTCCGCGACCCCGTCGCCTGGACACAACTCTGCGACCCCGTCGCCCGGAAACAACTCCGCGACCCCGTCGCCCGGAAACAACTCCGCGACCCCGTCGCCCGAACACAACTCCGCGACCCCGTTGCCAGGACACAACTGCGCGACCCCGTCGCCCAGACACAACTCCAAGACCCCGTCGCCCAGACACAACTCCGCGACCACGTCGCCAGGACACAACTCCGCGACCCCGTCGCCCAGACACAACTCCGCGACCCCCGTCGCCCAGACACAACTCCGAGACCCCGTCCCCCGGACAAAACTCCGCGACCCCCGTCGCTCGGACACAACTCCGAGACCCCGTCCCTCAGACAAAACTCCGCGACCCCGTCGCCAGGACACAACTCCGCGACCCCCGTCGCCCGGACACAACTCCGCGACCCCCGTCGCCCGGACACAACTCCGCGACCCCCGTCGCCGGCGTCCGGGCGCCGCACTTCAACACTCTGTCGTGCCTGTGCGCTGCGCCGCTGATACAGCCGTGCCCCTAGGCTCTTTGTCACACTACCGTGCCCCCGGCACCATACGCACTACGTCACGCCCATGCGCCGCGCCACTAACAAAGACGTGCCCCCGGCACTTTACTCACTTCATTGCGCCCATGCGCCACAATCATGTTACATGCCCCCGGGCACCATACTCATTCACCACACCATGCGCACCTTGCCTTGGTCGTGGAACATGCTTCGACCCACTCTCCGGAGTGTACATCACCCGCGGGGATAAGTGACTCCTCCAGGACACTATCACCGCCAGGGAGCTCTTCAACTCCCCTTCCGCCAGGTAGACGGCTCCTCCAGGATGCTACCTTGACGCGCTCCGAGTGCTCCGGCACAAGGACTCACCCGCGGGGATAGGCGACTCCTCCGGGACACTATCTCCGCCAGGGAGCTCTTCAACTCCCCTTCCGCCAGGTAGACGGCTCTTCCGGGATGCTACCTCGGCCAGTCGGGTAGACGGCTCCTCCGGGATGCTACTTTGACATGCTCCGAGTGCTCCAGCACAAGGACTCACCCGCGGGGATATGCGACTCTTTCGGGACACTATCTCCGCCAGGGAGCTCTTCAACTCCCCTTCCGCCAAGTAGACGGCTCCTTCGGGATGCTACCTTAACACGGTCCTTGTGCTCCGGCACAAGGACTCACCCGCGGGGATAGGCGACTCCTCTGGGACAGTATCTCTGCCAGGGAGCTCTAAGTGCTCCGGCACGAAGACTCTCATTCTGCCAGGTAGAATACTCCTCTGGGATGCTACCTTGGCCGGCCAGGTAGACGGCTCCTCCGGGATGCTACCTCGGCCTGCGGAATAGGCGACTCCTCCGGGACACTATCTCCGCCAGGGTGCCTGCGTGACTTGCCTACGTGCTCCGGCATTGGGGGCCTGCGTCGGCACCCTTAGGGATTATGACCCCCGGGTCACTCAGAGACGGGAGCATGTCTTTGGAGGGCATCGCGCCTAGTTCACCTGGCAGTTGGGCGTTGGGTCTTCCCCACCGCTGCCAGGCCTGTGGGACTCTGCAAGGGCTTGGATTTGAGGCTAGATCAAGGGGTTCTTTGGCCACACCGACGTTGTGGGAGCCAGTCTTTCCAGACAGACAGAGCGACACTGTGCGGGGTAGGGCGGGTAAATATGCGATCCGACAGTCTGTGGAGCACCCTGGTGATGTGTCACTCCCGGGAAGCGCCACGTGTCGGTTAATGACATCATCATCTCAATCTCTATAAATAGAGGTCTTGAGAATTCATTTGGGACGAAACATTAAGGTTGGACATTTTCAGAACATATTTCACTTTCTCACTCTAGAATTCTAGAGAGAGAAACATACAGGACCCTGACTCTGGACCTAAGTATCAGACTGTAACTGTCGTCGTGTATTCATCCTGCGCTATCGCCCTCGCAGTACTGCGCATATCTTTTTTATTACGTTGCTTGTTCTTGTAGTCTTTATTCTAATGTCAAAACCAACCCTCAATGAATTCGCTCGAAAACATTCTTTAGGTTCTTTCAATGTTTGAAACGTTCGTCCTAGATACGGATCACTAGTATCTACGGGGGTGTTGGAGCTCGACATGAAATCAGACATTGTGAAACAAGACCTATGTAGAAATAGACTACGCTTAACAATTAAATGGCATTTCTAACTGAATAATATTACCTCAAAATTACATTGGCGAATAGACCAATTTAGGATGACAAATATACCATATACATAATCTCAAAAGTATCTTTAATTTAACAATTATTAATTTATTGAACATAAAAATAAAAATTAATAAGATAAATAGATAAATTCATCATGCCAAAATACTAAAAACATATCTCAAAAAATTCAACTTTAAATAGGATAAATTTTTCGAAGTTAGCGAACCTAAAAAAATTGAATTTAACTATAATGAATTGGTTTAAAGTTAACAAATTAATTTCTAGAACATCACAAATTGATGAATAGAGAAAAATTTCTAGAACATCACAAAAAATTATACTTTTTTGTCCCAAAAAAAATTATACTTTATTGGTCAATGCATAAAGAAAACTTCACAATTCACAAACTTGTCTTGCTTTAGTGAAGTTTGAAGCAAGTGTTACTTGAAGCTTGAAGGGAACTGAAAATGGAAGCAAGTGAGTCTGAAGGAGAAGAAAATTGTGCTGAAAGAGCTGAGAATCTTTTGGGAATAGGCAATACTGTCCGCGATACTGTATAGCGAACAATATTGGCGACAACTTTGACGTGTGCAGAAATAAAGGTACAGAAATTAATGAAAGTGTGTCAGTCGTGTCAGTCAAAAAGCTGTCTGCTAACAGTATAGCGGACAGCTTTTCGTCTGACTCATGTCAGGACCAGAAAGTCGTCCGCTGCATAGTGTAACGAACAAGGGAGAAGGGGCAATATGGTAAAAAAATTGTCCGCTACACTATGTAGCGGACGACTGACAGCTTTTGAAAAAAAAAGGATTTGGGTCGTCCATCCTTTCAGGATGGACGGTTAGATCGCGCTAGCAAAATCTTTTATTTTGCTAGTGCTATCAACGGATCAGCTATATATATATATATATATTCATGAAAGCAAAGAACCGGGATCATACATCATGTGTCTAGTTCCCCTTATCATCCATTAACAAAAGGAGATGGTGGATGGAAGATGTAGGAACTACACCCACAAAAAGATTGGAATCTGCCCATTTAGTTAGAGCTATATAAAGGTGTGAACAAGCTATGCAAAATTCCGCCACTATTCTAGCTCAACAGCGTTGCTCAAGATCCTCAGGCACCTAAACATAAAATTAAATGTCACTTAAAGACAAAAGCTTCAGTATGATAAGACATAATGCAGCAAAATATTGTAGAAGCTAGTCACTAACTACACAAAAAAAAACACCCAAAAAGAGAGAAAAGAAGCTATGAGAAGTTGCACACTTGGACCTGACACACAGTGACCCTTGATGGCACAGGAAAATGTGTGTGGCACTCGTTTGACCATTTACAAGAAGAGTCATCCCATCAATCTCATCAATTTATAGGCAACAGTTAAACGACATTGCAGTTAATAATACATAAAAAATAAATTTTAAAATAAGGGCAAGACGGTCAAGAATATTCTCATTACTTCAAGAGTATCATTACAATTTACAAAAGCTTTGTGTGTAACGGGTGTGCAATATAGTTAGAACGAAAGCTAAAACAAAGCAAAGAACTCTCGAGCATAAGGGTAGCCCCTGTCCGTTTACCATTTTCTTTTTCAATTTTTATAATAATGACCGGAAAAAAAAATCCTTTTATCGTGTCCGTTTATAATTTTTTATATCTGTTTTGAAAAAATCTAACACAACTAGTACGTGAACGTGAAAACATTTATAACTTTTTTCAACCTCTTCTCACCCGTTGTTAGGGCAAAATAGCCAAATAAAAGTGATTAAAATGATAAAAATATATAACTATACTTCTTAATTATATATAAAAATAAAAGCAGAAAATAAAAATGATGAAACGAATATGTCCTTAAAGATGCAATTACTTGTGAACACACGCAAGAATATTGCCACTTGTTGGCCAATTCCGTGAGTAAGAACACCGAGTAGCTTACTATTTAATTTAATGTGTACGTACACAGCCACCACGCTACCCTCTAGGCAGTTCTTTCCTGACGCCGTAATATGCTTTCCTTCCTGTCCGAGGCTGCAACTTTAATTTTGGTCTGCTTTCACACTTGTTTCTCACCCTAGCTTCGTGAATCCAAGCTAGACCGACCTTATCCAGTCCATTAAACAAACCAACAATCATCCTTCCTTCCTGCATAAAGAAATGATCCGATTTTTCGCTAACTTTGCTCAAATTTCTAGGAACATCCTTGCCGCAATTGGTACTATGCTTCAAACCAAAGCAACCAGCGGAGGGTGCTCGGATCACAAGAGCACTGGGACTCGTTAAGTCTGCTTGTTTGTTGGTTTGGCTTTTTTAAACTCTTTATAGGATATATACCTGCCTATGTAAAGCCTAAAGGGGTTAGATGAGCTCCTTGCTCTTGAATGTTCCAAAGTTTCATTTGCCGACTCGTTATTACAGGCATTTTAGAAGTGTATATAACGCTTGTTCCGACAGGAACCAGCGTAGTAATCACACACACTTGCTTTTGCCACGTAATGATAGATGATCCTGCAGGTACTCCTCTTGTCTAGATATCAGAAATTTCTGCTCTAGGAAACAGAAAGGATAACACGCATAAGTCATAAACCGTCCATCTCATCGCAACATCCAAAGTGCACTTGGTGGTCAATTCTCTAGAGCTTTCTTTTCCCTCCACCAGTTGGTTATTCTGATTCCCCCTTTTTCTTTCTGGTACCATCTCATCTGTCCTCACTTTGCTGCCCTATATAAACCGCCACCCACCCCTCCAGTTTTTTCCAAAACTCCTACCTTCCAACCCCAACTCTGTATAGTGTTGTTGTGCGTGTTCAGGTTTGTTGCAGTTTCAAAGATATGAGTGACCCCAAGTATGCTTATCCATACCCTGCTCAAGGTGCTCTCTCTCTCTCTCTCTCTCTCTCTCTCAACACAACCACCTTACATCTCTCTATCCGAGTGCTTAATTGGTTGGTTTGCCTCCTTAATCTTTTGGGGATTTGGAGCCTGTGTTTTTAGGGCCGGGGGGCTTAAATTATGGGCATTTTTCTTAGCTTTCAAGGGTGATGTTTCCTTGGTGAAAGATTTTTAAGGATACAAGATTATTCATATGATTGTCCTGGAATTATTATCGACTGCCAACTAATACTTGTGTGTCATGTTTGGATTAGGTTACTATCAGGGTCAGCCACCGGTGATGGCACCTCCTCAGTATGCTGCTCCCCCACCCAAAAGAGAGCGAGGTTTCCTTGAGGGATGGTATGCATCTTCCATCATTTTTCCTATATATCCCATTCCTTTGAGACATCTACATGTTAACCATCTATCGTTTTTGGCTGTCCGGCCAGCACCCTCGATTTCACTTTTTCATTATGTTGTCCACAGAGATCATGCCAACCAATATTTATCTACTGATTTTATCTGTGATTCGTTTGCAGCCTTGCAGCTTTGTGTTGCTGTTGCCTCCTAGATGAGTGCTGCTGTGACCCCTCCATCCTCTTTGTCTGTTAATACACTGATTTAGTTTCTTGCTCTACTCTACCCTCATGTAATAATAATATGGAAGGATGCTAATAGTGCCAAATACATATGGAACTTCCATCATTTTTGTAAGTAGCTAGTTATCAATGGAGGTGTTGTTCTACCCGAATACATGATTTGCCTGGATGATTCAACACATCTTAACCCATAGCAGTTCTCTTAGAAGAAATATGGTGTTTCTCCCAACATCCGCGGTTACATGTCAGGAAATCCAAGATTTTTGCAGTTGGCAATGGATTTGGCAAAGACTCAAACAAGGAAAAAGACGAAGAGGCATTTTGCTTCAAGCTCTCTCTAACTCTCTCGCTCCTTTTTTCAGTAAAACTTAAGCAATCCATACAATCACAAGGGACATTTTGGCGAATCACTTTCCCCGAGAGAACCGAAGAGGGCATGATCCGTATAACCTCTCCATGTAAAACCCAAATTAGGCTCGAACCCAGATGTAGTGATTATTCCAGGTTTCTTAATAGACAACCCAATTTTTTGCACATGTACAATTGATTTCGAACAAAACAGGAACATGTGCAAAGTCGTTCGTTTAGTTTCAAGCCATTTTCGAACTCGAGCTCTTGTGCGGTTGATTTTCAATTTTTTGTTTGAACTCAATGTATAGTTCAGTTCACAAATCTCTTGTTCAGTTCGAGTTCGATAGATTCAATTAAACGAATCATTATCAAACTTGAAAACTCTTGTTCCCAAATTCTATCTAAATTTTTTTTGATCCAATTATTCGAAGAAATAAACCAGAATCAAGAATGTTACGAAATTGCTCTAGATAAATATGTATATAACACAATAAGCAAACGCAAGAACACAAGAAATTAAAAAAGACTCAAATTTAATTTACACAAGTCAGTTTTAAAACGCTCCCTCATGTGTATCTTGCAATTGTCTGTCGTCACAATATATAAGAGAACACGTTGTATTTAGAGCTATGATCAACTCAAGGAAAACTTAATCCTACTCATGTACCGACACTAAAAAAAATTGGGTCAGAGGGCCTCGCTCCTGAACCCCAATAAAGCCTGCTGCTAGCTACACACTCACTCCGTTCCGGGCAACTCGACCTACACCTTCTATCTTTAGTCATAAATACAAGACATATATCAACAAAGAATGATAAAGAGATTGCGGCGTATGGTATTTGGTTCAATGCGTGGGGAAGAATCAGGGGCGGAGCCCAAGCATGACCAGGGGGGCCATGGCACCCCCCCCCCCCCCCCCCCTAAAGTTTTTGAAATTTTTTTTAGTTGTTTTAAATAATAGGTAGTTATGTTTACGATATTTACTAAAATACTACCATTTTAATTATTCAATGTATTAGATTTCATTTTGTAATGTTTTTTACTTTTTGTATCACCAGCCGTCGTAATCTTTATCTTTCTCGTTCCTTTGTCCATCTTCATTCTTCAAAACTCTAAATCTCTAGATTTTAAAGTAAACACTAATATATCAAGGTTAGTTCCTTTTTTTAATTTAAATTCTTATAGTATATTAACTTATACGTGACTATTGTCATTATACAATTGATATCGCACTAATAATACATATATACAATAAGAGTAAAGTTTTTAGTTTGTTGTTGACTAACTTTACAAGTTAAATAATCACTACAAATAGTTAAATTATATGATTATTAGTCTAATTGAGCAATATATTTGTATTTAACGTATTTGATCGAATTTTTTATGTTAGCTGTTAATTTTTTTTTATAACATTTTGGTCCCCCCCTCCCCCGTTGGACTTCCTGGATCCGCCCCTGGGAAGAATGGCAGATTGTGGCATATGGTATTTAGTTCAATGCGTGGGAAAAAATGGCTGACCTCACGACCATGTCGTTGACCTAATCTGCGGAATCACGGTGGACACTTTTGGCAGATTTTTGGAGGCCGATGAAGATCGGAGCCGCTTCTTGGGAGAACATATTTTCCAGACGTAGGGCTCGCTGCTCATGGAGAAGCCTTACCGTGCTCAGAGATAGGTTGACCAATCGCCGCAAGAATGTCACGAATGTTTTTGTCTTTATTGAAACAATCATGCATTCAACAATCATCTTTACTGAGTCGATGAAGATCCAACCGTAAAGTCAATATTCATGTTTCAGATCGAGAGGCAAAGACAGCAAAGTGGATTGGATGCTAGAGATAAATGAGGAAAGGTTGATTCTTTCTAAGATTCGATCAAGAGAGAGCCAAGTACCGGAGCTACTATCCAGGCTGCGAACTTGGGCTAGGAAAGAGTACAACATCCAACCTAACAGCAAGTGATTGATCCTGTATTTTCCAGAATGCATAAGATATATTAATCTCTGGCAATAGGTCTATAGAGGAAGTGGAGGCAACAATCCCATCAGAGGTGGGAGGGGCACTATCATGAAATGAAAGCTATTTGGGTGGACACGACAGAGAGCCATCAACACAATCAAAGAGATTATAGCTAAGGATGGCAGTTTGATATGTAACCGACAGATATTTGACCTATTCAGATTTCGTATGAGAAGGTATTTTGACTTTTTCACCGGGCTATGGGACGGTTTGAGATTTAAAATTTTAACCTGCAGGCTGCATCGGGTGCAGGTCGGGTTTGGTAATTAGTTTAAACAACCCTAGTACCCGACACGCACCCGTCCCGTATATAATATCCAAACCCTAAATCTAATCATAGCCGTCCATCTCTCTAATATATATATATATAGTCACGAATATCCCTACCATCAGCCTCTCATTTCTCTATCTCCTTCTGTCTCTTCTCTCTTTCGCGGCGCTTTTAACCCTTCCTTTTTCTCTGAGTCGCCCACCGCCTATCATCCTTTCCGCGGACCACCTCACCACCAAACACCATCCACTGTGATGCCTTCACTTACAGCTCTACTCGTGGAGGGCTCTACTCGCCAGGTGTCGTGAGTATCAAGACTATGACACGACGACTCGCCAAATCGAAATCATCGACTTCAAGGCTGACACGTTCAAATGTTGGTCTTACGAGCGCATATAAGAAAGTCAAAGAAATGGCTAACTTTTTGGTCTGAAGATTTGCAGTTTTTTTATAAGTTTTAAAAGATTTTCAGATTCGATAGATTTGTAATTTTTTGATAAGTTTCTTTACTTTTAGTATTTCTTGGTTTTTATCTTTTTCAGTGGTAGTTAGAAGATTCGCAAGTGGAATTGCTTCAAAGCCTTGCTAAAATGAGAAAAAGCAAGTTATTGTAGTCATCACTTCTCTTAGGTGACAGTTGTCTTATATTGGAGATAAAATATAAAATTCTGGAGGTCGGGGGATCTGGGCGGGAGCGAATTTTTTAACTCAGTCGGATCGGTGATGGTATTCCCATCCTTTGACCTGATGGCGAGGCAGTATATTAGGACTACCGGAGCAGGTATGGATTTCATAAAATCTGTATCCGTATCTGCCCCCCCCAATTGCCATCCCTAATCATAGCCACGAAAAAGAGGCATAAAACGTCTTCTCCATACAAATAGTTATCTGTAGTAAGTTTAACCGAGACAAGATTATGAATGTGACTAAGGAGAAAAACTGGAGTGTGTATGTGAAGGCGGTACATAAGAAGATAACGAAAAATAACAACAATTGGCCTTGCGATCTACGCAACTCTTTATTATACCATAAAAGAACAGAATTTTTTCTGGAATATCTCTTTTGTTGATTTTATTCATATCTGCTTCTTTTTTTTATTCTTTTTGAAGAAAATTAGGAATATATACTAGATTATATATAAAAGGAGAATATACAACCATGTGAAGTACAAGTCAACTAATTTACATATTGGATGACAACCTATCCAATGAACAAAAGCTAACAGAAAACATTCGACAAGAACTAACAGAAAATGAAACACCACAAGGAAGTTATGCAGGGAAAAACCGATCGCCAGCAAACCAATCCCGTTGATTCACAAAAATGGATTCAACAACATAGACAGGATTACATCATAACTGCTGATTCATATGTGCTGATGAAGTATGTACATTGACAGAATTACAGCACATGAGTTATTATTTGAAAGCCCAATAACTATCTCTTAGATGAGGCTATATATAAATTAACATCAATATCTTTTTTAGATTTTAAATAAATTTAGTGAATCTTGAGGGGATCTTACTTAACTGCTGAGACCATTCAAAAGGTTTGTATAGTTAAACGAATGAAAAGAGCCGGGCATGAACTTTTTGAATTGTTTCACAAACCAAGTTTAAAAGAACATTTTCTCTTCTTAGACGAACTCTAACCGAGTTCGAACATGACCTAAATGTTATGAATCGAGTACGAACACACTGCCTTGAACTCAACTTGTATACAGTCCTACCTATATGTGCCTCTCAAAACATTGGAGCTGCAGTGAAATAACTCTCGCGATGATCATGCAACACGGAGCAGTTAATATACATCTTAGCCTCCTTTACATATCTAATTATATATATATATATATATATATATATATATATATATATATATATGAAAGCCGAAGTTGAGAGAATGTTGTCCAGTCATCCCTTACTTAGACACTCTTTTATTTCGCCATATGGGCTTTCCTATCTTTAATTTTTAAAATATTTTAAATTTACTTACCTTTGTAATAATGATTTGATTTATTCTCTCTCACTCTCTCTCTCTCTCTCATTTTTTTTTAATATAACATGAGAATTGCATTGAAAACGAAAGTTTAACAGACGCTCAGTTATAGAGCTTACAAAGATGATAAGTCACGACAAGCCCGTGACTCAGTAAACTATGTAGATGTTACATTTCTCTCTCTTCTATGTCTACATGCCTCACTCAAAAATTATATTTATATCTTTACAATTCCATTAATTCCTAGATTTTGACAACAATAATTCTCTATATATTCTTTTTTATTATTTAAGGAAACACAATATTCTCCATCAGTTCTTCTCTTCTCTTAAAGTACCCTAATCTCCTTCCTTTTATTTCATTGCAAGTTTTATATATAGTTAAGCTCTTATTTTTTTTCAATAATTCATTATGTGTTGTTACTCTTTTCTTTGTGGTATTGAGTAATATAACCTCAACACGCGGGTTATTATTATTAGTATTATCAATGCAATTGCTATGAGTTAGGAAATACTATTTCTATTATTTCATACACTATTTTTTATCTTCATTTGTCACTTAAAATGAACAATTATTACTCAAGTTTTTTTTTTCTAACGATAAAAATTGGAAGAAAAACTCCTTCAAAAAGGTAAAAATAAAATTTTGATTATCTTATTGTCGCTACCAATTTTGTAATTGTTATTAGGTGTACAAATATGAGATCTCTCAATAAGTATTTTGATAGTTGTCGTTCCCATGTGTAACGCACGAGATCAAAACTAGTATAGTATGAAGGGGAGAATTGAGTAAAAATGTGAATTTTCACATGATAAAGGAAATAACCACCAAGAAACCCCGCACTGATCTCCAGGGACACCCAGAACTGTTTGTCCTCTAAAATCATGAAACGAAAGGAATGCAATTAATAAAAAATGACTTCTTCATGTCTTGGTTGCGATTAGTTCAGGATTTCAAGTCAGGCTTAAGCCTAAATACCAAAACCAATAAAGTGCTGAGCAACGTAACGTTTGATTGACCTCTGTTTGTATGGCTGAAATATTTTGAGCCCGTCCCATTCACGCGTAGGGTCTTGTACGGTCAATGTCAGAGACCAACATATTTGGTGTGAGATCAGGTGTTATAATCTCTTCTTCTCTGCACACGACGACGGAGCAAGCACTTCATAAAGTACGTAGTCATGAATTTATGTGCAAAATCTTATCAAACTAATCTTTATTTTGCATGAATTAACTCATAACAATTTTTAGTAAACAAACAAATTAATTCTGAAATCAAATTTTAGAAATTGATTGAAATTTAAGCTTGAAATCTACGTTTTTGAAAATCAACTTCGTATGAGCAAGTAACATATACCCACCTCGAAAATGGATAGAAATCAGGGGCTCGTAACAGATACCACCTTCCCTTTTTTCCCCGGCCTTGAAGATTTGAGGAGCGGTAGAGCCGCAGTTTCCTTCTCACTTACTCTTCAGACTGTTTGTGTCGGTGGCGGTGGCGTTTGGCCATTTCGTTCGGTGGACTTTGGCATCTTCCAAAAGTTATATTTTATATATAAAAGGACCAAGAACCCAACTCTTCTGTAACCATGGGCGGAACTGCTGCATGACCAGGGGGGGCCATGGCACCCCCCAACTTTTGGAAATTTTTGTTTATATTTACACAAATGCCATTATCTTGTAATGTTAATTAATTAAGGTTTCGTTTGTTGTATTTTTTACTTTCTATGTCACCGGTCGTCATAGCCTTCTTCTTTCTCATTCTTTTACTCCATCTTCGTTCTTCCTAATTTTATATTCCAAATATCTAGATTACGAAAAAACATGAATTGATCAAGGTTATTATTATTATTATTATTATTTTTGAAAGTTTAAATTCTTATAGTATGCTAACTTATACATGACTATTATACTCGTATAGTTAATAATCACATTAGTAATACATTTAAAGAGTAAAGTTAAGTTTCTTCATGCAAGATTATTAATTCGTTATTGACTAACCTTATCAAGTTAAATAAATCACTATGAGAAGCAAAATTAAATGATTAATAGTCAAATTGAGCAATTCTATTATGTTAGCCATTTTTTTATGCCTTTTTGGCCTCCCTCCATTTGACTTTCTGGATCCGCCCCTGTCTGTAACACGAAAGTTCTCTGCTGCTGCGTTTTTTTGCCTTTGCTTTCAAAAATGGAGAGGGACCTCAAGTATGCTTATCCTTACCCTGCTCAAGGTACCCTCGTCTTCACAGAAGCATCATTTCTACTGCATGTGTTTGTGTTTACTGCCTGTCTTATGTTACCATGGACGTATTCGAAGCATCATGGGTAACTTGAATATTTTTGTTTCAAGCAAAATTTATTAGTGTGGTAATGATTTCTGAAAACGTGCAAAGCTGCTGAGCTTTCCAACTTTCTGAAATTCTCACACAATGGACCAGGTTATTACCAAGGGCCTCCCGTGATGGCACCGCCTCAGTTTGCTGCTCCCCCACCACCCGGAAGAGGTTTCCTTGACGCATGGTATACATTATAGAAATTCGTTAGTTGCACAGTTATGGGATGGACATGACGTGACAGATATTGGATAGATGGATCCAGAAATTATTACTTTCTCATATTATCCGTTAATAAGTTAATTATATCACGTCATATCTATTATTAGTTTCTTCAATTTTTTTTTTCAATACTTCTTACTCTATTAACGTTATGTATCTTTCTTGCCGGAACAAGTATGACGTCATGGAGGTCGGATAGGTTTTCAAGAAATTATTACTTTTCTATTTTATACGTTAATAATACAACGTCATATCTATTATCATTTTCTTCACACACACACACACAAAATCCATTAGTTCGAACTCTTTACATAAATACTACCGTGGGCGGGCCTCTATTTATGTTATGCATCTTTCTTGCCGGGACATGTTTTTAGTTGTCTTAAAGTCTCAAAATTTGAGCTCTCACTTAGAACCACTTGAGCTTCTAATGATATGTGTCGGTTTGATTGGTTTGTTGATATGCAGCCTTGCAGCTCTATGTTGCTGCTGCTTCCTAGACCTCTGCTGCGATCCCACCCTCTGCTTTCTGATGTAACAATGGCTTTTAATTATTTTTCTCTTTTCATTATCAAGAAAAGAATATTTCTCTTTTTTGTTGTAATTACCCGCTATGTAAAGGTGCCAAATATGTTGGTAATACTTTAGAACGCCCAAGAACATTTCATTTGTCAACAATTCTAAGTCATCTTGAGTTGTCATAATTGTGAGTCCCTTGGAATTTTGGTGTTTGAATGCTACAAATCACATCTCGTGTGATCTCTTGGGGTTGAGAACCACCTAACCTTAAGTTGTGTTTGAATGATGCAAACCATGAACTTCAGAAAGAACCCCAGTTTGACGTAAGAAGTAAGCAGGTTAGTATTAGTTCACTAGTTTCGGATCAGAAATCCCATCAATTCTCTGTCTCCGAAACAACAGCAGGCAGTAGCTGGCCACCCAACACAAGCAACCATGGGCTGATGTCTATTCACATTTGTCTCCTCAGACCACATGTAAGCAATCCAAGTTCACCTGACCACCGGCTGAGAATGCACAAGGACGAATAAGGTGGGCCGCGAAATTCAACTGACCATGGGCTTGTTAACCTAATCTGTATCAGCACCGAGGGACTGGCCAAGTTCTAATTTCTCTAGCATCCAGAGACGCTGATGAAATGTTTTTTCACACACAGTTACGAAAATGGAAAGTCCAATGGACTTTTCTTTATCTTCCTAGAAGTTGTAGTAAAGTCATCTGTAACATAAGACCGGTAGATAGGAGTTTTTTTTCCTAATTAATACTGTTTTAAAACTTAATTACCAATATATTCCATTTTAAAACTTATTCACCCGCATATCACATTTTAGAAATCGCTATTTGAAACCACGATTTCAATTTCTACTTTATTTTTACTTTAAAGTAGAAATCGCTGTTGTTTGAAACAGAGATTTCAATCTACCTTGAAATCGTGATTTCTTTCAAAAAATGTGGTATGCGGGTAAATAAGTTTCAAAAAAGAATAAATTGATAATTAAGTTTTAAACATGTATTAATTAGGAAAAAAACTCCCGGGGGTGGTAGACGTTTGTGAAGAGGTCTTTAAAAAACAAACATTACTAGTAAATATTTTACTTCGACTAGTATCCATGACTAATAACAGTGACACTGGGATTTGAAAGTCAAACAATATATGGATAAGGAAAATACGAAAGAATAAGCGAAGCGCTATCTAAGCTTTATTATCGCCCTTTCAAACTATAGAAGGGTCGACAGAGGTCATATATGGAGTTCAAATATCAATTATTACAAAGCTTTATTGAAAGAAAACTTTAGCGACGGAAGAGAGCTAATCGGCGAAAATGAAACTACTCAAATAGGTCATATAACACGACAAAGATCTATAACACGACAGAAGAAAGCTAATCGGTGAAAAAAGGAGTTCAAATATCAATTATTACAAAGGATTACTGATGCTAGCACATGGTAAAAAGATTTAAGAAATCAAGTAGCATACCTCAAGGCTGATAACTGAAATAGGCATCACAAGAGGAATCCTCTGGAACCTAGACACTAGGAAATCACATCAATTCTGTGTAAATAACATCCAACACATTTTGAGTTCAATTTGGTCACGGAGCTTTGGGGGCCAAATCGGCTACACCAAAACATTTCCAATCAATCACCATTTACACTGGGGGCCACATGCCGTAAAGTATAGAATTGCACACAAATGCACGCCAAATGCAACCCAAATTCAAATTCAGATGCCGAATCAAATTCACCCCACCTGTCACTCTCACCGGCCGGCCATCTTTCGACACTCCAATCCCGGTGTGTACACATCCCCCCGTCTCCGGCAGGGTTCCGTAATATTCCGGCGAATCTGGCGTTCTTTAGCCGCTATATAGGCATACTCACCCGAGACTCAGTGCCACTTTCTTGACAACATCTCTCGTGCAAAACCAGCAGAGATCCAGATCCGCTACCACCAGAGCCACTCCTCACAAAGAATTGCATCTTTCCTCGTCTACATTGAAAGGAAAGGCAACGGAATGATCCACCACCTTTCCTTCACCAAGATTAGCAGCCATGGATGTTTGGGTACAGAGCCTCCCTTGTGCAATTATAAAAAAAGCCAATCCTGAATCCAGCTTTTCCAGTTTTCTATATGGTGGGTGGCCCAATAAAACAAACTGGAAAGTTATAGCCAACCTGTACCCCTAAAACCTTTTCCACCTTTGCCCTTCATTAACCTGCCAAATTTCCCAAGTCAAAGTTTCCACACAAGACGACATTGTGTGTGTGAATTTAACCGTTGGCAGCAGTGTCGCTGTGAGGGCACTCTCGTCATTTCCCCACCGGGAGGACGGTTCAACTTTAACGCCTTCCCACATGAGAGAGAGTCTACGCGTTGCTTCACGACTACGGCTTTTCCCCGTCCGCGTCAGCAGCGCTTTGGGCCCCACGTCCTTTAAAACCCTAAATTCACCACACATGCAGCCCAAATTCACACCCAGAGGGAAATACCACTTGATCGCCCCGTGTCCGTCCTCCACGTGTTCTCGTTTGTAGATCTCCGCCGTCCGTGACAGGTGGAACGGGCAGCACATTGAACAGCAACGAAGTTCGCATCCGCCGTCCGATCATCACGAACCCGGTAATCGACGGGTGACTAACTGCCCGAGGTTTCCACGGGCAGATCTCATCCCCTTTAAGAAGCCATGGCCACACATCTCATTCCTCGCTCAGTACCCAAACCCTAGACTCCATTAATCCTTCTGTTCATTTCGTCTACTTACATACACGTCGGCGCGGCGTCGTTTTGTCAGATTCCGGCGAGCGCGTGCCGTTGACTCTCCGCCGCTACATGTTCGACTCCGATCAACTTTGCCGGAAACAAGCCGGAGATCCCTCACGCCGGCGCGATTCCGTTCCTGCATGGCTTCTGCCGTGATAGCCCGCGGGAATGATTCCAATTGGGGCCAATCACTTGGTGGATTCATGGGAAAACTCCCTTATAATACCAACCCTCACCTAAACTCTAACACTAACCCTAACCCTAACCACAAATCGAAACCAAAGAAGAAGCAATTCAGCTCCGTTAACGGCCGGCACCACGCAGACGAATTGCCTGCCGTTACTCAGACCGCCTCCGACGATGCCTACTCATTCAATCAAAGGCCGATCGAAGTGGACAACAACCCGACCCGGTTCAATCAGGGCGGGTACCGGAACATTAGCGTGTCCGATTGTTCGAAAAATGAACTGAGTCAGCTCAGTAAGCGTTTGGCTTCGGAGCTTGACCAGATCCGGAAGCTGAACGATCTAATCGAATCAGGTCAATTCCATCCCAGATCCGAGTCCAAGGTTAAGAAACTGTCGGGTAACAAACGGCCGCTGCCGCTTGGTTCCAGTAAAGATAATGATTCGAAGAGATACCAGCCCGTAATCCCCATATTGGAAAATGGGTTGCACAATGTTAAAGAGGTTGGTGTTGCGGATGAGACTGCAATGAAGGCTTGCAAGCAGGTGTTGTCGAAGCTGATGAAGCACAAGCACAGCTGGGTATTTAACAAGCCGGTTGATGCTGCCGCGCTTGGGCTGCACGATTATCATCAAATTGTGAAGCGGCCGATGGATCTGGGGACGGTTAAATCCAATCTGGCTAAAAATTTGTACCATTCGCAGGCTGATTTTGCCGCGGATGTTAGATTGACCTTTAATAACGCCTTGTTGTATAACCCAAAAACTGATGAAGTGCATCTCATGGCGGACCAGCTCCTCGCCCGGTTTGAGGAGTTGTTTAGACCGATTCAGCCCAAAGTTGAGATGGGTCGAAACGAGACTGTTCGCAGTGAGAGTGATCGAAATGATTATCGCCGTGGTGGTTTTGCCAGTGGTGAGTTACAGGGAAGTTCGTGGAATGACATTCCCATTCCGACCCCAGATAAACCAAAGAAGCCAAAACCAAGTCCAGCTGCTCCAGTGTCAAGGAAACCTCAGTCGAGTGCCTCAAACCCGCATTCCTTAAACCAACCATCGGCGCAATCGCCTGTCCCGACTCCATCACCAAAGCAGGTGCAGCCGGTGAAGCCTACGGGTACGGTGGCCAGAGGGGCTACAGGAAAACAGCCCAAGCCGAGAGCGAAGGATCCCATTAAGAGGGAGATGAGCTTGGAGGAGAAGCAAAAGCTGGGTCTTGGATTGCAGAATTTGCCTCAAGAAAAGATGCCGCAGTTGGTTCAGATTATCAGGAAAAGGAACGAGCATTTGGCGCAAGAAGGGGATGAAATTGAACTGGACATTGAAGCGCTTGACACGGAAACGCTTTGGGAGCTTGATCGGTTTGTTACCAATTGGAAGAAGATGGTTAGCAAGACGAAGAGGCAAGCGCTCATGGGTATCAATCCAGCTGCTGCCAGTACCACAGCCGACACAGATGGGGTAATGGTTTATTTAATTATTGCTTCATTTTGTTATAATTGCCTTGACAGTGCTCACATTTATCGTAAGATGCATTCATATGGGATGTTTATGTTGTTTCTTTTGATGACAGGTTCCAAGCGAAAGAGCTGATGTGGCGAAGAGGCCCAGAAAAGATGCTGGGGATGAAGATGTGGACATTGGTGATGAGATGCCCGAGAGCCACTTCCCACCGGTGGAGATTGAGAAGGATGATGGTGGCCATGCTCATGGTAATGATAATGGTAATGCGGCCAGTAGCAGTTCCAGCAGTTCTGGCAGCTCTAGCAGTGATTCTTCGTCATCGAGTGGTACTGACACCGCCAGTGTTGTTCTCGATTGCTAGAAAGTGTGCTTTTTGTTAGGTTACCAGAATTCTCATTTGATTGAGGTTTTGTTTTCAGATTCGGATTCCGGGAGTTCCTCTGGGACTGACTCTGAGGCCGATGAAGCGCAGTCGTGATTGAGGAGTGGACGATTTTGTCAACTTCTGAACGGACCAGGAATTGTCTGAGCTCTTGCCCCGTTTTAGAGGACCAACATTGAGTCCTTTGTATTATGTCTGAGGTATAATGTTCAGCCATTCTTTTTCCATTCCTCGATTATACGGTTGTTGGTATTTGGGTTGAGTTTTGAACTGCCATTTGCAGAGGTGTGGCGGTCAGCTTGGGAAGATGCCTTAAAGAGAGGAGTATGGAAGGTTGGTTACTGGGTGAAATAGCTTAGAGGCAAAGTGAAAGGTAGCCAGAGGACATGTAGTAGTTGCAGAGAGTGGATTTTATGGTTGAGAAATGGAGAGAAGTAGATGGTTGAGAAGTGAGGTCCTGATATAGGGTCTGTACAGTACAGATTACAACACTAATACATGGTTTTTATCTTTGTTGGGCAAAATCATTTGCTATTCAATTCTAATGTCTTTGGTCCAAGTGTTGTGTACATTAAAAGCCTTGGAGATGTGCTCTAGAGCGTTTTATGAGACTGGAGGGCAAATCAGATTAGGCTTGTTTAAATCCAGCAAATGGATGTTGAAGATTCATACATTAGTAGGTGGGTGTTAAGGCTGGGGAAAGTTAAAGAAGAGTAAAGGGGCCTGCCTGGTACACCATTGACAGAACTGGCACGTGGATTCACGAGACTGCCAGAGATGATACTGATGTTAATATCTGGGGCAAAAGTAAATATAGGAAAAGGTCACAGTCCCATGTGCTTTGCTATCGCGTGAAAGATCTCTCGAGTGGTATACTGATGATAAGGGAACATTTTAGCATGAAAGTCCCATCACCACCGGTCTCTCCTAAGAGGTGATTTTGTTCTTACAAGTAGGGGGTTCGATTTTGTTTGATTTTCGCAAGATGCGTCTCCACTATTCGAACCCTTCTTGATATAAAAGGCACAGAGATGAAATGGCCTTTGATTGCACATGTAGCTAGCATTTTTTTTTCTTTTTTCGCATTATCACAGTGTATGCAAACTACGTTTTTATAAGCTGGATCGAGTTACTATTATGTGGGAAAGGAATGAAAAATAGAGTTTCCATCCACATGATTGGTGAACTTGCGAATGTACAATTGGAGTCCTCTCGATTCAGATTTCATGCCAACGTCTGGCCCGGCAGAGTCGAACTAGATGGTACGATGAGATCAAATGTAAAGCTAAACAAATTGCCTCTGGTGTGTTGTGAAATAGATGGATTTTATCAATGTCCATGAATGATATTAACAAAGATTGAACCGCGGAGAGAAACTATTAGGTATCACTTATTGTTGTTTCTTGACGTAAGCTTAAGTTGTTTCTTGATGTAAGATTGCTGTATCTTAATTGATAATAAAATTCTTAAAATGTCCGGAAGGCTCAAATATGAAGACTTCTAAATTGGTGACATCTTTTCGTGACATCCTCATGTGTTCACATAGAAATCATAAAATGAGCCCCCAGCATGAAACCATGAACATTTTGGTGACACTCTTTTTGTGACGTCTTCATTTTTGTTCACTTTGAAATTTACAAAATGATCCCCCAACGCACTAAACCATGAACATTTTGCACTCTAGTTATGGTAGTGCAAGTGGCTTATGTCGCATGGACCGAGAATTTTAGCCCTAATTTTGTAACGTCTGAAGTCCAAAAGAAGTAAATTTGGGTCTTCGTAAGCCAAAAGAAGCAGATATAATGGGCACAAGAGCAAGGGATTCAAATTGGCTAATATGAAAGCTGGACTAGGGTTAAAAGAAATTTGACTCACGTCAAAGTCACTCTAGTTATTACGTGGAGCAATAATTTGTTTATAAATCTAATATAATTCGGCCACATAATGCATGTGCCAGGTCTTGGCTACAGCTTATTTTAATCCATCCCCTTTGACCGAGCTCAATTTTTTTTTTCTTCTCACTTCTAGAACACCCTCTCGATTTAAAGTTATTAGGTGACAATGACGCCAAGCCACTCTCCATTTAAAGTTATTAGGTGACAACGACGCCAAGCCAAGACGACCCGTATTCCTGCTTGACTCAACGAGCGGATGAAGTTTCCAAAGCAAACCCCATATATATATATTGGGTGAAAGACACTGCCCAAATCTATTAAACTTTTAGCAACAAATGCGGATAGAACGTGTACGCTCGGTTGCAACATGGACGTGCCACAAATTCGTCTAACACCAGGCAATAGAACATATGAAACCATTGACTCCTGCCGCCTGCTTCGCGACTTGAACATGAACTAGCAGAGTGCTGTTATTCTATTTCTTATTCAGAAGCTCCATATTCCATCCAAATAAAGTAAAAAATGGAGTGACCTATCGCTGCACAATTTAAGTCGTAAAGACTAAACGAAAGACGGGAAGAGATAGGTCACGAGCAAGTCGACCTGAAGGGTGATTCAAGTATGGCGCTCAGACTGATGCCGGAAATTTGTTCTTCTAGTGATGACATCCCTGTGCTACGTGGAGATTGTTAGGGGATTACTTCACCCACGAAGGGTTGATTCCCGCACGAAGGGTTGATCAGTTAGGGCTGTAGCCCAACCAACGAACACAACCAATCTGAGTAAGCAAGCAATACCAAAACCAAGTGTTTTAAAGGGGAAATAGATCAAGTGACTATCAAAAGTTTGCAGTGTGTTTAAATAAGGTAAGAAACAAATAGAACAACAGACTAGTTCAAAATTGAATGATCCTATAAGCTTATAATGGATCGTGACAAACCTCCCATATGAACAGCCATACCAGAACAGCAAACCACTTGGCAGAAAATCAAAGCTTTGAAATTGTCTTCAAGATTCCCAGAGGCAAAGGTTCACGCCCACGATGACAAGATCTTTTGCTAAATGATCAAGAGCAACTTCCGGTAATTTTAATTAAGAGGAAGGAACCTTTCCAGCAGAAGTGATTTTCTTACTCCAAAGCAAGAAACGCACCCCCTAGATGAGATTTGCAAGCATCAGCAGTCTCAGGTTCCAAAGACGTGAGAAAGGATGTACTCAGGTCATGGTCTCTCAGAATCTCGAATACCCTTTCACAAAACTTGCGGACTTCAGCGCGCCTTGACGGTTTTTTTGGCATATTTGTTACCAACTCCTTTATAAGATGGCATAATTTTGGGAGATGAGATTCCAACATCTTTTTGGAGACACTCGGGCTACCAGAAACAAGTGGTTTTAATATTTCTATCAATAGATCAAGTGCTTCAACTTGTCGGTATCGTGATTTTGCAGTGCCACATTTCTCCAGAAGGAATCCAAAGAGATGATGCCCGATCCATGGTCTCCTTCTGAATACATCTTTCAAGAAGTCGGATTTCATTTGAGACTTTTTACTATCAAAATAGGCAACCAGAACACCTTCAAAAATCTCAAAAACTCTCTGCAGTTCAGACTCGGGAAAGTTTTTTGCATCAATGATCTTCAATATCCAAAATGTTGAATTTTGAGCAAGGGATGTGATCATTTTGTGTCGATCCCAGGAGGCCGACTGTTTTTTCTTCGATGGATTGGTCGCAGGCTTCTTTTTCTTAAATGGCTTTGATGCTAACTTCAAGTTCTTTTCCAGTAAAGATTCAAGCACAGGTAGTTGCACGGCTTCTCCTCTCGGATGCTCCTTTGCTTTGAATATTTTCTTTTGCAAAATTCCCCATATGCGCTGACCAAGCTGCTGGCTTCCTTCTGTAGTATGTGGGTTAACAAATGCCTGTACCAGGTTCGAGAACACTTTCAACACCTGAGACTTACCTGAGTACCAAAACAGAAAGCTAAGTGAAAATCCCATTTACAATTTTGTTGCGATTGCAAACTCAGACATATGGCACCTGCAAAGTTCAAAAAACTAAAAAGCAGCCCTCATAAACCTTAGCCAGACAACTAAACTTATCCTCGTGGACATTCCTACTTGAGATTCCAGCTTCTAAGCATATTTATCTTTGAGGACTTCAGGTAAGTCTCTGGATAACAGCATTGTTAAAAGGTAAGAACAACATATAACTTCACCTTTGGAAGCCAAAGGAAGGTATGTAGCCCTCGTACTTTAGGACCATGCGGTAGGGAACCGGGTATGCTATTGGTAAAATCGTGCAAAGCAGTAGGGGGAATGCCAATAGCAGTTCAGCAGTGCTTATATGGCTTCCCCCTAAATTCATATCAGGATAGAGTGACTTCCAAAAGTAAACTACGGCAACAAAACTTGCCTGGATTCTCATGTAGGTAAATCTCTAGCAAAGAGAGAACGCGAAGTTTGAAGAGCACGAGCTGCGAATGAGCAGTTTCACCACCAGCTTGGTTCTTCCGCTCTTTGAAAATCTGGGCAAGATAAGAATCCATGCGGAACATCGCATCATCATCCATTCCTCCATCAGAATCGTCAGAAGCTTCAGGAAGTTCTTCCCCGACTGCCTGAACTCCAACTACTGCCTCCGAGTCATCTGTCTGCTCATCGCTATCACCGGTTTCACCGGTCTCGGCTTCATCTGATTCCTCTGCTTCTTCAATACCAAGAATCTCATCATCATCATCCTCATCTTCATCATCATCACTGTCTATATCCTGGTGTCTAGCAGGTTTCAGATCTTTCTTTATGACACGCAACATCCTAAGCAGTCCATCATCCGTAACATCACCACAGAAATATTTGAAAACCTACAACGAAAGTACAGATCTCCATATTAGATAAGGCAGATACAAAGTTTGAGCCAACACAAAGCAGCACAATAACCCCCCCTTTATTAGAGCTGTGCTGCTCAAAAAGGCCAAACTATAAAATGAGCTAATCAAATGTATTACTTGTAAAAGAATAATCCAGGAAAAAGATGAACTATCTTGCAATTTTGTACTAGGGAGTGATAAAAGAGAGGTGCTTTTGCAAATTGGACTGAATGCACATATCTAGTAGTAAAACAAAGAAAAAGAACAAAATTTCATTAGTTTATAATGTTTGTGATTTGCTATTGACCAGTATTTTTGACACATGTCGATTCTTATTTTTCAAATCAATGCACCTCCAACCTAACGGGTGTTTGCTACATTGTAAACGAGCAAAACAGATGATCTGCATCTTAATCATAGTTCCAGTCCTCCAAAAGTGTAAATTTAATCTCAGCTAAGTATCATTGACCAAGACTAGTCAGATGTTAGGAATGCTGTAGTAAAAAATTAACAGAGAAACTTGCTCGCGCTCACCTGCTCAATAGCGGATCGCATAGGGGCTGACGACTGTGGCAGCAAAGAAAGCAATGTGTCCACAAGCACATCCATTAATTCAGGTGTTCCATCGCCATCTGGTTCATCCTCTCCAGAGGATTCAAGAAGATCAGGGGAGGGGAAAGCCTTCTTACAACACATAACAAGTTCAGAAGCAGCTTCCGAAAATTCCCCTGGACGAAGTAGTATTTGCAGCAGCAGTTGGATGAGCAAGTACCTCAGGGCATGCAACTTGTGTGCATCTGCGCTGAGCCCACTATTCCTTTCCTGTCCTCATTAATGTGCTTGAGTTAATTGACAACTCATATTCTACTCAAGTGAATTGGTAAACTAGTATTTGTAAATATGATAACGACTACTTCACCCACTAGATAAATGTCGTAAATAAATTAGACATACCCCAAAGTTTGCATAAATTACACACGCTACCCGTGTTGTTGGATATTATATGTACTCCACCTCCACCCTCGGTTCAAATGACACTTTTAGCTGGTCACATATTTAATTTAAGAAAAAAAAAGCTCCAAAGAGTGATTCAGACCAGAAACTTTTGTAGTTATATTGTACTTTCAGATGTCCAAAGGTACTACTTATTACCACACCCATAAGTCAGGAGGTATTTTTGTCACCCATGAATAGTGTTAACAAAACCAAGCTCGGGGTATTAGAGTGAATTTTCCAATGCAAGATGAGAATCAGGAATCAGCAAACGAAAAGGGGCTAGTTGAAAGCCCCTTGGTAGTGTAGGCATCCTTAAGAAACAAATAATTTTAAAATAGCAAAATAGAGCACCTCTCTAGATAGCTGAGTTTCCATTGCTTGTAGTTTTTTAAATGCCTTCTCGTCCTCATTGCTCAATGACCTATAAAGAGAAACTGAAGGAATGTTGCACAATGTACTAAGGAAACGCATAAAATAAGACCCAAGATCATTTGCCTCAAGGCCACTCGCCACTGCATGAGGCCCCTCCCCTTTCTGGGCATTTGCCAACAACTGCTGAAGCTGCTCAATACACATCCTGCAAAGAGCACTTGAGGTGGCCGCTTTGGGCCAACGGAACTTCTCCTGTAGTTCGAAGGATGTCACCTCAGTCCCCAGGGATGAAGAGAATAGACCTTGTACCGCTAGAAACTTCAGTATTTCTTTTTGTACGCGGAACTTTGCTTCAGGATCCAGCTTCAATTGCTTCATAACATTAGGAAGAGAATCTATGACCCAGTTTTTTAAATGTTCAGAAGTTCCTAGAGTGCCAACAGGATCCCTATCTTCCACTGAACCTATCTCTGAATTGTCATCTGTTGTTTGACTCTGATCCGATGGTTCCTCAGAAGCATGACCCTCATCCAGAAACATGCTCATTAAGTTCTGAATAAACAACATGCAGCCAGATTCGGTTTTAAAATCAGCCATAAATTCCTTAACTGTCTTTGTCCTTGTTATGCAATCAAACTTCCCATTGCTGTGCTTCTGTAGTGCCACAATGACAGCAACTCGTCTTGCATCATCAAACTTGACCCAGTCTGACAACTCTTTTAGAAAATTTTGTGCAACTTTGTGCAGCCAAGAGTCCTTTGTGGAGAGAATATCCATCAGGCACTGGACAAATTTGTAGGAGAGAACAACTGGAACACAAGACGCAGGGAGTCTTGGTAATAGAAGAAGCAAAACGTCATATGCCAAGTGCTTACGGTCATGAGATGACAGAAGAAGGGATCCCTCAACAATAACTTCCCAGAAACATCGTAGGTTTTCCTCAGCATCTTCTTCAGAAGAGCCATGCTTACGATTCTTTTTGTGTTTCTTAATAGAACTTGAACCCGACACCGAATTCACGTCTTGCAAAACACTATCAGGTAAGAGAATATTTGCCAAAACAGGCCAGACGCTGTGCACTCGAGGCTGACAGAAGGTCGATTCCTGCAATACTCCAAAAAGGTAACATATCACGATAATATATATTATGCACCTTCGCTGTACTGTCTGCTCACAAGGATGAGCTCAGGAATTACCTTTAAGCAATTAACAATTGATGTTAGATGATCAACAGCGAAGAGCCTGCTCGACCTATATGGATAAGGCAGAAGCTTGCCGAACACTTTCTTGTCAACTGCTAATTTTTTCTGTAGTTTAATAGCTAGAACCAAAGCATCAGGATTCCCGACTTCAGTGGCTCCTTCAAACCAGTCCTGTAGCCCCGGTGCTTCAAGAACCTCATTCAACAAGGTTTCAACAGGCAACTGCAAACCGTAGACAAAGTTAACTAAGTGCAGACATAAAAATGCAACTCCTAAAGGAAAAGAAACACTAAACACCAAAATGTCAATTAACTATAAATGGCATGAGCACTGGAGATAAACTAACTTTGTCAATATTCCAAACGTAAGCCTTATTTTATCTGACTGAAATCAAAAGCAATTAAAAAGGGTCGAACTGCAATGCAATTTAATGTGCTTGGCAGACAAGCAGGAGGACTGGTGAACAGAAATGCTCACAACCAGGTCTATAACCAGGTCTAATAGAGGGACGACACTACACCAGGGCTGAGGCGGGGTGATGCCACACTGGCAACATAAATCCCTTCAAGTGCCTCTTGAATAAGCAACATTCCTAAACTAGCATGAGATCTTATACCCTGTCATGGTCATGCATATAGTATTATTATTGGTCAACTATATACGTATTTCTAATTGCATAAAAAATCTAGAAGCTCGTCAATTCCTAAAAACAACTCATTAATTTGAAAGATACGTAGACGGTTTCACTACAATTGCGAACCTAAAGAAGTAAAGCCACAAAAATGAGTGTAAAAATGTAAAGCCGTAGAAATGACTAAATAAACTGGCCTTATCAACCACACCACCGCCTAACTTATTCCATACCCCTTTGCCCCTTAGTTTAAGGCCAAAATACACGAGTTGGCCTTTCCTACTCTAGACCGTCCAATTCAACTAAAAAAAAGAGAAGTACCCTTCCCCTCTCTCTCCATCACCTACAGCCCTTTCCTCTGCCGGGTACTTCCACGAATGATTACTCACTAAATAAGGAAATAGTAAGGATGCTCCATTTTGACTTGGAGGTAAAATATTTGAAACAGGGAAGCAACCTCTCCAAGAAGCAAAAATAAGGCATGTGTACATCTGACCCTCCCCGTGATGCTAAACAGCAGCCGCTTTTAAGTCTTATCTAATTGGGGTCGTGTTAACTTATTTTCAATGAATCTGCTGATTCCTCTCTGCTTATTCCTCTTTTCTCGCAGGCACTTCTACACACGTTATTTTCGGTTTTGTCATATATGCCAAATGCATCACGAGATTCTCTTTAATCTTCTCCCCATTATGTGTCACTCCCACCTTGCTCATGTCTCACTACACCTGGGCTCCCATTCGATTTTTCTTATGGATATAAAAAAATACGGTGAGATTCAACCCATAGCAATCCTCCATATTCAATACGGAAGGCAAAATAGTGAGAGGACGACCATAGTAATCCCACGTGTTTCAATTGATGCAAGCCACCTACACATACAAAAACTAACAACAAAAACATTGTCACATCACAACAGCTAACTTTCATCGACCGTTAACAGGCATGATTTTCTTATATTTTAGAATTGACACCAATAATTGAGAAAGAATGAAAATTAGCAAAGTTTGAAAATGTTTCCATGCATCTTCAAAGTAAATGTAAAACGAAGCATTGTGTGTAGGAGGAGCATTAAACACCAACACTAATAGAAGGAACTTGCAACGAATTGAAAGAATCGCGAAAATTTGCTTACTAAAAAATCAACCAGAATATTAAACAATTAGAGACGACAATTATCAATCTTTGAGCATATGATGAGATACATCATCACAGATTAACTACAAAAACAACACACACACACACACACACATATATATATATATAAGCTAATGCAGATAAGTTTAGCACAAAACTTCTACCTAAAGCATTCTGCGAGTTACTTTCACTCGAGATCAAGTAATATGCAAAACTTTCTGTAAAAGTTCAAGCGTAGGATAACGTGTATCACAGGTCACATAGAACTATTGCCATAGTTGGACTCAAACTAGAAGCTCAGCTATAATTTGTGAGTGCCATCAAAATCAAGAGAGTGCACATCAGTTATTCTCATACTAAGGGTAGCTCTCTATCAGTTCGAGTCTATCATCTCAAACAACAAACTTTTAATACCTTTTATGGTGTAATACGTGGGCAATACCAGTTGTGACACTAAATACCCCACCAGCATGAGTCCTAAGACCAGCTTTCACCAGATTAAGACATTATATTTTGAAAACAAATTCTTAGCTTTTACCGAACTAAGATTTTTTGGGAAAAATATACTTGCATCAATAAATCCTTTATCATCCGCTCACTTATAGCTAATAAATATTTAGTTGATTATCTTTGACGAAAGCAATCCTTTCTTCAATTTATGTTCAAAGACAAAGTACCTTATCGACCAACTCCAGCAAAACTGAGACAGCGGGCTCTTGCAGATAGCGTTTCCTGGCAGCAAGGGAAATAAGAGAACCAGTGAACTCCTTGACGTGTGGAGAACTCTTGTCAGAAATTCCCCCTTCAGTCAGTCTTCCTGATCGCGCAAGAGCTCCGTAAGCAAACAAGCGACCCAAGAGACAGTCCCTTGCTTCCTGCAAGGGAAAACTTGAAAAATCACATAAATGAAAACAAGCGACCCAAGAGACAATCACATAAATGAAATAATAGTTCTATATCATCATTCAGAAAGGAAGGAATTCATGCGCACCTGGCCCTTCATCGAAGAAGAGACCTCCAATAAATCAACAATTAATTTCAGCATTGAGTCCACCTTGATGCTAGGAATTGCACCAACTAAGATAGTCAAACCCAGTGCAAACCCTTGTCTTGCACACTGCAAGAGAATTCCAAACAGGAAACAAGGTAGGTAAGAATGCTGTCTTTTTTAGAAAGTTGAGCACATGCAACAGGATGATACGCGAAAAAGAGCCTTGTCCATATCCAATATATTGTTGGATAAGACACTCCTTCATCACTCCAACAGCCCAGTCTGCTTGTGTGGCAAATAATACTGCACGTGACATTCTCATTGATCGAGATTTTAAAAAGAGGGTGAATAGATAATAACAAAAATCGTACACCCTAACAAATATAAACAAAGGAATACATACAGTCCAAAACACAAACATTACTTGAACCCTCTCAGAATTATAGCGTCAGCTCCTCATGTCGATAGTGTTTGTGCGGCATGTTCCAATAAGATAACAGAGAAGGGGATAGTGGTGACCCTTTTAAGCAACTAAAGTTCCTATTTTTATTGAACACCGAGACATCGCTCCGATTGATCAAGAATATAAAAAGAGGCCAAACATGCTAAACAAGTCTTACACAATGAGCTAAAAAATCCAAAATAACATAATTTGATAAGTATGACAAGCTTAAGAATCTGAAGTCCTATGAGGAAAAAGAGGAGGATAAATTAGCAGAGAAAAATCAGTGTCTAGAGCAAAAATATGTCCACAAACGCAGCACATATACATTTGATATTTGATGCTGAAGAAGTCATTCCAAGATGATGAAGACCAAAGCAGCGCTTTCCATAGCCTTTTGGGACAAACCGTCGATAGCAGTGCTCTACAAAGCATAAAGAATGAACAGCCAAAAGTAGTGCTGCGTTAATCCTTGGGAGCCCTGGATATTGCCCATCTGGAACTAAATTTCATAAATCAAGTTGATCATGCCACCTCAAGTGTCCTATCTATAACCCAAAAGCCCTTATACTTCCCAAGAAGATTACTACTGTCAACTATTGTCAAACTCGCTTTGTAAGAGCAGATGCAACAGCCATGGAGGAAAAAGTAACTCTAACGATAAGCAATTTTGGGACAATATATCGTGTAATCTAACAGCAATTACAAACATACACATTTGCAGATGGCTGTATTACTAAGTGCATACAGAAAAAACGAATGAGATGACTACACAAACCTCTCTTGACGAAGAAACACCACGGATAAGCCTCCGAACAGCATATCTCACGGAAGGTGCACAGTTATTCAAGCCATCATCTTTTTCAGCCTCCAATTTCAACTCGCCCTCAATCAGCTCCTTCTTCTCAAACTTATCATATGCTCTTTGAACTTCTTGTAACTCAGTCACCAATCTCTCGGCAGCTGCTTCTCTGATAGAAACATCGGCAGAAGCAAGTTCTTTGAAAACATCAATATGGAATTCAGGCAAACCACTGCTACTTGTCGAAGTTTCCATGGACACCCTGCTCTCATCAACTTTTGACTCCAAATCCATAATTTTGGGCACCAATCCCTTATTATCAGAAGACACATGATGCTTCTCTTTGTCCAATGCTTTCCTTTTCTTCTTTCTCTCCATTGGCTTGACACCAGTGCTAGAAGGGCCAGCAAACCCATCTACCCTTTCTTCTCTCTCTCCTTTCTTCTCTTTTTTCATCTTCTTTCTTGAAGGCTCTGCAACAACTTTGGCAGAGCTTGTCTCTAACTTGCTGTCGACTTCTTCTACAGTATTAGACCCTCTTTTCTTACTCCCCATCAATGCTTAACACTGAAAACCTTACCTACACTCTCTGCACAAATTAAACAAATAAACCACAAGCCATCAGTTATCATAAGCAAAGTCCAATATGATTTGTATGGCAACTAATTTCACATATTCGTACTAATTTGAAGTAATAAAGTCCCAAAAACACAAACCCCATATGTAGACTTCTGTATACACTACATGAGTAAAAGGCAGCTATTTATCAAACAAGTGGAGGGCACCCAGCGAGGACCAATGGAAAGATAAGAGGAGTTACGTACCAAAAAAACAATGCACATACAGATACGTCAGAATGAAGGCAATTTATCGAACATGTGGAGTGCACGAAGGGCGGAACAAAAAAAAAGTAAAGACAACGGGAGCATCTTGCTCACTTGAGTTTCAAAAAGAAAATGCTCGCATAGATATGTGTATGTAACAGTATGCGCATGTAGATATGTGATAAATATTCAATGGGGCAATTTATCCAACACATGAAGGTCAAAAATCTTCTTTTACACACACACACTATCTGTCTGTATGAGAATTTGAGATATGGCTGCTCAGTTAGGGAGCAGGCCTCACCGTGGCGGTGCTCGAGGGTTGCTCTTTTTGCCGTGAACTTGAACGGCGGCGGAGGAAACCTAGGCGGTGGAGATGGGTGCTGTGCGGCGGAGTAATAAATCGTTTGGGGTTTAAGCGTTTGGCAAGCAAGAGGGTATATAAGTTGCAAGGGGCTGTTTGGTTGTAGCCTGTAGGCAGTAGCTACGTTAGGTTTAGGCCAATGATATTAAATTAGGGATTAATACCACTTTAGTATTAGATCTATCTCCGTACTTTTAAAATAGTCCTTACTCACCTATTTTCGCCATTTGAATTTTGAACCCTTGATTTATTTATTCTTAGTTTTTTGGCAACGGGGCAGGTTGGATGCGGATCTGTTACGATCCGAACCCGCCCCGCTACCCCTGAAATCCCATCCCGCCCCGCGCCGGGTTCTATAACCTTAATACCACATCCGACCCTAACAAACTTTAGAAAACCCATCCCCGCCCCCACAACACTGCCTGTTACCTTTACTACCCCAATCCCCTTATCACCCACCATCACAAACACACACACACCACGCCTTTCTTCTTCCTTACCCACCAAATGAAATAAGAGCTCAACGCATGGATCAAGATTTGAGAGAAGGAGGAGCGCGGTGGCTGCCTGGTTGGTGGAGTCGCCGGAGTCGCCGAGAAGGAGGAGAGCTGGGCTGGGCGGCATTGCGCCAGTCGCCGGAATCTCGCGATTCAGACAGCTGGGCTGGCGCCACTGCGGCAGTCGGCAGAGGGAGTGAGGCCGTGAGGGAGTGAGTGAGAGAAGGTGGAACTTTTAGGGCTTATACTTATATAGGTAAGGATGGACGGCTAGGATTAAATCAAGGTAATGGTTAAAATAGCGGGTGCGGGTCGGATACCGGGGCGGGCCGGATGAAATACCACACCCGACCTTAACCCGCTGCCAATTTTAAAAAAAAAATCATACCCGTCCCGTGATTCGATCAAAGTCAAAATGACCCGCTCCTATCGGACCGGAGCGGGGCGGGAATCCGCCGGTTGCGGGTTGGATTGTCATCCCTAACAACAACTAACACTTCACCATTGACTTAATGAATGCAACCACCGCAACACATTTCTAACAACCTTTTTGACCAAAACGGGGGAAGGGGAATCAAACCTAGAAGGTAAATAAACCCCTTTTTTGAGACTCACTGGTCACCACCAATAACAACTCCAGGAGCACCAACGATGAACATATCAGTCACCAGCCAACCAACCAACCACAACCGATGGGACAAATCGACGACCTTGAGGCGCGATTGAAACCCACTAATCTCTGGCACCACTAACCGAACACCCAAATCAGCCATCGAACACACAGACAGGCAACAAACCAGCCTTGTCCAAGACGAACCGCCCATCCACACACCCACTACAACCATATCTGGGTCCAATAACAATGACAAAAAAAAAAAAGCGAAGAAAAATAAATCTTCCAAGGCAGATTACCACGCCGGAGGAAGCCGGTGGTGACGAAGATGGGGGAGGCTTATAGACGGGTTAAACTGATTTGAGAGAGTTTGGGATGAGGGGGAGAGTTTTGCACAAAGAGACGTGTGTGTGTGTGTGTGTGTGTGTGTGTGTGTGTGTGTGGATGAATTTGCTAAAGTAATTTGACCTTTGACAATAGTTAGATTTTAATTGACTTTTGACACTAGTTAGATTTGTTGAGCATTGTATGACACATTTAATTGGAAGTAAATATATTATTGGAGGAAGCGTTCTAATTTTTATTTCTATAGGTTAGGCTCGCATAAAGTTCAATGCAAGTTCGATTATAAACAAAATTTGGATGTGGATCGCCAATTGGATAATAATACCCAAATTTGACCCGAGATTTTCTCTAATTAGGATTTGGCCACAATGAGATGCAAATTCTAACCGAATTAACAGTTGACAACCTGCTAATGGCACTTGTAATTTGCTATTGAATCCATGTACTACCCACTTATAACATTGTTTATATAAGGTACCGTAAATACAAGTGATTTGTGCAAAAATGTGATATATTTATAAGACTATGAAGAAAGTGCAGTTAGCAAATTAATGAGTGTCAAGTGTAATGCAAGAGCAATGTTGCGTGACGTGTGAAGTGCAATAGGTATATGCGTTCAAACTAACCTTGAAAAGACATACATTTTTGTAAAGGCATTTTTTGAATTGTGACCTTTAAAAAATGGACTATGAGTCACCGTTTAAGTGATACATTTGACATGCATGACTTTCAGAGTAGTAGCCATTCATATACGTAATACGAATTTTTAGATCTCAGAAGTCACTTCCAATTGTTCTCATTTTCGCTCTTTCAGTATCATTTCATATCTTAGTCTATACACAATCTCATAAAGCAATTCATAAGGAATCTTGGAAAATTGGTAGGAAAAATGACAAATGACCCCCTCATATATTTCAAGTTTGCGAGTTGACCCCTTCGGTTATTAATTTTGACAATTGAGCCCCCTCGACCATCGATAATTGCAACCCGGAGAAATTTGGACGTGAAATTCCAAAAATACACCTAAATTTTAAAAAGTGCAAAAAAAAAATTTTAAAAAAACCCTATAATCAGTACCCTCCCCCACCCCCGCCGCCATCAATTGAATGACTGTCCCCCTCCTTTCCCCACCCCTACCGTCACCAATCGAACCACTACCCCCTTCCCTCTGCCCACCCTCGCCACCGCCATCATTAAGGAAGAAAAAGATAACGAATGAAAGATAGGAAGGAGAATTGTATCTTTTACATGTCAATTTTGACCAAAACCGACAACTTATCCTTAATTACACTAAATTAATAGATAAGACTCAATTGTCAAAATTAATACCGAGAAGATCGACCAACGAACCCGAAATATATGAGGGAGGTCATTTATATCATTTTCCCAATTGCTAATAAGCAGTTTTGCACATTAAACGATTTGTTGTATGTTGGAGGTGACTTGCCTTAATCCCAGTATGTTCACAAGTAAGGACATATATCATCTTGAAGACATCGTGTTTGAATAAGCCTTGAATTTATATTTCTGTTGTTTGTTCTCCCACTCAGCTAATATTTTTTCCAAAACGGAGTGCCATAGTTACCTTTATCATCACATAGTTATTTAACATTTCTAATGGCACACATGATAAATTAAAATTTTATTGTTGCATGTAATTAATTAAGTGATAGTTAAGGCCGACATATCCTAAACTATCGGTGGTAGCAGGCAACAACATAAGCTATCATGTTGCTAGCCCTCACCAATACATGATATTTCTAATAGTTAGGCCGGTCCATTGGTCACTTGATCCTCTCAACCTGTCCAGCACAGAAATAAAACTTTAAAATGGGTTGGATCAAAATTTAAACCTAGCTCATTACCTTCACTTCAAACGCACAATCATCCTAATACGGGTGCAACTTGGATGAGTGGAACCGGGTTTCAACCTAGTAAACTAAAACCCTGAAAACTTTCAAGCCCAGGTCGACCCGGACCCTAGAAAGATATGATTGGTTTGGCTACATTGAGTAAGCCGAACAGAATCAAGTTCCGTAGGTTTATATTTTTAGGTTTCGTCTTTCAAAAACAAAAGTTGAGAAATATTAATTGTTGTCGTCAAATTATTTTAAAAGCATAATTTTGCTATCAACCAATCACCAAAAGAAGGTTGACCCAATGGTCATAACATGCCTAGCTAACTAGTGCACTCATTTTTTTCCAAATAGTATCAAGTACATTACATTTTTTTTTAATGTATGCACGCAAGGTCATTTATATATGCATATAAAAATTTGTGAATTGAAGTGTAAGGTTAAAGCAAGTCGTCCAAACACTAATGGAGTGACATAACGCAACCCAACCTAACTTCACCATCATTTTGAATATTGGGCCGAGTGACATGAAAACTCATCATTCCATAGGTGAAACTATCGTAAGCAATATTATAGACCAACATCACTTTTTCGTGCATGGCATGGTCCTAATTTTATTTCAGAAAACTTTGAATTTGTAAGTGTAATTAACCCATTAATTAGAGTGTTTGATGACGTACCGTAACACTTAAATTTGATATCTTCAATAATTTTTAATTATGTCCATTTGATAAAGCTTAACCATTATTACTTAAAATTTTAATTCTTGCAAAAAATAGATCATAACTCAAAATTACTTAATACATCTCTTAATTTTAAATTAAATGAATCCAAATTTTTGTTTCCCGAAAACGACAAAAGGAAACCCTCTTTTAGAATGGATGGCATAGTAAACTGAAGTGTCTCCTCCTATAACTTAAAAATATTTTACAAATCCGGCATTTGTTGCCAATTTATGTGCCACAATGTTTCCCGTTCTTCGTACATGCACAATCTCACAAGGAAGCAACGTTTTCACTATAGAACGAGAGTCTTTAATGATAGGAAAAATTGCAAAAAACACCCTCGTGGTTTGAGCCATTTGCAAAAAGACCCCTGTATTTACAAAAGTTGCAAAGATACACCTGCGATCGCAAAAGTGTTGCAACTGTCAAAAAAATCGTTCAAACTAACGGCATGTGATGTTCACGCTCCAGAACAGTGCGTTTGGTAGAGATTAATTCAACAAAATGACAAAGTTGCCCTCTATTTCTTCTTCCCTCTCCAAACCCTAATTTTCTTTCCTACTTTAATCACCTAAACCCTAAACGCCGCCACCTGCCTCATCATAATCACTGTTGCCGCCGCCTGCTCCACCCAATCGCCTGCCGCCATCAGCCCCCTAATTAAGCCAAAACACTAGCCGCTTTCACCAAGCCCCATCCACCACCACCACCACCCATTTCTGCCATCACCCAGCCTCGCAGCCCCGTCACAGTGCACCGTCGACATAAGCCCTTCACAATCCCGCCGCCACCACCTCGTCTGCCAGCCACAACCGGTGCCACCATCACCGCCCAAACTTATCGCACAAAAATTCACACAAGCTAAGATTAATTCCGGTAAGGGCACCGATCATTCGAACCCTAATCGCACAAACTAAGATCTAGGTTTTCAAATCGCAACGTCCGATTGAAAACCTAGATCTGATTTTGTGCAATTCGAGTAAATATTATCTGGGTTTAGGCGGGGTTGTGGTGGTGATGAGAGAGAACGGCTTCAGCCTGTGGACACGACAGGCATGGCTGGGTGATGTTGGTAGGGGCGGCGTGGTTGTGAGAGTGAGAAAGAGAGAGAGCTTGGGCTTGTGTCGATGAATAGCAGGCTGGAGTGGTGGTGTTGTGGCTGGGTGGTCTCTGCTCGAGACTTTTGGTGGCGGGGTATTTTGGACAATATTTTTATTTCGTTACGAAAACCGTTGGTTACAACACTTTTGCGATCGCATGTGTATCTTTGCAACTTTTGTAACTACAGGGGTCTTTTTGCAAACAGCTTAAACCACGAGGGAGTTTTTTGTAATTTTTCCTTAATGATATTTCCGAGCACAGACAAGTTGTTCTCAACCTCTTTGATAGCCGAGATAATGTTGGATGAATCCCCTCCTAATTGAATTTGCCAAAAACCGATCTATGATGTGCATTTCAAGGCCTCGTAGGCTGCTCTAGCCTATACTATCTCGGTGTCGTAGACTCCTTGAATCTTCTTGGACAAACGTGCAAAAAAGAGGCCTAGATTGTCTTTGATAAGTACCCTAACACCCATTAAGCTTTTGAGACCTAGATTGTCTTTGATAACTACCCTAACACCCATTAAGCTTTCTGTCTTAAACACGGTTGCATCAAAGTTAACCTTGTAGTTCTGTTTGATGGCTTAACCCATTTGCTGGAGGGTTCACCAGATTTTTGGTTGAAGGATTTTGTGTTCGCTAGAAGTTATTATCCTTGAAAATGCATGCATGAGAACATATTTCCAAGGGTCCTTTTGCTATGCCATTAAAGTATATAAGTCATTTCAATTCTACCATACAAACCAGCACAGAACAACTATCAGCTCAAATCTGGATTGTTCCGATGGTGGTCGGGCTAGGTCTCTCCACCACCTCAAAACCGAGCCTCCAAAATCAGTCTTGCAGCGTTCATACGTCGAAATATTGCAAATGCCCGATACCTGTCTTATTACCTCACAATCTTTGAATAAGTGGTAGGTGAAGTGTCTTCGGCACACACAGCAAAAGC
Organism: Escallonia rubra; assembly: GCA_033065855.1. Classification (NCBI taxonomy): domain Eukaryota; kingdom Viridiplantae; phylum Streptophyta; class Magnoliopsida; order Escalloniales; family Escalloniaceae; genus Escallonia; species Escallonia rubra. Next base: position 473,847 of record JAVXUO010001352.1, on the reverse strand, counting down.
CGTCCCCCATGATTTTCCTTTTTCTGGATTCGCATCGTTCGAAGGACCACTTCAAGGCAGGTTCTCCAACAGAAAATATTGACCTTCCATGGCAGATTACATCTCCATAACGACAACGACTTTGCTTTGTCCTTGATATTTGATTCACCAACCACCCTTCCATATTGCAAATGTAACCCACGATCCATAACTAGTCTATACGCACTTTTTACCGTGAAACGCACATCCCCTTTAGAGCGACATACTTGCCTATCCGCATTTGTCTCACGCCAGAAAAGGGCTTGCTTGATTATTTCACCCTTATTTGGCCACAATATACCATCAACCAGCCATGATTTTCGTTGTCACTTCTCCAAATAAACGAGTTTGTCGACTGTTGCAGCATGTGAGATGACATTTTGGGAGGTTGGTACCTTAATGGTCTAGGAATCCTGGGGTATTTCCAAACCTTTCTTTCCATACCCATCCTCCATCTAACGCTAGCTTGGATGACTGGTCGTGTTGCTAATATACTACGCCACGGGTCCGATGGTCAACTGCCCATTGTTGCTATTGAAAAGTCACGTCCGGGGAAGTATTTTGCTCTCAAATTTTGGTAAAAGCAAGGAGTCATTGTATGTAATTAATCGCATTCTTGTTTGGATATGAGAGCGAGGTCAAAAAAAGCTTGAAGATTTCGTGATCCCAATCCACCATTTTCCTTCCGTTTGCACAATCTCTTCCAGCTTGCTCGGTGTACGTTTGGGTTCCCATTGGTAAAACCCCACCAAAAGTTCCCCATGAGAGACTCAATGTTGTTGCAAAAGCACCCCGAGAGTTTTAAACAACTCATTGTATAGGCCGGGATTTTATGCAATTGAAAGTAGCCGCTTTTTAGAGTATCGTTCCTTCCACCCTTAAAAAACTGTCCTCCATACAACTAAATGGCACCTTTTTAGTCTTTTGTGAGATGCTTATCATGCTTCTCCACAAGCTGAACGCCTAATAGCTGGCTCGTTTCGGCCTTTACATCTTGCGGTGCGTTTTCACTAAAGACCGTTGCTGCCTTTGATAGATTAACCAGTTGATCCGAGGCATTCTCGTTGCTACTTAAGATCTCATTGACTGTCTTCACCTTCTCTTCCTTCGCATTGAAAATGATAGGCTATCGTCAACAAATAAGAGATGTGGGACTGCTGGACACCCACGACCAAATGCTACTCCTTGGGTTCTACCTTTGTCCTCTGCATTTGTCATTCAGCACAAAATAAAAAATGGTTAAAAGGGCCCCTTGAGGAGTCCCCTTTCAAGCTAAAAAATGTACCTCGTACCATTTGGTATCACCGAGTATGAAAACGCAATGAACCATTTTTGCTATCCATCTAGATTCAAAACCAAGCTTTCCTATAATGGCGTCGATAAAAATCCTGGTCTACTCTATAGTAAATCTTATTCATGTCCAACTTCAGTGCAATATGTCCTAATTTACATTAGGTTTTACACTTCAGGAAATGGTTGAGCTCATAAGCTACAAGGACATTATTTGTAATTGATAAGTGATATGAGCAACGATATCTTTTAACCTAAACGATAGTGCTTTTGATGCTAGTTCGCAGAAAAACAATAATTACTATGATGAACACGAGAGTTTGTAAAAAAAATAATTAGCATTACAATGTCGTCGCAATCAGTTTGCTAATAACACCAGTTCCACCTCCCTTCTACCATCTCTCTCACAATTACCATGACCTAGCCACCAGCACTACCATTCATAGACCAACATGGCTACCACGAAGATACGGCCTCCTCCACTAGACCATTGACGCCACCACCACCTCCACATCTATCTAAACAGTCTTCATACTTACCACACTACAACAGCCACCGTGACCATCATGTCACCACCTATCGTTACCACCACAACTACAAACAATTACCAACAAACCACCATCACCACCCCTTTCTCCACCACCACAACCAACACAATTTGCATTAAAAAAATTATAGAATGAATATATACATCTATAATTTCAATAAAATGAAACAATTTTAAGACATCTCAGCAAACAGGTTGATTAGTTATTAAAAATCAGCACTTAGTTCTCACTGCTAAAATTTCAATTTTATCACCCGGCACCAAAGTGGCGTGCTTTCTTTTCTCAACACTAATGGGCTTTAAATGAAAAATTTTGTGTGCATGAACATGAACAATGCAGTACAGAGTCTGGACCATCGACGTCGAAGCCACAGCCGCAACCGCAACGGCAGAATTTCATTCAACGGTTTCTACATGGAGCCTAAAGTAGCAAAAGTATTATCAGATAAATTAGGAATACCTAGTACACCCAACTCTCAAAGCTTCCTTAGATACAAAACTCGTATCGAGCAAAGGATGAAGTATTTCCTCTACTTCTTTACCTCCTCATACTCTGCCTCGGGGGCCTGCTCACCACCCTGGGATCCTCCAGAAGCAGCCCCACCATCGGAACCGCCTGACATGTGTTGTCCAATCTTTGACATGGCCTTGTTTGCAGCATCAATCTTCGATTTGATCTCTTCAACATTGTCACCACCAGCAGCTTTCTTCAAATCTGCAACAGCAGCCTCGATCTCCGAGACGACATCACTTGGAATCTTATCTCTGTACTCACCCAAGCTTTTCTCCACACTGTAAACCGTGGTGTCAGCAGTGTTTTTGATATCAATAAGGGCCTTCTTTTCTTGATCCCTCTGCGCGTGCAGCTCGGCTTCCTTAACCATTTTATCGATCTCATCATCTGTGAGACCACCTGATGAGCGAATAGTAATCTGCTGTTCTTTCCCCGTGGCCTTGTCCTTGGCAGAAACCGTTACAATACCATTGGCGTCGATGTCAAAGGTAACTTCAATCTGGGGATGGCCTCTTGGAGCTGGTGGGACTCCCACAAGATCAAACTCACCCAAGAGCTTGTTGTCAGACGCCATCTCACGCTCACCCTGAAGAACTTTAATACCAACCTGAGTTTGGTTATCAGCGGCAGTCGAAAATACCTGTAACCATAGAGGTAAAGTTAGGGACAACAAAGATCTGAGTATAAGACCACACCTCTGGGCCTAGCCCAAGCATCATACAGCTTTTTAGTAGAACAGTTTAACTGAGTAATATAACAAGTAAACTCACCTGGCTTTTCTTTGTAGGGATTGTTGTGTTCCTTGTGATCAGTTTGGTAAAGATACCACCAAGGGTCTCAATACCGAGGGACAATGGGGTTACATCCAGGAGAAGCAATTCTTTAACATCACCACGAAGAATACCACCCTGAATTGCAGCTCCCATTGCAACAGACTCATCAGGATTCACTCCCTTGCTTGGGCTCTTCCCAAAAATTTCTGACACTACTTCCTGCACCTTTGGAACACGAGTCATCCCTCCCACAAGGAGAACCTCATCCACCTCCTTGATTGATATGCCAGCATCCTTCAAACAACTCTTGCACGGGTTTTTAGTCCTATCAATCAAGTGATTTACCAAGGCCTCAAACTTAGACCTGGTCAGAGTGATATTCAGATGCTTCGCACCAGATGCATCTGCCGTAATGAATGGTAAGTTGATATCTGTCTGAGATGTTGATGAGAGTTCTATCTTAGCTTTTTCAGCTGCTTCCCGAAGTCTCTGCAGCGCAAGTCTGTCCTTTGAAAGGTCAATCGCCTCAGTCCTCTTAAACTCATTGACTAGGTAATCCAACAAAGCATTATCAAAGTCTTCTCCTCCCAAGAACGTATCGCCATTGGTTGCTTTCACCTACAAGGAGAAAACAAAATTAGTGCAGCGAAGTTATGAAGCTAACAATAGCCATCTATATTAAGTTAGCACTTATTACCTCGAAAACTCCATTAGATATCTCTAAAATGGAAACATCAAAGGTTCCACCTCCAAGATCAAACACAGCTATGAGACCCTCCTTGTTATTTAAACCATAAGAGAGAGCAGCAGCGGTGGGCTCGTTAATAATTCTCTGCACATCCAGTCCAGCAATCCTGCCAGCATCCTTTGTTGCTTGCCTCTGTGCATCATTAAAATAAGCTGGAACCGTAATCACAGCTTTACTTATCGACTTCCCAAGGTAAGCCTCGGCAGTTTCCTTCATCTTGGTCAAAACAAAGGCGCCAATTTGGCTTGGAGAATACTGTTGTCCATTGGCCTCAACCCAGGCATCGCCATTGGGAGCCCTAACAATCTTGTAAGGGACCATCTTCATTTCTTTCTGCGTCTGGGGGTCGTCAAAGCGTCTGCCGATCAAACGCTTTGTCCCAAACACAGTGTTTGTGGGGTTAGTCACGGCTTGACGTTTGGCAGGGGTGCCAACAAGAAGTTCCCCTTTCTGGTTGAAGGCCACCACTGATGGAGTAGTCCGAGCTCCTTCAGAATTCTCGATGACCTTCGCCGCCTGCAAAGGATACATTAATTTCCCAAAACATCAAGAATAACTTGGTCATTGAGCACCAGCAAGTTAGCTAATAAATTTTCTTCAACTAACGCTTGCTAGTACAACTATTCTATTAAAAGACTTTCAGATCAAGTGTTCTCTAACCTTGCCTTCCATGACCGCAACACATGAATTTGTGGTACCCAAATCAATTCCAATAACATCATTACCAGCAGGTTTAGAGCTGCATGAACAGCAATATTAGCAGCAGATTCAATTTAGAATGGCAACAGAAGGCGTACAAAATGATTGAGATAGTGTGAGATGCCCACCTAAATGGCCTAGCAAAAGTGGCCCACTTCTGACTCAAATGCGGGGAAGCCCAGGAAGACTTAACATCTCCAGTTAACTGCATGCAAAACATGATAACATTCAACACCACAACAAAACACACTAACATTATGATATGTAAACTTGACCACACACATTGACTGCATAAAGAATCTACAGACAAGCAAACAAGGAAGAGAACAAGCCAAGTCCACACAAACAGAGTAACAATAAACATTCTGCACCTATAGGTAGCAACAATATCATATATCTCCAATCGTGTATACACTAACATAACTCATACATACAAGCACCATCAGTGTACTGCACATATCTCGCCCAAATGTAATAACCAACTTCCATTTTAGGAGATCCTAATATCGAGTTTCAACCAAATGGAAGATACAGTAAGTAGCAAAGTAACAAGAAAGAGCAAAGAAGTGTAACTCCAAATCTAGTTGATAAACTAAATAAATATCAGAGAGCAAACGTGAAATATGAAGAAGGTCGTAAAAGAAAATAGAACCAGACATAAAAATAAAAAAAGCCCTAAAATTACATAAAAACCATGAGCATAAACAAGAGAAACTGCATATATTACCAGACAGATGAACGGAATAATATTCAAAGAACTCAAAACACCTAAAATTATTAGTATCCTAGATCACGCAAAGAACAACGAAAGCCTTGAATTATGAATTACTTGGCTAGATAGGTCTAAAACCCTCAGAATAAACCAAGCCGAAACAAACTATTACATTCAATTTCTTTGTGGGTACTCGTGCTTTCCGATTAGATCGTCAAATCAGCTGAATACACAGCAGATCAGATGATGTAAAACGAACGGTGAACAGATCAAGAAATGAACGGAGAAAATGAAAGACACGTACGGATTTGTAGGCGGATAGAGAGGCGGAGGAGACTTCGCGTCGGCGAAGGGATCTGAGCAACATAGTAGCCGCCATGGCAAGCGAAGAGCCCGATTTGCAGCGTACTCCGGTGGTACGTACTTGGTGTTTTGCGGGGAATCCTAGGGTTTAGGGTTTTATGAGAGTGAGGAGGAGCAAATGAGATAGGGATTTTTTTTCTAAGTGTGGGGAGAAAATGAGGGGTGAGGGGTTTATGTGCGTGGCGCTGAGTTTAGGTTTTTGGTAGGAGAGAATGTTCTAGATTCGTCTCGCCTGTGGCATTTGGACCATATTGCCCCTCTAATTTTGGCATTACCTTTTAGAAATTCAGAGTTGCTTTTTATTTTTTGGAAAATATCACATTTTTGTAGTTCTTGTTAAACTCATGATTCATAGGTGAATTTTGTTTGTGATGTATGTAATAGGGTTGAAAATTAAATTCAAATTCCAGAACGTTCTTTGTTGAAAAATCATTTCAAAAAATGAAACTCGAGAACTATTTTTGACTAATTCTTTTAAAAACCCGATTTGGTCATTTCACAACGCTAAAAATCTGCTTTTAACAAATTTTGACTAAATCTAGATGGAGAAGTTTTAGCTGAGATTGGGCTGTATACATACATACATACAGGCTTGAAGCTCGAGCCACCTGATTACGTCGGATAAGTAGGACGAGTAAAATAGCTAATATAGTTTGAATTATTTCAGTAAAGAAGGCATAATGATATTAAAAAGTACTTTTAAATTGTGCTTGTATCTGACGATCAAGTTGGATCAGTTCGAAAAATTATCATAAGAGTCATAACACGCATACTAGATTGACTAAAATATATAAACAACATATATATTTACTGTCGAACAAAACATGTAAGAATTTCGTTCAGCTATCAAAGAATTATATAGATAATATCCTGACTGGATTTGTAGAGAAATTCTTCTGTTGTGGCCAAAAATTCGAGCGACCTCGAGATGATAGTCTTCGATGCTTAAGTCAGAGCTGTATCTGAAAATATTAGATAGTCAGAACTTACCTTCTTCCCATTCCCTCACTTCCATTTTATAGGAATGTCTTAAAGGGTCCTCTCCCTTAATTGGGAGTTTCTAGCTTTTATGGGGAGTCAACAAAATTCATGGATGATTATTGCCCATAATGGGAGAGTGGGGGAATGGGTAAATGCCACTTCCCACTTCTCCAAGAGTCATAGGGCGGTTTCGAAACTCTTTGGTGGCGACACTTGTCGCTCTCCCACGGGTGTATATTTTTACCCATATCATCTTCGATCAGTCGGTGATAGAAATGACTGTGTGATGAACACGTGAGACTTAAGGGATCTTAAAACAAAATGAAATCAAAGTTTTACTATTCTTGCATCTTATATATTGATTACATCACATCATCATTGTCACCGGTTCATTAATTTTTTTTTTCTTTCTTTTAGCAAGAGAGTGCGCCTCATTAACCAGCTTGGACTAACCACATAATATGTAGTAGCATTGCACAAACCAAAGAGCCCAACAGAGCCCACCTGATGTTCTGCTCAGCATTTGCGTACGAAGTGAATTAGAGAAATAGAAAGAAGCTGAACCAGTGAAAGATTGACCTCCTCAGTATGTAATCATTTCTAGGAACAGTCTGAAAGAATGTAACACTTCATTCCCAGCATGAAAAATGGTAATCAACTTGCTCACGGGGCACTTTTTGATGGAAAAAAATTCTCAAAAAACCTGTCATTTACAAAGACAGATACATTCCGCAGATCAGTGGTGGAATGAGAAGAAATAAGCAGGACATGCATCATAAAACCTGCATAACCATCATTTCTCTTCTCATATCCGATGGTATCCAGTTCTCTTGAAGGAATTCCTGCGGTTTAGACTCTTCTGAGATGAGCTCATCCCCATAACTCTCTTTCTATGCCAAACTTTTATACGATTGTAAGAATCAACAAATATGAAGCACAGAACCACTAGTAGCAGCAGTGCAACACAAAGCATTATCACATTGCGGAACCCATCCTTCAGCTCTGGGTCTCTTTGCAGCGTCCAAGGAACTCCTCCCACGTTCATTCCAAACACTGCCAACAAAGTATAAGGTAATATTAGTGTCAGAAGTAGCTCATTCAATATACAAGAATAGAAATGACTTCAATAGCCTTATAAAGGCGGGCTTGTGTAAAGATTTTAACCTCCAGTGATTACGGATAAAGGCAGGAATATGATCGAAAGGAATGAGAGATAGTAAAGTTTCCTATTTATCTGCTCGGACTGCCAACTATCTAGACCAGCCTGGATAGCTATCACACGATTGGTTATAAACCCAACATTTTCCTTCAGTCTCCTGAGCCGTCCAATTAACTCTTCAAGTGAGCTGATGTCCTCGCTGGAAAACCAATCTTTTGAAGAACCTTTCTCCTTGACTCGTGGAAATACTTGCTCCCCATGCGAAATTGCCTGAATTTCAGTAAAGAATATGTATAAAACAATAACCCCTAACATTGTTTTCTTTTGTTCAGTAAAAGTAATGTTGTTGTCTTTTGAATCATCATGATGCAATTATTTGAGGAGATCTAATGAGAAATATTTCCATAAGACGGTACCGTGATGTACGCCCAAATGATCAACAAGCAATCAAGAGATGCGGGAGAAGAATTTTGGCAGATCCAAATATTTATGATCAATCAATAAGACAATAAGGTTGCAATCAATAAGACAATAAGGTTGCACTTCATTAAGGGTTAACAGAACTTGAATAACGATATGGATGTGAAATGCATGCACAAGCATCCTACTAAATTGTCTCTCTCACTTCTATACATTCTCTCCCTCTAGCCTATCATCTACAATACAGCCACTTCATAATCATACACTGATAATGGCATCACGGACTCCACAAAAAGAGCCTCGTGGACTTGGACGGGGAGCTGCTTAAAGGCATTCACACTTTGTTTTCTACTGTTCGAGGGTCCAAAGCTAATAAAAACAAATCAAAGTTCGTAAAACTACTCAAGCTACAATTCATCCATTGTCGAGAAATCTCTCACAAAATAGCATATCAAGTCAGTCTCCAATACAAATTGAGATTCCAAATGGGTGTTTAACTTTAATGACCCCACTTTTATTTTGCTCTCTGGACTAATAAGCTACCTGTAGGAGGCGCTGCAAGTCAAGATGCATCTTTGGGAATCTTCTATCATCCAGCAATTGTTTCTTCAAAATCCCACCTGCATTAACCCTATATGTGTTATTATACCTAACAGATAACAACGAAAGATTCATGTAGTCGGCTTGTGGAAAAAAGGCCTACATGACGATGATGATGAACTAACAACCAAAAATTAATCTGAACAAACACATTTAACGTTAGGGTATGGATGAAAAGAATGTGACTAACACTGTCAAAATCCTATGCCACACATTGCCAACCAATGATCTCATGTTTTATATGAACCAAAAGGATGATGGAGTACAGCGTAAAGGGTAATATAAAAGTAAGTAAAGTGTTGATTGTACAATCGACGTCAAATAATAAGACAAGCTTCAGATCAGAGGTATACAACTATTAAGTCAGCCAATTAGGGAACCCTGTATAACCGAATATGTCTCCCACTACAAAAGCCTTCTTGAGACTCCAAAATCACCGGTACAACAACCCTATGTAACCGAATCATGAGAACCTTAGTAATCAACTTATGAACTTATAACAGACCAATCAAGCTGATTGCACGCAAGTCCTTGGACTTGAATCAAATCCAAAAAAAGAAAAACGAAACATACCATGCTCAAAGAAGCACTAAAAAATCTGCATCAAGTCCTGACCAGGCTCCAACATAATATATTTAAAGCCACTGAGAAACCATCAGAGGCTTCAAAAATGTTGCAAGATTCTTACTCCTTACATAACGTTATGCTGAATCTTGAACATACGAAATATCTAAGGTCCTTGTCCTAATAAGTTAGGATTATTTACTTTGACACCAAAACATATTGCAGTAAGCATAAAACAACTCGCCACCCCCTTATTCAAGAATCCTCAAGCCATTAAAAAACATGCTCTCGGAACTCTCAACAAACAGTGACATCAAACCCCTCATAAAGGGAACAGGCCAGGTTGATCCATCACAGGACCTACTAAACAAAACAAAATTCTTATATAAGAATTGTTCTGACCTACTACTCAACAAAGCCAATTGATGGTTGGGTCACTCTCCTTTCCCCCTGTAGGGGCCTCTCGACTGGGTACTTCTAACCATATAGCCGGGTCTTTCTTATTCAGTAGGTCCTATGATCCGCAGAACCCATGTCCCACCTCAGATGTCAAGCGAGATTAGAGCAAACCAACTTAAAGCTAGAAATTTCCAACATTATAGAGCAACTTAAAACTCACGCGTCATCCCTCAAGACTTCAGCATGCAACTGCGAAGTAGATGTACTATCTAGTCCCCGATCAAGACAACAAAGGACAGGTATGTGAGAGAGAAATAGAATCCAATTGGCATAAGGGATGGGAAAAAAAGTCCGGATACAGCTATCTATCAAGGTCTATAAGGTCTACATCTCTGATGTGCATAGCGTATGTTACATGGATTCTTAAAAAATGCATCAAGTACCCATGCCCGACGCTCGACAAGAGAATTGCATACATATCCCGACAATTCTCATGGGATGTATGCCTCTGATTTGACTTGTGAAGATGTAAAGAGCAACACCTTATACGTTTCTTTTGTTTCATTGATGCATCAAAAAAGGGAACTTCCCAATTGAACAAAGTATGTTATACAATCATTCCGTGTCATCGAGTCTGCACAAGAAATTAAAGAATTATATTAGATGTTGAAAATTTTCCAGAGTCATCATGTCTTTGGGCTTGCATATTAGAGAACTCTGATGCTTAGACATGCACCTCAACCCAACAATTTTTCTGAGACCATGTACCACGGTACGCAGTAAAAACTACTACAAGAAGTTGGTTTTTCGCTACAGGTAGATAATGAGATGGAATAAGGAACTTCAAAATGAAAAACAACACATAAATATAGAGGTTGGAAAGTTAGAAGTGATACAGATATGACGTAAGAAATTACCAAATCACGAGGTGAAAGCCAAGTATGGTAGGCTAATTAACACAGATTTGAGGCCATAACAATCAAGTGTCACCTCAAGTTTACAAATCAAGATAAATGGATGAGGCCAAAGTAAACAAAAAGAGCAGTTGTCATAAGAGAGAACGAAAAATGTAGGCTAATCCACTAAGTCGGCCTTAATATGCAGTGTTAGGATAAAGGGAATCAAAAAATGGAAAAGGTCATCCTGTACTTAAATTCTGACATGGAAAATAAAGAACTTACCTCTATCAAGTTCTAACTCAAGGGAATCCAGCTCAATCTCAAGTTTAGTTACAACATCTTGTAGGTGATCCACATGTGTGTCTATAATGTGAACAACAAGGTTCGAGACAGATTTTGGCACAGGATTATCAGCCTCCTCCGAATGATTCATTCTCAACAAAAAGTCGAGCACATGCTCCTTGATCACAATCCCACCCTTTTCCTTCCGCTCGCTGCCGACATAACTGGGACTCTCCAAACTGGGAATTTCCGAAAGAAGAGATTGACCCATTGGCGAGAAGTCCAATCTAGGAACTCGACCCAAAGACACAGTAATCACGGAGTTCTCAGTTATTCTTGCAGCAATTCTAAACGTGAAATTGCCAGATGGGGGACCCGGAGAATTAGCCCTGAATACAAGAGCACCATCTACAAACCCACAATAGGGTCCGTTGCTAACTAGTGCAAGAATGTCCTGGAGTTTCAAGGGCGGGCAAAGAGCTTCAATGAGGTATTGTGCAGATTGAGTCAGTTTCTGGTTCTTCTTGCGAAGTTCGACATGGTACCAACAGAACTCCTTGTCAATACCCTCTACAACATCCCATTTCTCCTTGTTATAATAGTTCCCTAACCCGTCGAATACATATGCTTTTCTCCTAACAGCCCCATCATAGCGCTCCCGATCACGATGTGCAGCACCGATTGGAGTACCAGAGGATAGTTCTCGGTCCATTTCCTCCTCATCTCCTTCTCCATATTCCGTATTCATCATGTCCTCATCCTCTCCTCCTCCATCAATGTTTAGTTCTTCATGCTCCAGCTCCATAATTAATCTCGGCAATTTTTAGATTACCTCTCAAATTAAAATTGTATATGTTGTACTTCAAATCTAACTTCCATTGGTGGCTTTCAAGATTCTTTTTTTCCAAGACCTGATCTCCGCGTTATCAATCCTTTCCACAAGAAACTTTGGTAATAACAACTTTACAACAACAAAGAACCAGTCCGTATAGACATCAGGTAAAACCCAAATCAAGATCCCTCATCAAACCTGCAACAAACCTTCCTACCACAACAAGAAATGACCAGACATATTAAATCCACAATTCCTTAAAGCCCTTTAATACATGCTTCATTTCTTAGCATCTCATTATTCCTCGAACCAACCAATTGTCGGATGTCCTCTACAATATCTACATCAACCATAAGTCACTTACAAAGCAAATTGCATAAGATTCTTTTACCTCATTGAAAGCTTCGGAACCCAGATGGTCAATCCCTCGTAGAATGAAGCCCTACTACAAGAACCAAAATACATGGAGGGTTGTCATAAAGAACTTGCAGAGTGTCACGAGAAAAATCTTTAAACTTATAGGGAAGTCGTTTTAACGACCACTCGATATGTAATATCGTACAAAAAAAGGAAAATATGATTTTCAGCACCCAAATAATTTAATTTTAGACGGAGGAAACAAGAACCGAAAGTTGAAATGACACGCACCCAGATACAGGGAAGACAAAAGACGCTTCAACGGGTACTGCAGCTTCTCGGAAGCTCCATGAACACATAATTTGAATTGGTTTAACAAAAAAAATGAACACTTGCGATAAAATATTTGGACCGTTGCTGTCAGGATTAATATATCTTGCCATACAGGTTATCTTGACAAAATCAAAGCCTACTTTAGGTAATTAATTAACGGAGTTAATTAAATGCCCTCGATGTAACACCACTTGAGGCATTTAACTTCCCCTTTTTCTCCGTAAAAATGGATAGGGTAGCTATCATCGAAGATAAATGGTGTTTAAATTGCGATAATATTTCTCTCCCTTGAAGTTAGAGTTCAATTATAGTCGACTCGGTTGACTTATATTCTATGCAGCATAGCATATTTTCAGATAATTTATATCTTAGCTCTTTAAATACGTATAGATTTTGCGAACACATTTTTTCCTATGCTTTAACTTCCCCCTCTCTTACTCTACCAACACTGGCCATAACAAAACCCACACTACTAGCGCCGCTCCAAAACCCTTCCAACAAGGAAGGGTGCCAGAATCAGTGATTGTCACTGTTAATTGCATGTGGGCCCCTCCAGTTCACCTTCAACCCTTGCACCAATCCCGTCTCCAACATCCCTTGTCATCGCCATCTTCGTCGATGGGATGCCCATCTATACTGTCACGTTGCAACGTAACACTGTGTCTGTATACGCATGCGTGTGCCATGTATACGTGTACGTGTGAGCGCGCGCACGAGTGGCTCTGATTCAATTAGAGCGCATGTACGGGTCCGACTCAATCATTACGTGTTTGTGTGATTGTGGATGAATTCAATCAGTGTGTGCGCGCGCGAATTTAATTAGTGCATGTTTGCACGCGCTTGTGCGTGTGCGCACGCATGCACGCGCGTGCGCGCACGCATGCACGCGCGTGCGCGCACGCATGCACGCGCGTGCTTTGTGATGGGCTTGATTCAATCACTGTGCATGTTTTGTGATTGTTGGTGTAAAAAATCTGAATATGCGCGGGTGTGTGTGTGTGTGTGTGAGAGAGAGAGAGAGAGAGAGAGAGAATTCAATTAATGTGTGTGATTGCACTTGAAGTCAACCGGCGAGTGCATGTGTTGTGTGCGCTTGCACTTGTATGCATAAATTCAATCGGTGAATGCGACCGCGCCCGTATGAGTTCAATTAGTGCATGTATGTGCACGCACATGTGTGCTTGTGTGGGTGCACACGCATAAATTGATTGTGGTGGTACTTTGGTTGTGGATAACGATGTTGGGTTGGTGCCCTGGTGGTTGATGGTGGCTTCATGGCGATGTTGGGCTTGAAGGGAGAGGATGAAGGAGGTAGGGTGTTTTGTTAGAAGTACTAAAAAGAAGAGAAGGAACATGAAGGGTGGCATATTCAACACAAATAAAGGGGTTGAGTCTTCTTTTTATCAAAAACATTAATGGTTCTCTCTTTATTTCACCAAGTCAAAGACTGTATTCAATATATTTCCGAAATGCGTATAATTATATCATAACCACAAGGAGTTTAATAATATATTTGCTTTAAATTGAGATGTATCGTGCTAAACGTAAATTGTTTGTTCGTGTTCATCAATCTTCAATGCTATATTGCACGCACACCGTAGGTGCCTATTTTCAAAATCTGCAAAGCTAAAGGCAACGGCTTTGCGTCTCCGTTAACTTGTGTTACAAATGCAAAAAATAACATCAAGCTGGCTAATAACGCTGGCTCCACATTACAGTGCAAAGATGAACATGCATGCATAAATTGACCCCAGGATTTTTTATTTTTTTTTACTAGTTTTTGTGCTTGTACCATTCATAAATTGAAGGTGTAATTCTTCATTTCTTTTCTTCCAATAAAAAGTGCATCAAGTCACTTGATTTTTTCAGGGATAACTCTTTTTTAGATGCAGAGTAGTCTTTATCTAACACTTGGTGGTATTGCTGGGTGGTTCTTCTTCTTTTGTTTTTCTCTTATTTTTATAATTTGGTTCACACGTACTTCACAAAAAGGCAAAAAATATATATATTTATATCACTAGGCAGTATAAAACTTTATACAATATTGTTTTATACAATAGTTCTAAAAGAACTTGGACACTTGTAGAATATTTTAGACTTATAATAACAGGTAAAACAAAAACTGTCATATTTAGTCAATTGTTTATCTAATATTCTATCGTGACTTGACAAGTACTTTTTACTTGCTTTTTTATTACCTTAGACAAATGTGAAGGGATAGGAGTTTAATTGCATGGGCTTGAAGTTCACCTCCGCCCACCATCACCTTTATTGCCACCACTTAGGTTGGCTGACGACCACCGCTTGCCTCCATCGCTGCAGCCTCCACAACCATTGACGACAGCTGCCTCCAGAATCACCGGTAGCCACTACTGCTAACAGCCGGCCATCGCCTACCTCCACCAACACCACCAACAGTTAGACATCGCGTTCACCACCACTCATTTGTTGTTTAAATAAGAAATTATATTATTTTGATCAACTCATTGAAATTCAAATAACCTACCCCAAACCAACCCAAATTTTTAGTGCACGTCAGCTTTCTCGTATTAGGTACAAACCTAACACAAACCAACATGAGCAAGTTGCACCCCTAATTTAAACTTAGTTTAAAGGGTACTTTTTTTGCATATATATATATATATAATACATGTCTTCAGAAACTTGGATATGACCAACCCTCTTAGAATTAATAATCTTGCATGCACGTAATTTAATCGTAAAAAAGCATTAATCTTTTTTAAGTTGCTTAAACACTTTAAGATCTTCTTAGGTACTACGTGTATGCAAGAACACACATGGAGATGGTGCACAAAACTTTTGACCTTTATGATTTTTTTATAAGCTGGCTTATAGAGTAGTATGCGCCGAAACTTAATTTAAAGAGCTTATATTTCTTATAAACTTTTATATGTTGACTTTCTCTTCGGTTTCCCTTATATGCCTTTCAGGATGATAAATTCATCGATCCACGTATTTCTCTCGTATAATGAGTACTAAAAGCTATCAAGACTCAAGAGCATAATATTGCACCATATAAAAATGTTATTTTAACAAAAGTTGCGTGCGACCGTCTCAGACTTTTGGTGGCGTGCTTGTGTGTATCTCAAACTTTTGAAGATAAATAAATTTAGGGTTAATTACTCACGACACCCCTGAGGTTTACTCTAAATTACACACGGACCCCCCTATCATTTAAAAATTACACTCCGCTCCATTTCTTCGACGGTGTTAATGGTGGGACACAAAAAAGACATTTTTACCCTTGTATATTAACTGCACAGTATCGTCTTGGATTTTGGAGGGACTGTCTGGATCTTTACTCTTGGCTACACTGGCCGGAATCGGCCATCGGGGACTGGATACGCTGTCGACATTAGTGATTCCATGGCTGTTTTGGAGGTTGCGGCGGGCGGTGCTTCCAATAGAGGGCGGCGGTGTCAGGCATGCGGCTTTGGGTTCACCGGTGATGAAGTCGTGCGATGTTCGCTGTCGCAGTGGTGCGCGGGGGTGTTGGGCGGTACTTCCGGTGAGGGGCGTGGCCGGAGAATGAGGGGTGGTTGACCACGAGATGGCACCGAAGATGGTGCCGAAGATGAATCACGCGCGGTGTGGCTGCGGCGCGATGGTCGCCGCTGTTGTGTCGTGGTATACACCGTAGGCGACGCCGGAGAAGAAACCGTCAGAGAAGAAGAAGCCCACCGTCGCCGAGAAAGCCCCCGCCGAGAAGAAGCCCAAGGCCGGCAAGAAGCTCCCCGAGGAGGCCGGCTCTGCCACTGCCGGAGACAAAAAGAAGAAGAAGTCCGTCGAGACCTACAAGATCTACATCTTCAAGGTCTTGAAGCAGGTCCACCCGGACATAAGGATCTCGAGCAAGGCCATGGGGATAATGAACAGCTTCATCAACAACATCTTTGAGAAGCTGGCCCAGGAGTCTTCCAGGCTCGCCATGTACACCCAGAAGCCCACCATCACCTCCCGTGAGATCCAGACCGCTGTTAGGCTTGTGCTTCCTGGTGAATTGGGCAAGCACGCCATTTTCTGAGGGGACCAAGGCGGCGACCAAGTTTACACCGTTTCTGGTGAATCCTCGAAGGTTGATGATTTTTCAAGAAGGGAGGGCAGTTTGGGGATGAAAATTCCAAAAAGTAATGTGTCAGAGAATTTTTAGACAGAGTTAGGGTCCCCGTCAATTTTGTGGGGCTCCGTGAAATGCAGGTACAAACCTGGGGGAGCAGAGTGTAATTTTCAAAAGATAGGGGGTCCGTGTGTAATTTAGGGTAAACCTCAGGGGTGCCGTGAGTAATTAACCCTTTTCTAAGGGTCTGTTTGACAAAACTTTCAGTTTTCAGGTTTTTTTTTAGAAAACTTGAAAGAGGTTTGATTTTTTTTTCTATCAGTTTAAAAAATTGATGGGCGTATGATAGAGTTTATTTATTTTTTTTTTAAAAAACTAAGAGCGTTTGACAAGACAACTTTTTTTTTAATATAAATTTTCACATAATGAAACATAATTATACAAATATATTACAATGCCTTACATATAATTAAACATAATTCTACAAATATGTTACAATGTCTTACAAATAATTAAACAGTTACATTACAATAACTTTTACAATGTCTTACACATAATTAAACCAATATATTACATTGTTTTACATCCCCAGTGCTTCATTCTAGTGGTATTAACCGAATCTCAACCATAAATCAACGTTTGTCATTCTAAATTTTTTCAGCAATGCAGTCTTTAAAATTCTTCCTCTCTGGTCGGAAGCGCTGCTTATAAATTGTTCGCAAGGTGACTATAATCACATTGCTTGGGGCCTCAATACAGAGCCTGATCTTTTTGTCGTACATAGATGTAACAAACTAGTTGCAGCGATTTGGCTTTTGCTGCTCGTGTATCATAAATTTTGTGTTAGATCTTGGAGATGAAGGTGGTGAAGAAGACATACCCAGCGCAAATAAAGGAGATGGCGGCTGCAGCGCTACGAGATGGATGCGCTGCATGGTAGAGGCGGTGACCGGTGGATGCGATGGAGGCGGTGGGCTGAGGGGTCAGTTGGTGAACAGTGCGGCCGATCGAGCAAGGTGAATTTGATAAAAGTTGTCCTATTTTAGCTAATACCCGGCGCAAATAAAAGAGATGGCGGCGGCGGCGCTGCGAGATGGATGCGCTACAAGATTGTGGCGGTGACCGGTGGCCCGTGGAGGCGTTGGGCTGCGGAGTCACGTTGAACGGTGCGGCCGGTCGATCAAGGTGAAAGAGATGGAAAGAAACCCTAGTTTTTTTGGGTTTTATACCAGCAAACAATTGGTATGCATTTGTTGTTGCTGCCTCGGCTTGAACCCTTGACCTCATTAAAGTGTTCCTCAGCCCGTGTGAAACAGATAAAAAAAGAGCAAGAGAAAGAGCTTTTTGCTCTTTTTAAAAACGGACCCTCTTTAAAAAGAGTTTGGACCCTTTTTAAAAAGGCAAACCCAGCCAAACACCCCAAACTTCTTGCTCTTTTTCAAAATTTAAAAATTGGGCCTAAAAAGAGAAAGAAAAAAAAAAAAAGAGTGTCAAACCAGCCCTAATTCTTGCAAGAGAACTTTTTTGTTCCTTTTTTATTTTTTAGTCATTAAATTAAGGCATTTCGTTTATTGGTTATTCAATTTTCACGATCTTGATGTGTTATCAATATTTATTTTTTCTTATTTTCCTGTTATTGATATACTTGTGATTGACAAAATTTAACGGCCGTTCTCTTCCGTCCATTTTTGAACTTATTTGCTTCAAAAAAGAACTTTTTAAATATAAGGTACTAAAGCTCTATTAGAGTAAGATACAGATTTGATACTAACCGTCTTTTCCAATAAGCCTGCTTGCAATATCCATCAAAAATTAATTTAAAAAGCTTGTAAGTTCCTTATATACTTTTGTATATTGAGCTTCTCATAGTTTGCATTTTTTTTTTCCAGTTTTTCTTATACCTTCCACAAAGATAAATTTATCGGTCCGCATATTTCTCTCTTATATTTTCTAAGTCATAATAAGTACAAAAGCTACTAAGAGCATGATAATTGCACTTATAACAAAGTTAGTTTATCAAAAGTTGTTGCTGCTATTATTATCGTTATTTTTTATGGTAAGTAAAAATTATTAGATCGTTGACTTTATATTGAAGGTTTCTCTAATCTCCTAGTCTTAGAAAATAATTCATGGCCCGCCCGTCGAGATTTGATTTTCCGCCCATTCGGGTGGGCAGTAGCCAAATTACGATTCATGGCCACGTGTAGCCCATTTCAAGTTAATCCATAAAATTTAGCGGCCCAAGATTTAATTGAAATCGCACCGTAAGCTAAGCCCAAGATTCAAATTGAGTCAGCATAACAATAACACGTTCCTGTTTGTTGCTAAAAGGTTAACGGTTGTCAATAAAGTGTTTTTTAACGATAAAAAGAAACAAAAAATAAAAGCATGTAAAAGAATTGAAAAAGCATTTTCTAAAGATAGGATGAAATAAGCCATTGTGCAAACGAGCCAACACAATTATTAAAGACTTCTACGCTGATTGTAAATGACTTGGAGAAATCCTTGTAAAGGATCGCACTTGAATTTGCCGATGTTTTTACTGAATTAGTATGATCGGGCAGGGAATAAAATTTACTCGTTGCATGAATAAACAGATACGACCTAATTTATATTTTTATCTTTTGATCGTGACCGCAATGCTATATACTCCCTTGGTTCTATTAAATTTTATTCTTTAATTTTGTATAAAATTTAGGGTACACTTTAATATTGGTAAATATTAAATTGAACTCATATAACAACTCTAGAATAATAATTTAACAAGTCAAGTTAGAATACAAATGATAATTAAAAAAAATACCATTTACATGTAATAACTTATCATACAAATTCATCAAAAATTAAAAAAAAAGACAATAAAAGCAAAAGTCGGTTTACTTGCTTATTTTGAACAAATACATCTGAAGGACTTTCATGCACAATCGTAAGATCTTTTCCATTCAATGAATGTCATGACTTCATGAACAAATTCATTGGGCAATCCAACTGCTACTAATATAAAAGTCAAAATAAATAAATAATTTGGTTGTTATCCAGATTGTCGGAAGATAGCTGTAACCCTCACATAACAACAACCAATTGCCGTCAATTATCTTTAGTGGCTTTATTTTGCGCCGCTCAAAAAATTCTGATAAAAATTATTACTGAAAGAGATAGCAAAAATATTATTAATTATATTTATCGACTATTACTTATATTATATACAAATTTTATAGCTATCTTTTTGTAGTCGGAGTAGTAACAAATGTTTTCTCCAGGAGTCAACTAGAAGTGACTGCGGGTTCATAAACAACGATATGCTTGTACGTGCTACAGAGTAGTAATAATATAATAATAATACCACTACTACAGTAATTTGAGTTTTTTCCCTTAATAACTCATTTTTAATACTTAATTACCTCTTTACCCTATTTTGAACCTTAATTACCTATCTAACCCACTTTTGAAAAACGTGATTTCAAACCACGTTTTTAAAGGAAGAAAACGTAGTTTGAAACAGAGATTTCTTTTGAAAACATATGAAATTTCTGTTTGAAACAGAGAAACATAGATTTTCTTGAAAACGTGGTTTGAAACCACGTTTTCTTCCTTTGAAAAACGTGGTTTGAAATCACGTTTTTCAAAAGTGGGTTAGATAGGTAAATAAGATTCAAAATGGGATAAATAGGTAATTAAGTATTAAAAATTGGTTATTAAGGGAAAAAATTCACATTAATTTGGAATTCGGTCAGAAAAAGACACAACCTGCCATTTTTGGGTCCCAACTGGGTTTGAGGCAGCACTTGTGGGCTCTATGGATAGACTTATCCCCATGATCGGGGCCTTAATTTCGGGGTCATATGAAGAATTTTTGGGCTTGGAGGTGTGTCACTGTCTATAGAAGTCTGCAGTCGTAGATCACAACTTTATCATAAGTCTTGTTTGTATTTGTACGAAACAACTTAGTATACAAAACAGCGACGGTCCATTTAATAATCTTTTTATCACATTTATTTTACTTAAAAGTTAGATAGAACATGGAAATATGTCATTTTCATTTTTTAGGGACATGAATAATGTTGTTTGATTATCGATTCTGAAAATTTCCGTTGCAACTTGTGACAAGTGAAAATGTTTGTACGAAATTACGCCTTTGAAAAAGCACCATGCTCATTAGAGTGCAGATTTGCCCTCGCAATCTTCGATGTTAATGTATTAGCTCCAAAATTTCAAGGTTAACCTTTGGTTACAACTAAAGGTAATATGAAGGGTAAAATCGTTGATTTAGACCCCATCCACTCATCTTGTTCTAGCTTTTTATTCTCAACCTTCGTAGCCACCATCGATACTGGAAACGCGTTGCATTCTGTACCGTGAAAAATGAGCTCGCAATTGCCACTATAATTTAGGAGTACCTCTTTGCACAACACAAACGGCTCTCACATGACCGCCGTCTATTATCATAAACGCCAACAAATTTTCCTCACCGTTCATTATCACTAGCGTCACCTCACCCCCAACACTTGTTGATGTAGAGTGCAAGATTGCTACATCGAACAAGACCCTAATAAAAAATGTCGATATAGATTAAAAGGAACGATACGTGTAGCAAATCTAGATCAAGTCCACTAATGAAAAAAACGGAATTGAAAGAAGTGGGAACCCCATATCCAAACTAGTATGAAACACCGAGATGATTCTTGATTTTTTGGTGGTCTCTCCTTTTCCTTTTTTTTTTTTTTGGGTCAGCTTTTTTGGTGGTCTTATTCGATGGTGGTTTTAGTCTTGATGATTTATGTGACTATATGGGGGAATAAATAGTTCTGATGGTGTGGTTGATGACGGATGGTGATTGTTGCAGGTAAGGTATATGATGGTGGTTATTTTGGAGATTTGAACCACAAACTTGATTCGCTATGGATGGTTAGACTGGAAATTAATATGGAAAAAGGGTTTGAAGCTGCAATGAAACTGAGTTGTTTGTTTTTTCAAAATTTTCTCCTATAAGCAGAGAAAATGAAGGGGTAATTGCGGTGGTGAATGGTGATCGCAATTTTACGTGCAGTGGTGGTGGTCAGTGGTAATTATAGTGATGAGCACTAAATTTATGATTTTATTCCTTTTTTTTTTCCTGTGTTGATTGTAACAAGAGATAAATTTCAGAATTTTGAGAGCTAATTGATAAACGTTGGGATTATGTGTGTAAACTCAGATTTTAGAGTGCATTAAAAAAAAGATTTAAGAGTGACAACCAGACATAGTAAATAAAAAGGAAAAGACAAAGAAAATGTCAACCAGAGCTTAATAAATAAGTTAAATAATTAAAATCACGAGGTAGTTTACGGGAATCGAATTGGGCGTCCAGGAAGAAAGAAGATGGTACACAAAAAGACCCAATGCGCTTTAGTTGATCACACGAGACTAATAGCAGAATGCGAAGAGAATAAGCTTTCTCGGCATAGACGCCCGAAGACAAGGTTAAAGAAATGTTGAGCATGAGATACATCGTTTATTACAATTTTAAACGACTCATAATTTTAACTTCCATTTCGTTAAGGCCTTATCTTGTGCTCGAATATCGTGACTTGCATTTTGTCTCCTATCATGTTAGCAGAACGTAATTTGTTGAACCGTATATTCGATATTGATACACTTTTTCAACCAATCAAAATAAGACTGAATTCAAAACATAGCATACACCGTTAATTAATTCTCTGACTACATAAGAAAAGGAAATCTCTCAGCTCCAACATCTTCAAAAGATAGTGATAAGACGAAACTTTGTTTCCACAGTACCACCAAACCCACTTGAAAACAATTGTTCCTTAATCATCATCTCCTTGTCACCAGTTGCAACTTCAATTCTGCGTGTGATGTACTCAATGATAACTTAGAAAGAAGGCCGACACAACTGACCCATATAAAACGAAATTAAGGTTGCCGACAGTGAAGCCTTATCATTGATGACAGTCCATTGACTTTGCTATTGTCTAAGATGAGTTTTTTTATCTGAATAATCCTTTTTTATTACTTAATTATTCTTCTATGTGCGTTATTAAACTTCTTTTGAAAATCTATCAAAGAGAAATTTCCTAAGAAAATGCAACTCGTTTTCGCAAACGTTACTATGATTAAACAAATATAACAACGTTTTCTCTTGCCATTAGATAGGTAAATAAGATTGAAAATTGGGTAGATGAGTAATTAAGTATTAAAAAAGGGTTATTTAGGACAAAAATTCTGTCTAAGATTACGGATCTGTGTGCATGATTAAATGATCTTTTATAGAGATCCTTCCAACTCGTTCGCCATTGCAAGACCAATCTCTCGCCATCGAGTTCGTTGACAGAAAGAAAATACAGACATAAACAGGATGTCGTTTCAATTATTAAATTATAGCTTATACCCAAGTCATTTGTTCTACATACCGTTCACACGGTTTCTCACCACATTTTTCAATTCTTTTTCCTAATTTCTCTTTCATAGTACTGTCCTGGAACGAGGGTTAGAAGGAAGCAAACCGAAACTCATTAATTCGCATTATTCAAATTCTAAACTAATTTGCTAGTGTCTAAGATTCCGGATCTTTTTGGATTATTAAATGATCTTTTCTAGATCCTTTCAATTCGTTCGCTATTGCAAGACCAATCTCTCGCCATTGACCTCGTTGAAAGAAAGACCTATACATAAACATTTCCCCAATTATTATTTCTAATTTTCTCTTTCACTCCATAGTACTACTCCTTTTTCTCCCGCGGAGGGGTGGGTGGTGCACTGCCTGATTCATTGATTCTGGAAAAGAGGCCAGGGTTCAGGAAGGAGGCAAACCAAAACTCAGGTATTGACTGAGTATATGGTTCCCTCAAAGTAATATATAATTCCAGATAAAAATAATCAGAAGTCAAAACCACTTTAGCAGTAATGCCCAATTAATTAACTGATTTTAGTGATACAGCGGCAACAAAAAAATTGTCGATTTGTGACAATAACCTCATTATTAAGAATAACATTTTATTGTTTACTCTTGCAGGTACGATTAGAAAAGGGCGGATGAAAGGAGAATGTTTATGTTTGTCTTTTCATTTCCCACACACACTCCCTCAACACTGAGCAAATCTTCATACTGTGATCAACCATTTCGTGCAGGCTTCATATGCACAACAGCTCACGTGACTAACAGCAAGCCATTGATTGACTAATCGCATAAAATAAACACCACCCACATAATTATGTAGTGTCTAACTTCCACCCAACTTGCACCCACTGGTTCTATTTTAAAGACTCCAATTACATGACATGTTTTACTCATAGGTGAATACGGTTCAATTGGTCCAATCTGAAGGTTGAATACCAAATGAAACTGACTATCATTGATTTAGAAAAAAAACTACAAAACCTTAATTGAACAGTTTGATCTTAGCGGGTTTGAATGGATCAAACGGATTGGTTAGGAAGGATTGACTAATTTGAACTTGTAGTAATTTTTGAACTTTTTTGGGCTTTTTCATTGACTATTTAACATTTGTAATATACATAACCAAAAGTATTTATAGCCTAACTATTGAAACTAGGACATAGTTTATTATATATGTTGTGATTAGATCCTAGGTATGTTAAAAGCTATATAATAACTAAGATTAGATGAAAATTTATACATCTTAATTGAATAAATATTGGTTCAGTTCACTTCGATTTAAACAGTTTTAAAAAAATTTAACCGAATCAAACCAAACATCAGGCCGGGGAAAAAGAAAAAAAAAACCTTCTATTTTCTCAAATCGGTTTGCAATTACCCTGCTTGGCCAGTTCAATTAGTTTGAACGGTTTAAATGCTCACCCCTAATTTCACCGGGAGGTATATTCATCCGCATTTTATAACCATCATTGCTTATAAAAGACACAAGTGCAACTGCATCATCTAATTCAAAAGTTTTGACAGCTCGCAAGTCATATATCTACCAAATAGCAGGCATATACACTAGTATATCGCTTCTTTATCCCTCCTCCACACGCTCCATTTGCACTCAATAGCCTTTCACTAAGCTTAAGCCACCTTTGTCAACTTTCACAACATGCAATAAGTACACACTGCACTGAGCAGCCGCAGCAGAGAGCCAAGAACAACACCCGACCTTTCACAATCTAACCTTCTGGGTTCTCTCCCAACATGGGAACTTTAGCAGCAGAAACACCATATTCCACCATCCACGACCAAGAAAAGCGTCTCAAAGATGGCAGCTACGGTGATGATGACGAGGTCTCGCCCATTGAAGAGGTTCGCCTAACCGTGACCAACACCGATGACCCGACCCTGCCCGTATGGACCTTCCGAATGTGGTTCCTGGGTCTGGCATCGTGTTGTCTCCTGTCTTTTCTCAACCAATTCTTCTCCTACCGGACGGAACCACTTGTCATAACCCAAATCACCGTCCAAGTGTCGACCCTCCCCATGGGCCACTTCATGGCCTCCGTCCTCCCGATGGCCAAGTTCCGGATACCCGGATTCGGGTCCAGGCTGTTCTCTCTCAACCCGGGGCCATTCAACATGAAGGAGCACGTCCTCATTTCTATCTTTGCTAATGCTGGAAGTGCTTTCGGTAATGGCTCAGCCTATGCTGTTGGCATCGTTACCATCATTAAAGCCTTCTACCATCGGAATATCTCTTTCCTGGCTAGCTGGATACTAATTATCACTACCCAGGTAAGTAGTTTTCAGTTTCTCCTTATCTATGTTTTGAACTTTCTTGTTTTTTAAGGCCAAAATGTACTGCACTTCCTCTGTTTCGGCATCTAAAGGCCAACTGCTAGAGACTTTGTTTGGCTGGCAATACTTGTCTTGGTTTCTGAAATGAAACTCAAGAGCAGGACAAGTAGTTCTAGCGACATGGCTACTATTAGTCGGACCATATTAGAAACTTTTGCTAATATCTTGGAAGCACACTTGGTGGCTTCCGAGATCAAAGTTTGGCTCTGTTACTGTTGCCGAGAACGCGGTGCTGATGCGGCTTGATGGCGCCATTCAGGTGTTGGGATACGGTTGGGCAGGGCTGCTGAGGACGTACGTGGTGGAGCCGGCTCACATGTGGTGGCCTAGCACTCTTGTTCAGGTCTCACTTTTCCGGTAAGCGATTCCGGCATATGCTTTGTGTAGATCGCTTTCATCACTTTCTGATGGTTCATCCTTTTATAAAAAAAATGTCATCATCATGTCCACAAAATTGTAGGAAGAAAATATATGCACAAAACATCCAACTTTTTCTGCGCAACCATGATTGCTAAGCGTGCCAAAGTTCTCCGCTATTCATTGAGCGGTTTTTAAATATTACGTAGTGTTTTTTAGATAGTAAAGTATACCTGGTACTAATGGAAAAACCAATGGAGTCTAATTAAATTTCGGAACTCCTGACGACTTTTGGTGAAAAAAATTCAATGACTCAACGCCAAATATATACAAATAACAATACTTTAGATAGTTGCGAACAATATTATGCGACACCTGACTTAAAGATCTGAATCGTCGACAAACAGTAAAGGTGCACTAAATTAAGACAGTTGCAATGGACCTAAGGCTGTAGTTTAACAGTCAAGAGTATCGCCTACACTCCCTGAACACAAGGGGGTGGGTGACTTTAGATAGCTACCACTTGAATGAAGTTGCATGTAGCTAGTGAACTTTTTTTTTTCTCTTCCTTTTTTATAGTTAAACCGGAAAAATATATATCATTAAAACTTCAGTTATAAGAATAGCGGTGCTACTTTCCGAAGAGTAGAGCCAACGAACATTAATGTCGTACTTTTGCAATCCTATGCAGAAGTTTCATAAGCACGGATTCACATGCAGCCAATATGACTTTTTACAGCTCACTAACAACTTGCAATTGAGGGTACTCGAAGCACGCCTTCATGCATGTTCAATTAATGTAAAGGTCAACTAAGTCGAGCCAACTAGAAAATTCTAGTTGGAAGGCATAGACTTTGACTAACTAGAAGAATCTTTGATTACCAAAAAGAAAAAAAAATAGAAGAATATTTATGTTGGCCCGGTGGGCATGACCTTGTGCCCTCTCTTGGATAAAACTAACCACAAGAATCTCTGATTACCGAAAACAACTAGAACAGTACTGCTTACTTTTCCAATAAACTATGGGATGCGTAAGCTTTAATCAGATAGAATATCAGTGAAGCTTTTTGGAATTGTAATTACCATTTTAGCGAATTCTCCTACTCAAATATACACCCAGTTCGTTGATAAATTTAAATCTGTAGACACAGAATACATACTTGACTAACTGAGTGTGTTCTAATCGATGGCAAACATCTGTGTGAGCATATATATACACAGAGGAAAAGGGGAGCTCTGACTACCTGATATATGTTTATCATAGTGCACATGAAGTTCGAAAGAAAACCAGTCATATCATTCATGCGTACACTCGATAAGATTCGCAATCATTTTCCAAGTAAATGGTCCCAACTTGAAAGAGACTTTAAACTTATGAAAGTTATCCACGAGTTCAGCTTGCTGGCTAGTAAAAACAATAATCAACTGGACTTGGGTAGTGACAACTTGACTCCTACAGAGAAAACTTCGGAAGTCATCCTGGAATCCCTGCTAAGTCAAGATAACATCACGATATAACTAACATCTACGGTTTACACCAGTTGTAATGATCATCGAGATATCTCGTTTTCTCTCTCCTAAGAATATACTTTTAAACCTCCTACGTTAACAGACTCTAACGAATTCATGAATGACCTCAAAAGGCAAATAAAATCTTGCTAGCTCACTGGCCAGTGGCCATGTCTCAAAGAATCCATCAGATTCATTGACTTGTTCAAGTATGACCCAAAATGTGGAAGGCAGAAAAAAAGATAAGAGTAGAATTTATCCATACCGCGTTCTCTGAAGTAATGGGCAGATGTGAGGTGTGCCTAGTAAGCGAATTTTTGCCACAAAAGATGGGCCATGTCCGCCTACTGAGTCCAGAAATTATGTCTTCTGATAACAGTAGGAATGACAATACAGTAAGTCTGCTATTAATGGTAAGTCAAGAAATTATGTAACCTAAGTCAAGACCGTGCCTAACATGTCTAAGTAATTATTGAATTTTTGAGATAGCTCAATTCCACCACAGGTAATTGGGGGTCAAACAAATTCCTTAATCCCTTATTTGCTTGGAAAGCTAATTAATGGCCTGCAAATTGGTTAAAACTAGTTCAAATGCATGCAACGCTGAAATGCTTTCACAAACATAAAAGTTTATAGCAATAACAGAAACCTTGTTGCTGCTGGTAGGATGGAATGTGCTGCCATACCCAGGGGGATTTTGGGAGACATATCATAAAGCAACTATCCCAAAGGTGGTATTCCGGTGATAATATGATAAGAATATATGTAACCTCTATGGGTAAAGGTATTACGGCAAAACCAAATTAAGATGTAATTTATATGTCCATGTATCTACAACGGATAAACTTCACCTCGACATTTCGATTGGTCTTATTGTCAATAGTTGTTCTTTATTGTCAATAGGCAATCCAGTTACTTAGATGAGATGTATATGTCCAGGTTCCATGTTCATCTTGTGAAAATGAACTCATTCCGAAGTTCTGATTACAACTACCTTCATCCAGGTAGTCAAGAACTTTTGCTTTCTTTAGATATTGTAGTCTTTATCATATTTCAATGCTATGAGACGACATATTTAATTGGAGGAGCAAGACACTTTTGTAATCTGGATAATCTTCTCCCAACTCTTAAACAATGGACAGCCAGATATGAACACCTCTATGTAAAACCTCCAAATAGTGTTCATCTCTATGTTACGTGGACTCAGTACGAGTGTCCGGGTCGTATACGTGTCCAAGTGTTGGATTCATCTAATTTTTAGTTCACACGACATGGGGACACGGTTAATTATTCACATATATTAATATTTGTAGTTAATCCTGAGGAAAAAATGTGTTTTATGTGACACAAATGGTTTTAACTGAACTTGTCTCATCTCAAGCTGATAAAAAATTTAAAGAAGCAATATAAGATAGTGTTCATAGTGGCATATCCTATGATATGTGTCGGACACTGATCCCATACCCAGGTCCAAGTGTTAAGTGTCTGACACTGGTACTTTAGGCATTCTAAAAAGTCCATGTAACATGTGTATCTATATAGCTATACATATATACTATGGATGTTTGTATACATAATATATATACATATTTGGGAGCTGATCCCTTACCCGCGTTGGCAACTTAAGCTAAGTTGCGAGCGGCCTGGCTTCCATCCATCTCGAATGGATGGACCAAATCCCTTTTCTGTAAATTTACCCCGTCGTCTGCCCCATTATGGGATGGACATCCGCGCAGATGGTAAACCAGCATTCGCCCCATAATGGGACGGATGACGAAGTTCACTTTAAAAACTAAGGGAATCTGGGACGCCCATGTTGACAACGTGGACGGCCAGATCACCGCTAGCAAAGCTAAGTTGCCAGCGCTGTCATTTTATTAGTTCCCATACATATATGTCTCATAATTCATGATAGCCTGCCAGTAATCAGACACGTCTGACAGTTTTTTATGCTAACACAAGCCCAAAAACCACATACTGGTGCTTTTCTTAAAGACCACCATGCAAATGAATAAAGGGCTAACAAGCTACATAAAAGTCAAGTTTAGATAATTGGTTTTAAAATGTTCGACGCTATCAAAAGCTAACTTCAATAAACTCAATAGTTCACCTCTTTCATCTCACAACCTGAACCCCAGTCCGTTCCCCTCAATTCAAATCGTCGTCTTTACTAAATGAAAAAAAATAATTATTCAACTAAATCCATCGGTCTCCATTGCCAATGAGCAACTAAAAATGCTAACATACGATGGGCCCAATGATACTTCTATTTATCATTATTGACAATCTGAGAAAAACTTCAATTTTGCAGGGCTTTGCACGAAAAAGATGAGCAGCGCATGTCAAGGGCAAAATTCTTCGTAATTGCGTTAATTTGCAGCTTCACCTGGTATGTTGTCCCAGGTTACCTCTTCACAACGTTGACAAGCATCTCATGGGTCTGCTGGGCATTCTCCAACTCAGTCACAGCCCAGCAAGTTGGGTCAGGCATGAGAGGTCTTGGACTCGGAGCTCTAACACTTGACTGGTCTGCTGTAGCATCCTTCTTGTTCAGTCCCCTCATAAGCCCTTTCTTTGCCATTGTCAACGTATTTGCGGGGTATGCACTGATAATCTACGTTGTAATGCCCATGGCCTACTGGGGACTTGACATGTATGGTGCTCGAAAATTTCCCATTTTCTCCTCACACTTGTTTACGAGCCAAGGTCAGAAGTACAATATATCCGCAATTGTGAATCACAAGTTTCAGCTAGACTTGCCCAAGTACCAGGAGCAGGGACAGATAAACCTAAGCATGTTTTTCGCTCTCACTTATGGTTTTGGTTTTGCTACAATTGCATCAACCCTGACACATGTGGGCTTGTTTTATGGAAGGTAAGTTGTTGCCTATTACATATCTTCAAAATTAAAACACTTTATTAGGATGTTGATCTCACTATATTGCCATCCTGGCACACAAATCTAGTGTACTACTTACGATTGAACCTCTTTAATGTGTTACATAGAGGGTTTTTTGCAGTTGACTTAGAATTTTAGCTAATTAGAAAACAAACAAGAGCATCATCTTCCATAGTCCACATCTATGCATTTTACTTTACAACAAGAGCATCATCTTCCATAGTCCACATCTATGCATTTTACTTTACAACACTTGTATACTGCAATACAGTTCCATCAAAAGGTTTATGCTTCCTTGACCAAAGTAAATTGACTCGTTCAAATGCTTTAAAGTTACATGTTCATCTCATGAGAGCTTCCAGATGTAAACCTATCATTTCAATAACTTTTCAAAATCGTTATAACTAATACAAAATACCAAGAAAGAGTCAATTAATCAAAGCACATCTCGATTAATTTCTGTGTCACCTCAAAACTTGACTAAGCATCTGCTAAGACTATACCCTGCAGAGAAATCTATCAACGATTCCGTGCTTCATACAAGGATAAGGAGGATATCCACACAAGACTGATGAGGAAATACAAGGACATACCTTCCTGGTGGTTCTACTTACTGCTTGGAGTAACAGTTGCAGTCTCTCTTATACTTTGCATCTTTTTGAACAATCAGGTTCAGATGCCATGGTGGGGACTCCTTTTTGCTTCTGCCATCGCCTTTATGTTCACCCTTCCAATCAGCATAATAACTGCGACAACAAACCAGGTAACTAGAAGGACACTTCATATCTATATCAATCCATGCATCACGAGAAGTAACAATGAAATATGCTACACTAATTTACAATGCCGCCATTATACTATGTTGAGGTGAATTTTCTTCTAAATTAAGTCACTTTGCAGATTACGAAATTGTTCAAAGTGAATTTCAGAAAGAGAAAAAAACTTGAGTTATCAAAGTATTCTTTTAGAACCATTTAGTTTCTTCAACATCTGTGTAACAAGTTTGTCCACCCTGCTGACCCTTTAATGCTTTGACGTACAGACACCAGGACTGAACATAATTACAGAATATATTATGGGTGTCATACTACCAGGAAGACCAATAGCCAATGTATGCTTCAAAACCTATGGTTATATGAGCATGACGCAGGCTATCTCTTTCCTTAGTGATTTCAAACTGGGACACTACATGAAGATACCTCCAAGGTCAATGTTCTTGGTACAGGTATGTGATATTTTACCCACCCAAGATACAATCCATCTAAAGAATAAGTAAAGAGAAAGCTTAGCCTGTCTACATGTTACGATTTCATAATCTGGGTAATCTGCAATGCTACGGTCAAACAAGATTCCTAATAATTAAAACTAGCAGGGAATATTTACTCGTAATGCAACACTTTCAACAAAAGCATGACCACCGTACTATTTATATTACTCTATCAACAAATGATGGTACCAAAGAAGTTTATGATGATATCAAACTAATTCATGCCAGGGATAAAGTTCTGCACACAGATAATCTCAACACATGTTCAACACAATCTTTGATGCCTTCTCATGTAATTTCTAAAACTTGCATGCACAATTTTTCAGCTTATAGGAACCGTTATTGCGGGAACTATTAACCTCGCTGTCGGATGGTGGCTGCTAGAGTCAATTGAGAATATATGCCAGGATGATCTCCTTCCGCCTGACAGTCCGTGGACATGTCCTGGTGATAGGGTCTTCTTTGATGCATCTGTTATATGGGGGTTGGTGGGACCTAAACGAATATTTGGAACTCTTGGAAACTACAGTTCCATGAATTGGTTCTTCCTTGGAGGTGCACTTGGACCAGTCATAGTTTGGCTCTTACATAAGGCATTTCCAAAACAATCTTGGATTCCTCTGATAAACC
Source organism: Escallonia rubra (assembly GCA_033065855.1). Lineage (NCBI taxonomy): Eukaryota > Viridiplantae > Streptophyta > Magnoliopsida > Escalloniales > Escalloniaceae > Escallonia > Escallonia rubra. Next base: position 441,871 of record JAVXUO010001352.1, on the reverse strand, counting down.
TTCCAGTCCTTCTGGGAGCAACCGGGGCCATGCCACCAGCAACGCCATTAAACTACAATGCCTGGATAATAGTTGGCACAATTTTTAATTTCTTTATCTTTCGTTACCGAAAGAAGTGGTGGCAAAGGTACAATTATATACTTTCAGCAGCTCTGGACGCTGGGGTGGCTTTCATGGGGGTGCTGCTGTACTTCTCATTGGGCATGGAGAACAAAGCATTGACTTGGTGGGGTACAAATGGTGAACACTGTGACTTGGCAACTTGCCCAACAGCCAAAGGCATACTAGTTGATGGTTGCCCAGCGAATTAACTGAGCGATGCTTGTATAATCCCTACTTTCCACTCCAAAGAATAGCACAGCATAGAATCTTATGCCTTGATACTGTATGTGTCAGAAATTGTTATTAGAAATTTAAAGTTTCTTCTTTTAAAAGCATAAATATTTCTTGTGCCACATATGATATGCGAAGGGGAAAATTTGTCAATGTAACTGTGTAAGATGAATAAGCTGAAAGCAAATGCCTCTATTCGAGAGGCATGATAAATGTAATTATCAAATATGACAACCCTAAAGTAAAAGCCAATGCAGAATAACGAACTTATGGTCTTAAATGAGTTGCTAAGGCAGGTCTCCAAAAAAAGTTGACAAAAATGTCATTAATGACAAAATCCAAACTTGCCATTCTGGTGGCCCACCTTAGGCAACTTAACTAAGGCCAGGCCATGGATAGGTTGTCTCCGAGATATTCCACTTTAAAGTTTAATCATCATCATGTAAGCCTTTCTCCCAAACTAGTTGGGGTCGCCTATATGAATACTTGTCCTCGAGTCTCCATTATACAAACACGTATTTCCTGATTTTTTTCCTAGCTATCAAGCCTTTTCTCGCTACTTCTGCCCGGGGGGATCTAAAAGCCGATGTTGGAAATGACTAAACCATCAGAAGCAATTATTTCTCATCTTTTCCAAGATTGGGGTAAACCCAAACTTCTGCCTTTCACTGTGTGGCTCCTCATCCATCTAAGCATTTGCATTTCAGCTACTCATCTAAAGTGTATGACTTCTTAGTTTCCTAATATTCTGAACTTTCCCTTCACAGCTATGGATTTTATTGAGCTTAAACAGGAACTTCAAATTGCAAAAAGAAATTCAGAAAATTTCTAATTAGTAGATGTTAAGGGTTGTGAAGTGCAACAGCCAATGCTCAAGCGAAGTCCCTCTTCTCGGCAAAAGGGCAGCAAGGAGTCAAACGAGCTGTGATGTCGAAGTATATTCATACATTCATCTTTTGCAGTACCCTCTGTCCAATCACAGGGGTTTTTGCTGCGTATGCAAGTGTTTTTTCTTCTATTTTGGTCGAGGGCCGGCAGAAGGTATCAGGAAATGGGACCTAGTAAAGGCAGACAACTTAATAAGACCCTCAATATATCTGGTATCTTCATGAACTTGCACACCACCATATAATACAAACTTGAAACAAACCATCTTCGTCGTGTATGGCAAGGAGACTGCAGAACCATAAAAACATGAGCAACACTAAAGAGAGGCATCTTTATCCATAAGGACCATAACATACATAACGTGGAGGAGGAAGTTGGTAGACACAAGACGGCCACAGTTACAAATGACGCTACAGAGAGGATACTGAGAGCAAATAGAATTTTTCAAGGATACTGAGAGCAGCAGTTATTGAGCGGTGATCAAAGAGGATGTCTTACATACGATCAAGTAAAGGACCATATAACCTCTCAAGAACAGATTATACAAGTCGATTCATAACTTGATGAGCTGAGGTTGAACACAAAGCCACTGGTTGTACTCATCCATTCGAATCATGAAGGAGCTGGAACATGGAGAACCTCCACCGCCATATGCCTTCTTGTTTCAAGATACAAAACATACTTCATCACAAATTTACCCAAAAATATCTACAGTATGAGAAATATGATGATGTACCTTTGCAACTTCAGAGGTGTCAGTAGCTGTGTCTGTACTCCTCAAGCACATCTTAAGGTTATTCCGCTGCATGTAAATAACAGCTCCTATAGGCCTGAGATCACCGATGGACATAGTCCAAGATGATGATGCAATCAAACTCTGATTAGCAATCATCCCAACATATTGACATGAAAAAGTAATAGTTCTGAGTTTAAAAGTTTAAGGGCAGATATAGTGTGTAAATCTAACTCAGGCAGAAATATAATGAAGCATTTGTTTATGGGAAACTATATTCAAAAAGCAGTCTAACCGAGATAACTAGCATGACAGCAGTGTAGCAAATTGTCAGCTCCAGCCAATGAGTCACAGCTTTATCCATGAATGTGTTGACTTTTCAAACGTTTATGGTACTTGCATAGAAAGTTCTTTCAGGTTGAGGATTCCACATGGGAAACTAATACCGTCATGACAGCTTTGGTAACCCGCGTGGCCATGTCGAGAATAGCTTGTTGATGTGGATAAAATAGGTTTCATATCTTCGAGTCAAAGACCACAGAGACGCTGATACTTATGACAACGAGGCAATTCAAAATTACCAACGAATAATATTGAGGTAGCGGAACTTCAAACATTTTTGTTCTATGTGAAGGCAAGCAAAAATTGGGCAAAACAGAGATGAGAAGTGTCCAATTTCTGTCTTTCTTTCATTTCTTCCCTATGAAGGTGTCCAATTTCTTGATACTACTGGTAAGTGCCAAAGGGCCCTATACATGCAGACGTGCACCAACTCAAAGGGGAACACTAACAATCCTAATTCTTTGACTATCGTTCTATGTCCTATCTAGTACTTCCATAGGCACTCGAATCAATTATCAACTATATAATAGCAGTGGATGAACAAGCCATGTCATTCCAATAGTAATGCCTAACGCAATAGACAACTGGTCTTACCAACGGGGGGTTCTGTTGCAGTGGACTCTATACAAGCTTAAGATGTGGCACTATGTGGAAATAGTCGCTGTATGCTCAAAAGAAGTGATTTCACCCAACCATTGCACAACACGATAATATGCTTTTATAATCTACTTGTGCCAGAGTTTAAACATGTACTCCATACCTAACCTGATTCTTGCCTATTAATCAACCTGAAGAAAATTAGGATGACAAGAACCATGAAATTTGTAGTAACTTCTATACAAATAAAATTAGGCCAAGACATCTGCTAATAACTAACTAAACATGTAGAATGTAGAATGTGCTTATGCTTGCAATCAGTATGTTTGTGAGCTTTCATGCTTTCAGTAAGTGTGCATGGAGAGTAGTTGTTTTAGCACAATTAAGAGTCAATTTAGTTTGCTCACCCTACCATGCAAATAAGAGTGTTCTGTTGTTGTCTAGTCAAAGTGTGCTCTGTATACCACGGAAATATACAGATTTGTTGGCTCAGAAGGTTTCCAGGTCCATGAACAATTCAAAATTGCCACATCAAGTAATACACTTGATAGCAGAGCATTAGATAACAGAGAATTACCTTAATCCAGCTGCAGCACTCCTCAAGCTGAGTTCTTTGCCAATTTCATCACTTAAATCAGAATTTCTATTGACTCTGACTCCCTACAAACCAACAAAGTGAAATCAAGAATTCTTTGAATTTATTCATAGGTCTTGTTGGACAATATAAAAAAAATGAAAGAGAAAATGAGAAGGGGGGAGAGAGAGAGAGAGTTTTGAACAATGGTATACTGACAAAAACAGCCGAATATAAAAGCCTCGTTTGTAATCTCTCTCCCCTTTCTTCACTCCTCCCAGGCAACAAAGCATAAAGATATTTAAGTAGGAGTATAGAGTACTTGGATTGCTGAGAGCTCCGATAAACTTACCAGACACTCCCCATAAACTCCTCTACCCAGCCGAACTTTAAAAACCTTGTCCAGCAATATATTTGCAGCACTCTGCCGAGCAGAAATGTAAGAACTTCCCTTGTTAATTAACTCTACAGCACTGATCTCCAGTAGCTGATCCCACAAAAATTAGAGGCAAGTCAAATAATCTCAATCTCATCATTGTCATTTTACAAAACTCTGTAAACAACAAATAGTGTACTTAATCGGTTGAAGTGCGCTAAGGTCCTCTCTTGTGTATATTTCATCAGAAAAGCGTGAAGATAAAACACTCTTATCAAAGCCTGGATTCGGATTAGTCTAATCAGAAATTTGATATTGACTTCACTTGTGCAAACTGCAAAGCAGTCTAAGCAGGGCATAAGTCATGACTCACAAGATCACAAGGGGATGTTTCATCTTATAAGAGGCCATGGGCCCCTACTTTGTTCTGGTTTCAACCCCTGGCCTGAGATTAGTGAAATTTGGAAAAGGTGAACTAACTACAGTAGAAAAATCTTTACTCGCGAGACTAAAGGTGTCTGATGATGGCAGAAAATAATACTTATGCAACATAATAGCACTGCTGGATACTCGCAGTCCACCTCAGTCATAAAATATGTGATCAATCTAAAACAAAAGGAACAATCAGATGAAAGATGAACCCAATGACTCAAGAGTCTTCAAATGATGAAACACTGTCAAACACAATCCATAAAAGAGGGTCCTTCATGTTTTTTCTTTTTTAATATGATTTTGCTTGGAGGGGAACTGAACTATTTTAGCAGTAGCACTAAGTAGGCAAGGAAGAATGGATGCATATTTATTCTCAGAAAGGATATCTACGAACTCACTGAACCTGTTCATACATGTGTGGATTAGTTATGCAGTTCAACTTCGAACGCCATTCACCAAGTCCAATATTAAATGCTTTAATATCTCCTAAGCTCAATCGGCGAAGATCTCCATCCTCGATGTACTTCAGGACCATCTCCACGCGATCTTGGTCGGTTAAATTCAGTAATCTCACCATATCCCCCTATTTGAGAGGACAAAAACATTTCCCATTTCTATTAGTAGCAAAATAACAATCGCTGCAATAGTACCAAAGGTGTTGGTGGCATAGACATAGGAACTTGAATTCCACTCTAGTTTGGCTTATTTACAGGCCCAAACATCTAATCAAACCCAAAATCCAGATTAATATTTGTCTATAACAAACAACCTTTAAATTTTATATGGGTGGTAATTGCAAATATAAGAATTTGTTCAACTAAGTAGAAGTTGATAATCATCAGAGCATGTAAAAGTAGCAACTACCGATGTACTTACGTCATTAGATTTTACTTCTGAGATTGCAGCAGAGAAATATTCATATGCAGCAGTAGAGCTACTCTTATCAAGATCAACGTGAAACATGAGGTTGCCATGACAATCTTTAGGAACCTCGTCAAGCACTGATTTCCGATGATCAAACCCTATCACCCTAGTGAAATAACAAACTTTCAGATAGGCTACTATTTCTACTCACATTACTTGTGAATAGTGTCAATCAACAAAACTATCATCATCGAGATTAAATGCGAAGTTTGCTTACTCGCACCGTCGTGAAAGCTCCTCGGCAAATCCTTTGGGTCCAAGAAAATCAAGAAAGTAACATTTCTTGAGCCCTTCAACGCATAAATCTTCAACCCTATATCAGTTAGAAAGATAAATTGAATCACCATTGCAAAACCTTTCGGAGCGCTGATAAAGCAGAGAAATAAGCATGGGGAATGAAGGAAAATATCACCCCCTTCTGGCAGATGGCACTCCTTCGTACGATCGGTATCCGACATAAAATCGAATAAAAAATCGAGCAAAAATGACACAAAAATCAGAAGCCATAAAAAGAACGAAACGTAACTAGTTAACTATGTATGTTGCGCTATGTGCGTGAGTGTTTATGTATTTACCTGAGGGGTTCCACGGAAGAGAAAGGAAGGATGAGGCACGGAAGGTTGACTTGGGAATGGAAGAGGTGAGCGAAGAGAGCGGAGAAAGCGCCGGAAAAGGAGGGGTAATTGTAGAGTACGACGTTCGGAATTCGTTCTTCGGACGCTTTGGCTAGGGCCTCCAGCGCGGCGTTTGATCTAAAACCTCGAACCAACGGAAGGCCCGTTCTCCATTGCCGGAGTACTGCGATGGCGAATGCCATTGGAGAGTCCTGTTTATGTATTCCAGCCGAGAAGTTCTGCTCTCAGTAAAAGCATGTACGAGCGCTGAGAAAGATTTCGCTTATTATTTTTTTTGTCGAAAAAAGACCGGACGGTAAGCTCTAATTTCCGCACCTATGTCAGGCCGAGCACAAAGACCCATGTGTGGAGCACAAGTAGGGCGAGGACGTAAGTTTACCACCATCAAGTGGGGCGGGCAGGATTCAAACTCAGGTGGAAAATCTGATTGGGATCCTGGAACCGCTGAACCAACCATTGTTGGCTAAGATTTCGCTTGTTAGCACATTCATATATACGAGTCATTGCACGCCCAATGAGTGTGAAAAAATAAGTTAATAGTATGATTTTTGTTTAAAAAAAATCAAACATATAAGTATTTATTATAACATTCCATAAAATAAATTTTCATTTATAAAAGCCAAACATGTCACTAGTAAGTACTTATTTATGATCAAACTTTTTGTTTTGTGTTATCGTGGCACACTCATTTCGTGTGTAAAAATATAATATTTTTATAATATCATGCATAGTCTTTTAGAATGTATTTTGACTTTGTTTTTTTGAACAAATTTTAAGAACCAAAAATGTCCATTTTGTTAGTTGAAATGATATTCAAATATTATGTTTTATGTTCATTATAAAAGTTCTGATGATGTCAAGTGTCAACATTCTAAGTGGGTAGTTATGTAACACCAATAGTGGTGTTACACCAAAAAGGATAATCCCTTTATATAAGCATCACGTATAAGCATTTATTATCACATTCGATAAAATGAACCTTAAATTACAGAGAAAAAAAAAGTTAGTCGTGCGTGTGGCAAAATAAGATTACAAAATATTATCATCGTATCAAACTTAGATTTAATTTTAGTACAGTTTTAAATGAAATTAAAATTGTTTAAACCAAACATGTGTAAAAGTAAAGTTAGCAAAGTGATATTTTTGAAATATCAAGTTTCGGCTTCATAATATATTTTAACTATATTTTCTTAACGAAGTTTAAATTATGAAAATCAAACATATCTTTATATGTAGTTGTCTACCATATAAGATTAGTATTTTATATCATTTAATTTTTTTTTATTGAAATGTCACTTGTCACTGTTCTAGATAGATATATGAATCTTAAACTTTAGTAAAATAGTTAGTCATGCGTGCGGCAAAATAAGTTAGCAAAATATTTTCATCTTAATTAATTTGAAATTGTTAAAACCAAACATGTATAAATATAAAGTTAGCAATAGGTTCTATTTTAATATCAAGTTTGAATTTTTATAATTTACTTTAACTATACTTTTTTTTATGAAGTTTAAATTATGAAAAATAAATATGTCTTTATAGGTAGTTATTTACCATTTTAAGATTTATATTTTATGTCATATTTTAAAAAATTTCTTGGAATGCCACATGTTACCATTCTATATAGGTAGTTATGTAACACAAAAAAAATGTGTTACACCACCGAATCATGTGATGCCAAGGACAGTAGATTCGTACCTACGTGGAGGTGCCCAAAGCCTGCAGTCCGAGTCAGCTTCCAAGTATGCAAAGTGAGAGACAGTGAGGGCGGAGTCAGGGCAGAGAGCAAGGCTTTCCAGACAGGCCGTGAGGAATGGCAGTGCTGCGGAGACGAGGTTGAGACGAACATGGCCAGCAGTCAACAGTCCAAGTCAAGGTCCGAGTCAGGGTCCAATGCTACTGTCCAATGTTACCGTCCAAAATTATGTCCAATTTGTCTTTCTCTCTCTAGAATCGAAGAGCTCCCAAATTCTAGAGTGAGAAAGTGATTTTGTCAGAATGAGCCAAAAGTCCCTTTTTGAGTCATAAAGTCCACTATTTATAAGAAACAATGTGCTTATGTCATAAAGTGCCACATGTCGTTCCCTGGGAGTGACACGTCACCAGGGGGTCCCAAAATACCGGTTCTCCGCTGGACTGTCGGTTCCGAAATTCGCGTGGCGTGCCCGGCACAACGTCGCTCTACCTGTTTGAGAAGACTACCCACCCCATGACAGCATGATCAGAGTAAGCCTGTTGCCCCTACCACCGTCAAGCGTCAAGAAACGCGTAGAGAACCTGATAGCGGTGAGGGTTGCCTCTATAGCCAACTGTCAGGCGGATTAGGCGTGATGCCCTCTAGAGACCTGTTCCCGTCCCGGGGCTCATTGTCCTGGGGGTGCCGACGAACACCGGTAACATGAACGGACATGGTCGCAACTCAGTACCTAGTGTCACGCAAGTCGCCCCAGGCGGCAATAGCTTAATGGTAACGAGCCTATCCCCTGCGGAGGGTCCTTGTGCCGGAGCATTACGAGCGGAGCCCCCCCGAATGAAGATGGCGATAACTTTATGGTAACGAGCCTATAGCGTGGCGGCGATGGCTTTGTGGTAACGAGCCCATCCCGCTGCGGAGGGTGCTTGTGCCGGAGCACTACAAGCGGAGCCTCCAGGAATGAAGACGGTGATAGCTTTATGGTAACGAGCCTATCCCATGGCGGCGATGGCTTTGTGGTAACGAGCCCACCCGCTGCGGTGGGTCCTCGTGCCAGAGCACTACGAGCGGAGACCTCCGGAATGAAGACGGCGATAGCTTTATGGTAAACATATCCCGTGGCGGCGATGGCTTTGTGGTAACGAGCCCATCCCGCTGCGGAGGGTCCTCGTGCCGGAGCACTACGAGCGGAGCCCCCCGGAATGAAGACGGCGATAGCTTTATGGTAACGAGCCTATCCCGTGGCGGTGATGACTTTGTGGTAACGAGCCCATCCCGCTGCGGAGGGTCCTCGTGCCGGAGCACTACGAGCGGAGCCCCCCGGAATGAAGATGGCGATAACTTTATGGTAACGAGCCTATCCCGTGGCGGCGATGGCTTTGTGGTAATGAGCCCATCCCGCTGCGGAGGGCTACGAGCGGAGCCCCCCGGAATGAAGACGGCGATAGCTTTATGGTAACGAGCCTATCCCGTGGTGGCGATGGCTTTGTGGTAACGAGCCCATCCCGCTGCGGAGGGTCCTCGTGCCGGAGCACTACGAGCGGAGCCCCCCAGAATGAAGACGGCGATAGCTTTATGGTAACGAGCCTATCCCGTGGCGACGATGGCTTTGTGGTAAAGAGCCCATCCCGCTGCGGAGGGTCCTCGTGCCGGAGCACTACGAGCGGAGCCCCCCGGAATGAAGACAGCGATGTCTTTGTGGTAACGAGCCTATCCCGTGGCGACGATGGCTTTGTGGTAATGAGCCCATCTCGCTACGAAGGGTCCTCGTGCCGGAGTATTACGAGCGGAGCCCCCCGAAATGAAGACGGCGATAGCTTTATGGTAACGAGCCTATCCCGTGGCGACGATGGCTTTGTGGTAATGAGCCCATCTCGCTACGAAGGGTCCTCGTGCCGGAGCACTACGAGCGGAGCCCCTCGGAATGAAGACGGCGATAGCTTTGTGGTAACGAGCCTATCCCGTGGAGGCGATGGCTTTATGGTAACGAGCACATCCCGCTGCGGAGGGTCCTCGTGCTGGAGCACTACTAGCGGAGGAATGAAGACGGCGATAGCTTTATGGTAACGAGCCTATCCCGTGGCAGCGATGGCTTGTGGTAACAATCCCATCCCGCTGCGGAGGGTCCTCGTGCCGAAGCACTACGAGCGGAGCCCCCCGGAAGCATGTAATATGATTGTGGTGCATGGGCGCGATGCCCAAAGGCATGAGAGATGATTGTGGTGCATATGCACGATGCCTAAAGGCATGAGACATGATTGTGGCGCATGGGCGCGGTGCATACAGCATGAGACATTGATTGTGGCGCATGGGCGCGGTGCCTACAGCATGAGACATGATTGTGGCGCATGGGCACGGTGCCTACAACACGGGACATTGATTGTGGCGACTTGGGCGCGATGCCCAAAGGCATGAGATGTGATTGTGGCGCGTGGCAGCGACGACGAGCGTCGCGGAGACAACACTTGGTGCCGGGGCATGTATCATGGAAGTGGCGCACGGGCGCGACGACGAACGTCACAGAGACAATACTTGGTGCCGGGGCACGCATCATGGAAGTGGCGCACGAGCGCAGCGACGAGCACGTATCATGGAAGTGGCGCACAGGCGCGGCGACGAACGTCGCAGAGACAATACCTGGTGCATGGGACACATGTTATGAAAGTGGTGCACGAGTGCGGCGATGAGCATCGCAGAGACTGCGCACGGGCGCGATTCAGGTGTCCCAAAGATGAGATGTGAGTTGAGTGTGCCTGTTATAACAAAATAATGAATGCAACATGTAGTAATGACAAAATTGGGAGTGGTGGTATGCAGTTGTCGGCGACGGGTCATTCGACGGTGGCGCGCAACTTTGGGCGAAGGGCAGCACGGGAGCAGTGCGCTGTCATGGGCGATGGACGACGGACGTCGCGAGGTTGACGTATGAACGTCCATAAACATCGCAGAAGTACAAAGACTTGAGAAAACAAGTGCGCGGGAGGGGAGGCCATAGGCCAAAAATTGGGGGAAGGCTAAGGCCACCACTCCTGGGGAGGCCAAGGCCAACCCTAGGGGGTGGCCAAGGCCAATGGCCAACTCCCATGAAGGGAGGCCAAGGCCACTCCCCCTTTCGATGAACTTTGGGCGCGCCGACGGTAGGTGTCTTGATAGTCAATGACAAATCCGAAAGTTGAGTTACAACGAGTGTGTCGACGTGGATCGTACCCACATGACGAACAATGTGCCAAAGTCACATACCAAGCATACGAAGCGAACAAAGCGCGACAAAGGAACAGTTGAGGGGGGGGGGGGGGGAAGGCCAAGGCCAACCCCCATGAGAGGCCGAGGCCGACCCCATAGGCTTGGCCAAGGCCTTTGCCCCTTGACCCCGTTGCTCCGGTTGCGCCGTCGGTCGATGTTTTTGGTGAAAAGGTGTTCGGGTGGTCTCGGTGTGACGATCGTGCTACCGTGAGTGACGTCAACGTGAAATAAATCGTGACTAAGTCGCGCGTGAGGCATGCGAAGCAAAGAATGCACGTGACTTGGGCGCGCGCACTTTGAACGGTTCGATGTGTTGAAAAATTGACCGTTGATAATGTCGACGTGTTCGCATGAAATGGGACCCCTATTAGGCCCTTAGGTACGACCAGAATAGGTTGGGAACACCATGTTTTCCCTTTATATATAGTATAGATAGGAAAATTCAATACCTAATTAACAAGTTGAACTAGTATTAAATCAATGTGGTTTATGTCCTTTCTACTTAATTGGCAACCATTTTATCACTATCTTTGTCTTTTAGAATTAGGCAAAACAAATGAAGATAGACACCTCAAATGCTCTTAACCCCTTTTCTGGGAAAATCCAGGAACAAAGTAATAAAAAGCCAAAATGGTTCTACACTTTGAGTGGTATAATGCCGTTTTGAGTTGAATATTTGTTTGAATTTTTTTTTCACATCAAGCTGTAGGCCTATTTTTTCCTTATTGATAAAGGATTATCAGAGTATTTATTTTTACCTAGACGTGCGAGTCCACATGCACGTATTGAAACGTCAATTTGCTACTTTTTTTAAGTCATGTCGAGCGCCTTGGGTTGAATTTCGGATTCGCTGATATTACCAACGAGCCCTATTAAACAATAACTATTTTATTCTTGTCAATGAAAATGAGATAATTCTCTTTCATAAATAAAATATTTAACGAATAAGTTTGCGAGTAGATCAACACGGATGAAACACATAAAAAATCACCCATATAAAATTCCAATCATTATATTACTCCTTTGAGAAAAAGTACATCGCATAAAAATGAACTCCAAATGTACACGAAACACCATTGCCGAACAACCGCAAGATGAGAGGAGGTCTAATGGCCTATAAAAGAGTTCCTACAAATATTTCATTCATAATTGAGACAAAATACGCCTTATAAGCTATACAAATTGATGCACCAACTCAACAAAACCACAACTAATGTAATACTAAACAAGGCATCACATACCAGCGAATCAAGACTTGAAACCTTCATACCAGATCACACAAATATAGGTGGTAAACAAGTAAAGAAATACTCCGTAACATCTATTTCAGGCATAAAACAGCAAGAAAGGGGAAATGGCCGGGGTTAGGACGAATTTGCTATTTATTGGAAATAAGGAGTAAATTCTGCAGTTGCCTCCATACATGGAGGGTACTTCAGGTAATAATCTCACCACAAATTTACTACTAATATTATATTCCCAGGCATCTCAGATATTTTCTCCTCTCTCCTCCTTCCTCATTCCCTTTCTTGCCAAGTCTTAGTACTTTGTGCTTACTGCTGCTATATTCATCTTCCCCACCAATCAGATCCCTTCATCTTTCTCTGCATTCCTCTGCCCTGGTTTCACGCTCCGTTACGCCGTTCCGCTCCCGCGGCGGTCGCCTTTCCGAGTTCATGCTACGTATCGGGAAAAGTGCCGCCTCGCTCACGCTTCAGCCCACACCGTACGTGCTCGGTGATTAATGTCGAAGTACGGCCGCTAATCTATGGTTCACTATGCTCTGGTTTGCGCCCATCTTCTTGAAACGTTTACTGCATATACATGCATTGTGGAAATCCTTTTGCTTTTGTTCTCATTCGCTTGCGTGTATGAGTTGCTGCCTTTCTCTAAACTATTACTGATTTAGGGTTTACCGTAAAAACTAATCGGAGAAAAGATTGAACACAGTAGATGTTGATCAGTTATTATAAAGTTCACGGAAAATCTTAGTGGAAGTTGTTCATCGAATGGCAAGGTTGAAATTCCAAAATCTATTGGATTAGCACCACCCTAGGTAACAATTACTGCAGTCACAAGCACGCTGTTATTTCGCTGCATACGAGGTGGTTTATCAGTAATTGGAGGGGATAAAAGTTTACAATTGACAATATATTGGATTATGCTTGTGAGTGTACTCGTTCTTCAGAAGAACGTATTTTGAGCGATCATTGCAAGTTAACATGTTTTTGTATACTGGAGCATAAAAGCTTATGTTGATTAGCAAATTGGAATTGAAATCTCAAAAGTTGAAGATTGACCTGAAATTGATTTTTATGTTTGCATACATGACCGTAACATTGATTTTCAGCAATATTGTTACGTTTTGTACTGATGGGATTGGAGTGTTTTACGGGCATTGATTTCATGCACATTGCCCCAATGTTGTGCACTTTTGCCACAGATAAATGCTCTCAAATGATAGTGTATTATATGTTGGTGGTTAGTATCTATACTAGATCCTAAACATTGATAATCTTATGAGAATAAGTCTAAGACAATAATTAGCATGCAAGCTTTTAAGCGTCAAATCACTAAACCAATTAATCATACGTTGAAACGAAGCTTTATATATGTTGGTTTCACACATCCAAAACTCAATCTAAGCTAACGAGATTCTAACGCAATACAATACACTAGGAGGTCTTTAGTAATGTATTTGCTAACACCCATTCTGCAAATACGCAAGCTTTTGGAGCAATCGTTTTTGGCATGTGTTTGGCTCAAAGATTGGTAATTTTTCTATAATGCCTCTGGTAGGCTGCATGGATTTTTCATGAAGGTGTTTTGACCATCACGCGTCAAGATGGGTGATAGAAGCTGCCACTTCTGTGTTTAGTGCTCTTTTTGAATAGACTGGAGAGGAGATAGAAGGAGATCAATAAGAATTTTGAAGGACTGCATATTGTTGATGGTACATACTTGCGCTCCCTTTTATTTTACAGTCGCTTACGGTCTGTTTGGAATCAATTCTTTTAGATTTAGATTTCAAATTCGGAATTGGATTTGGATTTCAATTTACTTTTTGTTGTTTGGAACGAAAGGGAATTCAAATAACGGAATTCCAATTTTGTGTTTGGAGAATAGAGGAAATGAAAAGGTAATAATTTTTTAGACAATTACATCCGTGACTTCGATGAAAAATGAATTACGGTAAGTGTTTTCAAGTGTGCTAGTGCCATCACATGGTGGTGGTGGTGGTGGCAGCACTGTACGGGGTAGCAACATCGACGGTGGAAGTGGTGGGGTGGTCAAATGATGGTAATGATGGTAGTTGTGGTTATCCACTGACGCCAATAGTGATGCCGGTGGCAGTAGTGGTGGCGGCGGCGGTGACAATAGTGATGTTGACGGCGGTGGTGGCAATAGTGGTGGTGGCGGCAATAGTTGTGGTGGCGGCAATAGTTGTGGTAGCGACGGTGGTGGCAATAGTGGTGATGATGTGGTGGCATTATTGATGGCTATGGTGGCAGTGGCTGTGGCGGCGACAGTGGTGGTGATGGTTGTGGTGGTAGTGGTGGTGTGGTGGTGGCAGTACTGGTGGGGGATGCAGCGGCGGTGGCTGTAGTGGTGGGGGATGCAGTGGCAGTGGTGGTAGCAGTAGCGGTGGTGACGGTGGTAGTTGTGGCAGTACTGGCCGTAGTGGTGGCGGTAGTTGTAGCGGTGGTGGTGAAGGATGCAGTGGCGGTGGTGGTGGCAGTAGTGTTAGCGGTGGTTGTGGCGGCAGTGATAGTGGTAGTAGTGGTGGCGGTGGCGACTACGATGGTGGTGGCGACAGTAGTGGTAGCGGTGGTGGTGGCAGTAATGGTGGTAGTAGGGGTGCCGGTGGTGGTGGTAGTGACAGTAGTGGTACCGGTGGTGGTAGTAACAGTGATGTGGCGGTAGCGGCAATGAAGATGGGGTGGTGGGTTCATTGTTAGAGAGATCCAGAAAAAAGGGTAAGATAGGTAAATAATTAGTTTTAATTCAAGTAAATCGAATTCCCATGAGATCTGACCATTTTTCATCGAATTTCACACTATAGAAACAAATCCAGTCAAATCCAATTCCAATTCCTTTTTTTAATGTTCCAAACAACAAAATTTGAGGATTTGAAATGAAATCCCATCAATTCCATGGTTCCAAACACACTCTTATGTTTCGTATTTTTCTGCGTTAAGTGCGCTTTTTTTCATGCTTGTGTTAAACTGTGAATCATGTGACTAGCACTCTTTCAAAGCAAAATAGCTTTATTTTAAAGTTATACATATGTCCTTACACTTCTTTAGCATAATCATTAATCATATAATGTGATTTAAATGGAAATACATGAATAGATGTTGTACATGAAGCTCAGCAAATATCAGAAGAGGATGTCAGTAAGGTACTACACAATGCAATTTGCAGTGGTGGTTGGTGTCTTAGAACCCCATAATCCAAAAAATGCATTTGGATCTATTGACCTAGCAGTTGATCCAAATTCCCAAAGATCCACTATGGGTTTTTCCTTGATGAATACCTAGAGTAATATACTATCAGATTAGGAAATGCTAATCAAGGCAGAGTCAAACTGGAATCTATGCCAAACAAAGTCGTATATAATTGACCTTAATTCTATTTATTTTTAATTTTTTTACGGTGAAATTCTGGGGCTGGCGGCACGGTTAGCTTTGGAGGGTCTGATGATTAAAATATTAAAGCATCCTGTAATTGTCATAATTACTAAATTTGTCCTTCTGTTTTTCATGGAAAGTAGCATCACTTCACTCATACTGCAATTTTCTACAAATCCATGGCATTTTATACCAGCACTTGTCGCAAACTAGGAAACCCTTGCTTGTCCTTTGCGCTCGGTACCATGGACATGGACACCGCGTCCGACACTGAACCAACTGAGGCATCAAACACCGCAAGTTTCAAATAACCACAAATTTGGACAATGCTGGATTTTTGATATATTATATGTGTGTGTGTGTGTGTGTGTGTGTGTATATATATATATATATATATGCTTATATGTTTATATATGTACGTTTGAGTATAAAATATCAAGTACATTCAACATATACTAGCTTGTTAGAAATCTCCGCTATAGGTTTTTCCTTGATGCTTACCTAGAGTAATATACTATCAGATTAGGAATTGCTAATCAAGGTAGAGTCAAACTGTAATGTATGCCAAACAAAGTCATAAATAAGTAACCTTAATTCTGCTCCTTTTTTTTAACGGTGAAATTCTGGGGCTGGCGCACGATTAGCTTTGGAGGGTCTGATGATTAAAATATTAAAGCATCCTGTTAATTGTATTAATTACTAAATTTGTCCTTCTGTTTTTCATGGAAAGTAGCATCACTTCACTCATACTGCTATTTTCTACAAATCCATGGCATTGTATACCAGCGCTTGTTGCAAACTAGAAACCTGTGCTTGTCCTTTGCGCTCGGTACCATGGACACGGACACCGCATCCGACACTGAAACAATTGTGGCACCGGACACCGCAAGTTTCAAATAACCGCATTTTGGACACTGCTGGATTTTTGATATATTATATGTGTGTGTGTGTGTATGCTTATATGTATATATATGTATGTGCGAGTATAAAATATCAAGTACATTCAACATATACTAGCTTGTTAGAAATCTCCGCAAAGGTTTCAATGGGTCATAATGCTTCGCTACAATTGAAGAGGCGAGAGGAAAACTGAAGATCCTCTCTTGCTGGTGCTTTTTTAATGTTAGCAGAACTGTAAATAGTTTGGCCCATAACTTGGCTAAATGGGCTGACATCAACTGCTTTTTGGGTCTAGTTCCCACATCATGCATTTCTCATTTCCTTTTGCTAATGGATGACCTGGGGAACAAGTCTTTTGTCCTATGTTCCCTTGTACCTTTATTTTATGAAATGAACTTGATTAAAAAAAGGGGGTCATCTGTACCAGCTGCGGCACTTAGTCCACTACTACTAGCTTCATTTGCACCCATTTATGGAATCGATTAACAAAGAAAAGCGAACATGAAATTGAAGCAGCGGAATATCGTTAAAAAGGGACGATAGGAAGATGTCATCATGTGTCAACAGTAACAAGAAATAAGGAAAAAAGACTGACATGACAGAGACTCGGTTACAAGAAACAAGGAAAAAAGAAAGGGATTAAAAAGAAAGGAGAAGGGTAACTCGCTGCAATTTGGCAAGATCTTCCTGTGAGAAGCTCAGTTGTCCGTATGCTTCATCTTCTTTTCTCTTGGTTATGCAGACTGAGCAGTAGCAGGCCCGCATAGAAGAAGATAATGGTTTATCGATCTAATTTAGGGTGTGGCGTAAAAGTTAATTTCTAAAACAGCCTCAGATTTTTCAACTATTACAAACCGACCCCAAAATAAGTTTGTAATATTGTATTTTGGCCCTATATGTGTCGACACTTCTTCTAGAAGTGTCCGATAGTTAAAAAAATATAAAAAATTGCATGTGTCTGGTGGTGTTGGTGCTTCCTAGCCTTTGAGCGCATATCATGTATGGTTTCAAGTTTCAACAATCCGGCCAATTACGAATGCTTGTTGATCCTAAAAATTTGCGGGTGCTAATTTTAGGACTTTTTTGCCATCTGGGACTACTATACTCTGGTTTGTGGTTACTAGTCTTCGAGACTGAATATCGTATTACTTTTTTGTAACATGTCAAGAAGTTGGAAGCGTCTCTGCTTCGATCTTTATGGTGCGTTATTGACATTCAAAGGCCTAATTAGAAGATTTACAAGCATGCAACATTACACTGCATGCCTTGCGATTCTAAATATGGCAGGATTTATGTGAAATTGTGAATGTACTTGATCGCATCAGACTGTTATATCCTGCATGTGTTGGAAAGTTTAGTCCCTCTTTGTTGCCTGTTTTTGATAGATTGTGTGGCTTTGAGCTCTAGACATACTTATAGGAGCCGAATGTTGCTCACTCATGAGCTTTCTCTATACCAGTGTTCCTCAATGAAGAAATTCTGATTTATGACCAAGCATTCCTTAAGTGGACCTCGCCCACAAAGGGATGTTCTTCCGCCAAGTGTCTAATATCTATTAGTGCTTGAACCGCTCTTCTCGGTTATTTTATTATGCCACAATATCACAATTGTGTGGCGTTTTGCTGCACTGTCAAGGCAAGAGAATATATCAGATAACATAGGCTAATTTTGTGCTTTGGAGTTCCAGATTTACTGGAAATGGAATCCTAGTTGTCATCTTATAGTTGAGTTTTCACTGTCATCATACAATTGAGTATTCCAGGTACCTTTCATTATGGTGATTACAATGAGAATGTGGCTAAAGGCATCCAGTACGTGTGTGAGCCAGCTGTATAAATGACGACTAGTCTCATAGTTTTATACAATAGGTTTAATTCCAATCTTTATGAGATACCTGTACTCTGGTAGTGTGCTCCATAGGGAAATATGAGATTACAGTGCTTTTGCTGTGAGCTTGTGCTGACAAGGACATACATATATTAATTTCATATATACAGGAACGTAAAAGGTTTTTCGTACATTTTGCTTCTAATGCTGTTGAGTCTGTTGTTGGTTTTTTCCGTCTGAACGATTAACTTGAAGATATAAGAAGCAAACATTACATAAACAGTTAAGCACCACACTTGCAAGCATTAATTTGTTTTAATGGTGATAGAGCAAAGTACAATTACCTCCCCTACGAACTGCACTGTGCTTTTCATTATTGAAAATTTTACATAGATCACTGCTCCGTTATTGATGAATTTACAGCAATTCTAGAGCTATTGACTAGATCACCTCATACCAAACCCGATGCAAATTTGCTTAATTGTCATCTATCAGCACATTGAGGAAAAGTCACGTTTCTATGTCTGATTCTTTAACTATGGTACAAGTTGCCGACGCAGAATCGACTGTTATCACAGTTCTCCACTTGCTTTTTTAGTGCAATTGTAGCCTGATGCAAATTTACAGGATATCAAGGGTTCAATATCAGGCTAATGTACACTGCTAATCATGAGCATCGATCGATATTTGAAGCGGAGAATAATTACCCCAACTGCATTGCTTTTGGTGGCATGTCATCCTTCCGTGGCTGTGGTGGGCTTAGCTCGAGATTGATAGGTGCATGCAAGTCGTAGCCATTTCTAAGTCCATATGGATTATGAAAATTTCTGCTTGCTTCATTCACTGTCTCTGATCCATAAACCTGTGGCCCAAAACTTCTGCTAAGGCTCAGCTTGAAGCTACTTTCGCTTGAATCTCTATGCTATGAGGTAATTGATTTTTTTTGTAAATGAAAGATTACTTGTCTATGCCAGTACCTTTTTCTGCAATTCTCTGTTTTCTTGACGGATGAGGTTTACCTTCTTATGCAGTTCTATGTTTTCTTGATGTATGAGACATCCCTGCAGCAATATATTGAAAGTCAGCTCTGTCATGCTTAATTTTATGAAAGAAACAATTGAAATTTCTGCCACTCTTGCATGAGGACCTTCCGGTTTAGTTGGTTTATTTCATCTGTTAAAATTTGTTCCTGCAGAAAACATTAATACTGGTTTAGAATCATGAATATCTTTTCTGGTGGAAGGTGTGTGTCAATGTGTGATGCTATAAGGTGGAAGTTGCATTGAAGCTGAAGCATATCTACCTTTTTCAAGCGGACCCCTTTCTGACTAGTTTCTAGTTGATTTTCCAGGTTCTGTAGATCTTTGATACTCAAACCAGAAAGTTCTTCTCCCAGCAGCTTCCTGCATAATTTAGGTAGAAATAGGGTGCTGTCATAGCTTTCATACTTTCCATCTTTAAATTTCTCTCTGAATAGGATAGCAGTTTATAGGAAAAAATGTCTCAATTGTCTCTCCCCCTCCCCCTTATTTTCACGTCCAGTTCCGCCGTGACACTCAAAATTACATACCATGGTTGTATCTATAAACTACGTTATATATTCCGTCGACTGTTGGGAAGCAGTGCATAGGTTATCTAGCCAGAGAAGCCTCTGCTTTGTAAAATGCCTAGCTGGTTTGGAAACCATTGTAGAGTTATACTGTATCAAGATTCTTGTATTTGTAGACTATATGATGAATACGCAAAAAGGAAAATAAAAATAAAAAAATGATCTACTATTAATTGGTTCAAGGTCAAAAGAATGCATTGAATGGATGCCCGGGCAATGAAGAAGATGTAGAGAATATCTCGGATCCATTTAAAGAATTGTGTTTTTAATGTATATAAGTAGAATAAACAAACTGATTCCTGTTTGTTATTTTTATTGCCTTAGGGCGAAATTCCATCTACCTATTCCTAGCAACAGAACCCCAATCACGCATCAAAGTTATGTAAGTTATGTTACTTCGTTGCTCCGTTACAATTTCAGGGTTTTCGATTGTACAAAGATCATGTAAGCGTAATCATTTTCTGTTGTTTCAGGCTCACGAGTTTTTGTATGCAAATGAACATTTACTGTGAGAACAAAACTCTTAAAAGGAGAATTTGTCAAGATAGTCAGAACATGGCAAAGTTATGTAATTTGTTGCATTCCGCTACTGTAATTTGATGCTTCAAATGTGGGACGCTAATTGGTCCGTGCTATGTTGTCTATTTCTGAATAATGTATAACATACCATGTTGTGCAATTTGCTTATAGCCTCGATGAGAAGGTGAACCGTTGGAATTTCATATTCCCTAAACGGGAACGGTCCTCATGCATTTTCAGTCAACTAAACAAGAAAATTCTTAAGGGGGAAAAACACTAAAGGATATGGAACTCTAGCTTGAGATGCATTATATACTACTCTCAGAATATTGAGAATGAAAGGAATATATCTTTAGATGTTATGCCCAATATGAACTAAAAATGAAGTATGATTAATGGTGCTCAGTGCTATGTTGTCTATTTCTGAATAATGTATAACATACCATGTTGTGCAATTTGCTTATAGCCTCGATGAGAAGGTGAACCGTTGGAATTTCATATTCCCTAAACGGGAACGGTCCTCATGCATTTTCAGTCAACTAAACAAGAAAATTCTTAAGGGGGAAAAACACTAAAGGATATGGAACTCTAGCTTGAGATGCATTATATACTACTCTCAGAATATTGAGAATGAAAGGAATATATCTTTAGATGTTATGCCCAATATGAACTAAAAATGAAGTATGATTAATGGTGCTCAATGTCTTGAGAACCCTGGAACAAACAGGCCCGCTAGAAACCCTCATGTACAAATTGCGTATGGTAATGGACAAGGTTGGCGGGTTGGTGTGATTGTGGTGGAGGGAGAATGAAAAGGAGCAAATTGTTGTGAAAGTGATGACATGGCATGCTTCTACAGATGCAATAAAGGGTAGGATTAGGATTCAATAATAAAGAATGGAGAAAAAGGCTGGGTATGGGCATTCAATGTTGTAACTGCGGTCTGTGCAGGACATCATCGAGATTTTTTGTCTGCTTAAACTCTTTTTTTAACAGGATGGAGTCTCTAAGCCCGGATCTAAGGCTCGTTCACAAGGATGCTATTTATCTAAGAAGTATGGGAATTTGTGCAAATCAAGAAGGGTCTACGTAGTGAGACATATCAGCCAGATGTTAAAACTTTTGCGTATCACCTGTAAGATTCAAGTTGTTTGTAGTTCGTGCAGTATATGTGGCCACAGATAGACCTCCTCTGTGGTGGTGTCTAACTTTTGTGCAACTCTAGCAAGCTTACTGATTCAATTTGTAGGACTTTTCATGATCTGAATGACTCTGACAAGAAATTGAACCAAAAGAATAATGTCATAAACAAACAATTTACAAATATAACCTGTGGCGCTCTTGCAAGTACTGCAGCTGTTGTCTCAAGCTCGCCGCTTCCCCTTGCCAAAACTAGGAAGTACATAAAGCAAAATTCAAGTATTTTATTAAGTATTCAGAAAAAAATGATTAAATTGGTCAAGGTTCTTAAGTTAAGAGTGGAGTGAACGACTGTTTTGGTCGATTATCTAGCTTAAGTGCTCACTAATTGGGGAAGAAGTCCAGTCTTATATTTGCAGAAAGTTACTAATGGCTGTCTTGAATCCATTTAGTTAATGTACTTACATAACCTGACACAGTTTCGCTTGTTACATCGAAAGAAAGCGTTGATAATGCTTTACTACAGTTTCTCTTCGTTATCTGACATGAGCATTTAAATCCCCCTTTTTCTGTTGTAGATGCATTTAGGGATCTCATATTACACCCACCGTCTGATGTTACCCTATGTTTGTTTTGTGGACCTTGATTTGTTTATCATGTATTTGATGCAATTGGTGGCTTGCATGTAAGGAGGTGTTATACCTTTATGACCTTGCTGCATCTATGCTATTAAAGTTTCCATGTTCTAATACAACCAATGGAACTTTATTCTTACGCAGAGAAAAACTATGTACTTTAGGATTTCCTTCGATACGGGATATTGCAGGGATTGTGGAGATGAATTGCAGATTCAGCTGCTGTATTTCTGAATTTGAAATTAAGGGTTCTGCCACTGCATCACGTGCGCACGATGCTATCCAGGTCGGAAGAGTCCCAGATTCTGGTATTTTTCTAGAACTAAGGCATGCATGTCTCGGGTCTTGATACTGGTTTTAGCTGCTGTTATCTAAATTCATTCTAGTAGCCACTCCTAGTTGCAAGGTATTGAGATCATGATCTGCTGGTTCAGGGATCAACTGATGTTTGTGTTCCATAAATTTGACATGAAGAGGCCCCAAAAAAAAATAAAAAATGAAAGAAGAATAACAAATGTTGCAGCTCAGGTAAATGCTCTGTACATAGTTATAAAAGGTGCCTAGGTGGAGTGCACTAAAGAAGGCACAGGCGGCGCCGATCTGCACGCCAGGATCCGTATAGTTTTAATATGGGCAAGTAAATAAGTTGCAATTGAAGAAAGTGATGCAGGATCCTGTCTAAAGCATTACACAAGTGCAATTTTGAAAGGGATCAAGCCCTAACTGTCTTCTGCTTTCATTATTCAAAGCCTCAAAGAAAAAGAAGCGCCAAGTACAAACACGAAATTGCAGTGTGAAGAAGAAGAAAGCAAGGGAAAGGAGAAATTGAGGAACTCTGCCTCTCACACTCCCTCTCATATTTGCTGCCTCTCCCTTCTAGACTCGGATTCTCTCCTTCTCTCCCCCCCGGGAGAGAGAGGCTGGAGTATTGTCGCTCTCACTCGCCTCCTTGCTCATTCCCCGTCTTCTCCTCCTTAGTTTCTTCCTTAATCAATCAGCCGTTTACCTTATTTTTCATTTGCGCCTCGTGAGAATTAGGCCTGCTGTTCATAAATACCCATTTTCTCATCTCTACTATACATAAGCGTACAAATGGGGATTCAGCCCTTATATTCGTTTCAAGAATTGCCTCTAGGTTGTACCCCATATAAATTGTATAGCTTTGGTATTTCATCTTGATTCCGGACATCTTTTTGCGTGAGAAAATGAATGTCTGAACACTGAAGTCTCACACTTCAACATCATCATCACTTAACACCTTTTAAGTGGATTTATATTTTATTAATATTTAATGAATCTTATAGATTTTGAATACTTCTTCTCAAAGCATCCGACTTAAAACTAATTAGCAATGGGCGGAGAGGCCGAAACCGGCTAATATATTGAAAAAAAATTCATTCGTTTCCCAAGTGCGACTATATTGTCAACACTTGCTCTCACGCATGGCTAGACTTTTTTCAGTGGGCCAAATATGTGGATGGGTGAAATTGGGCAACAGTGGATTATTGATTTCAATTGTCTACTAGGCCTGGTCCTATCCGCTACTTGTTTTGATGCCGTGTAGGTATCTAACTCAAAACCAATTTATATTGAAGTGGAGAGGCTTAAAAAGCTTATATATATATATATATATATATATATATATATATATATATATATTAAGAACGTATTATTAGTTTCTTGATGTGGCATTATACTCTCAACACATCTACTTGCATTTCTCGTTGTGGGATAATAATCTCAAGCCTCGTGAAGAGGCCCTCAAGGCTTAGATATTGATGATTTATTATTCTTTTCATGAAGGGGGTATATTCTCAAAACATCTGCCTACGTTCTTCTTGTTATCGATCAATTCGTTTGGCAAATAGAATGGAGTTTTTCATGCTTCATGCTTTTTCTAAACCTTATATGATAATCACGACTTTGATTGTTTGGTCATTTTGAGGGAAAGCCTTTTGTCACCTTCTTTTACCTTGTGTGGAAGATATTAAAACTGCAGTGCCATTAGATAAGTGCTACAGGGCGGCTTGTACGTTCTTTTGTTGTTTGCGTCTATAGTTTCCAGAAATTGCTCTAACCTTAGTGATCTGCAATTTGGACTGAGAGGTCCGAACTGAGGATCACTCTCGTTTTGGATTGTGCTTTCAGCATTCTAGGCGTTCCCAACATAGGTACAAAGTGAAAATCTACCAAAGTATCATTATCCCTTCTAATGATGACCAAATTCCTAAGATCATGGCATGCATAATTAAGTAAACTTTGACTAGATTCAAATTCAATTAAATTGCACACCATTTAAAAGGGCCTATTTCGTATTTATATTGCATTAGATAGCAATTGGCAGATTAGTGACTTAACTATTTCCCTTTACGTAACAAAGGGATTTTCAACGTCACTTCCTTTTTTTTCCATGATAGTCAAATCACTTATCTTTGTCCAATATTTTCAATTGGAAAATACCAAATTTGGATTTGCAATTATGTATGTGTAAATGTGATATAATATTCACATGTTCATATGGAAGCATTTGGAAGAACGTTTCACGTTCCTCATTAGCGCTCTGATAAGCATACCCTATCGTACCGTCTTCCATTATCGATAACTTTCCCTTCTCGGTTTTTTGTTCCATGAACAAGAATGATATGGCTTCAGGCAAAAATCTCTCGGGTGTCTAGAATTAGTATTTTCATTTTAATGTTGCCAAATGTTTAGTAGGTGCAAAGAAGGCGAAACTTCGTGCAATAACAAAGATGTTCTATTCTGACCTGAACATAGGTTAGGTGCATATAAAACCTCTTTAAACCCCACCATCGCAATGGCAAGAGCCTGTGTACTAGGTCAGCTCCTTTAATGTCGACTTCTTCTATTTTATTCGCTAAGGAAAGTAGTAATAGTAAAGACATATTGAGGTTTTACTTGAGAAAGGGCTTTTGCCATCATCTATGTAGCCTTGTATTCTTCTGGAGAGTTTGAGAGCGGAAGAACCTTATATGCATGTAACAATAACTTTTCCACCATGCGCGGGTTCAATTCCCGTAGTTCGCCCAATAGCTACAAAACTATCTAGTTTGAAGTTATTAATATAAGATGGAAATGGATTTTCAATCCAAATTAAACCACGATTCTCACCAACTAATCAATAGTTGGAATTTGGAGTTATTCACCAAGTAAAAAAACCTCATTTTTTTAAACGGAGTCTTCTCAATATGCGTGGATAATACCTTTCCTTCCGCTTCCATGTTAATAGGGTTGGGACGACTTCTTTTTCAGGCGATAACAAAAAATCTTCGTCCTATGTGGGATTTTCAGAGTGTTTTATTGTTAAGTATAGTCATGATTTTTTCTTCTCTTGAATCAAAATGCCAATCCAAACTCAAAGGCGGATTGATGTTTTGTTCGAAAAATCAGAGAATCCAAGTCTTGGACCATCCTGTAGGAGTTGGCGGAGTGCGAGGATTTTGATTCGAGTTGTCTGTCTAATGCATAGGCAGGTTTGACTTGTTTTTCAAGTTTGAATCAAAGTGCATAGGCAGCTTGATCCCCACTGTCAAGTTTAAACCAAATATGGTTTTTATCATGATATTATGATAATAATGCTATCTTCCAGTTATGTATATCTGTTGGGTTTGACCATTACGAGTGAAATTCCATGTTGGTTTTCTTTTCTGGCCTTGTCTCATCCCGGTGCTGCCGTGAAAGAGGTAGATGTAGCTCTCTCTTTATCATCTCGTGCCAGATGCAACAAAGAATGAGTCTTTTTTCCTTCTCGTGAACCACGGGAGCGCCTAGCGCCCAGAGGAGCGACTAAGCATCCCGCAAAGAAGTCTAGCTAGTAGTCCCTTGCGAATTGCTTCTTTTTACCGAAGAACGAAGAGGTAATATAAGGGGAATATGACTAAAGGCTCCCATGCCGAACTTCCAATCTTTGCAAAGAAGTCGTGGGAAATATGCTATTCTACTTTCCTCTGGAAAGGCCATCTGATGAGAATCTATGAAGTCTGTTAAGATCATGCATATAGAGACCCTTTTCTTGGTAAATTAGTTTGTGAGTCCAAAATTTAGGGTTTCTTGCATGCTACTGCTCTATGAAGCACAGACACGGGTGCGAATACGACTCTGGTGCGGATACGCGGATACGACATTTTTAAAAATTTTAGGATTCGGGTGCGGCAGGGGTACGACAAATTTTGAATATTTTAAATTATATACACTTAATATTGAATTTCTAAACAATTTGAATTATAATATGTATTAGATATATGGAAAACACAAATATTTCAACCGATGTAGTGAGAGTTTGTTAAGTTTAATGGGTTGCTTCGTGAATTTTGAAGTTTTCAATCAAATTAGTGAGAGTTTGTAAGTTGAATAAGCTGTCTATGAAGCACGGATACGGCATGGGTGCGGATGCGGCATTTTTGAAAATTTTAGGATACGGTTGCGACGGGGATACAACAAACTTTATATATATACACTTAGTATTGAATTTTTAAACATACTAAATCTTATGTCGATAAAAGTAAATCTTATTTTTGTAAAAATCACATCTAAGTTTTTGTTAAAGTTTATACAAAAACAATAACTAATACAAAACAAATAAGTGCAATTTTGCCCAAAAATTTTAGCAAGTCAGCGCTCAAGAGAAACACAAACCAATTTTTTTGGAGTCAAACAAAGCCTCAAAATAGGAAGTCCTTATATATAACTCCCTTCGTCCCTTAATATTCGATCAGTTTGACTTTGCACGCATATTAATGATTTATGTTATATATTGTGTGTTTTTCAATTTTGTCATTTAGAGAGAGAGGAGTAAGAGAGTCGGCCAAGAGAGAGAAAATTGGTTGGTAAAGTGTTAAATGTGCAGAAAGAAATAGAATAAAAAAGTGTAAAGTGGTGAGTCCGAAGAGATGCATTGAGTTGGTAGAGAGTTAAATGTGAAGAGAAAAATAGAATAAAAAGTATATAAATGGTAAATATGTAAAAATACTTGCAAAATTTTTCTTAATTTAGAAGTGATCAATTTTTTGTGGTACGGCCCAAAAAAGAAATATGATCAAATTTTCAGGGACGAAGGGAGTACTCCATATCTCTCGTGTGTGAAAGCTTTGTGAATAGAGTGAGAGATATTGGAAGATGAATCAACAAACGTAGGTGTGTGTTCAAGAGGCGACTTAGCAGCGCATAGGAGCCAAAGAGTCAAGGTGGGGACTTGAGAGAGAGAGAGAGAGAGAGAGAGAGACGAATTAGCAGCGCATGTGGATCTCTACGCTGGCTGATAATTTACATATGTCGCCGCTTCTTTCTCTCTCAGTCTCTTCCCTCTTTACATATCTGTAGGAGATGAGGGTCGATGTCGTCGAAGGTGGTCGCCGGAGTCTCGGTGGTCGCCGGTGGTCACCTCGTACCTGCTGCCTAATGCCGCCGCTGCCCTCTCTCTTTCTTTCTCTCCACTCTTCTAGATTTGCCCGTTAATTAGGTTAGTGTAAGTTTCTTATTTATGTTTTGACCCCCAAAATTCCACCCTATAAGTGTCCGATTCGCACCTGTTATTTAGGAAATAAAATAAAAAAACCAAGAATATCGGACACGCACCCACCCCGCACCCGACGCCCACCCGACCCCGGTGCTTCCCCTAGTTTGAGGCACCCGTGCTTCTTAAACAGCCTATTTTGTAAATATTAGAATTGTATAACTGGACACAATGAAGTTTGTATTTCTTTGAAGTATTGGGACTGATTTAAGTAATAAGTTAAGAAATGGGTACTAAAATGAAATTTCAAATTTGTGAATATAAGTTATCAAAAAGTCAAGAGTCAACGACTTAAAGATCCGTAACATTTTTAGCCACATGTGTAACATCGGTATTCCCTTTTCATAGGGTTTTCTAATCTTCTTCTCTGAACTCGCACGCCACAGCGCTGCACGCCACCTTGGGTCGCCGGTGAGAACTCCTTCTTTCTCCTCCCCCTTCTGCTTCTTCTCCTTCTTCTCTCCGGTCTCCTCTCTCCTCTCAGATTTGTCGCTAGTGGTCACAGATCTGCCCGGTGGTCACAGGTCGGATACGCTCCCGTGCCGCATTCGATATTTAAGAGATTAAGAAAAAAAAAATAAAAAAAAATGGACACCCACCGACGCCGCAACCGCACCTGCACCCGACGCGTATCTGGTGCTGGTGCTTCACTCGAAGTGCCGCACTGGTGCTTCATAGCTAGTGCTTAATGAGTTTGTTACAGATTCTATCTTAGGATTTTTATATTCCTCCTCTATAATAAGGTTTATCGAGTCAATCTTAGAGTTTTAATTTCCTCTTCTTAGCAATTGGGTTGGTGACACTATTTTGCAATATTAAGACCTAGATTCACTGACATAGTGATATTTATGTGCAAATAAGACATACTATACCTAAACGAAGCCTTTTTGCCATTTGCAATCGATCCTTCACCGTGTGGGTAATGTAAGGTTTGGTGCATGAGGCTGTGACATGTTAAGCATTGTACCCGCTATGTGTTCTAACACCTGTATACCATGCACAACCTTTGCGTTAGATACCCACACAATGAGCTCGTATAAGTTTTCACACCCAATCCCTTCCACCCACGCAAGGGGTATGTAACGATTCCTCGAGCCTTGTCTTATGCTAGCACGCGGCATTTCATGACCATCATGCATTCCCTGACGCTCATGAACAAAGGGGTTTTAAGCACACTTCCTGTCGGCCGCAATGGTCTAACATTTTAGATCAAAGATCCGGTGTAGCTCTGGTACCACTTGTCACGGACCAAGGAACAACTTTTCACAGTTACGACTGGCTATACCTAGGTGAGGCACCCAAGCCTTTTTCCAACAGATCCCCATGTAGCCCGGGCCCATTGTGGGTCCAACGTCTGATGTCCCTTGCTCAACCCTCTGCGCTAGGTGCCAATAAAATAAGTCCGTGAAGTTGGGCTTTAGACACATAAAATTCTCATGGAGGGGGACTTTCTAGGTAGGGGTTCTTATAGCTTGGAGCATCAAAATACAATCTCCTCTTGAAAATGAAAAAGGAACCAAAAAAACCAAACAAACGTGCCAAGATCAATCTGACCAAAGAAAGAAATTTGATTACACCTGTCTCAAGCTACCAGAGAACACGACCAGGCCAACCTCTGCTCTCTGCCTATCACATGGATATCCTCTTTAAAACTTGCCAAAAGCTCGAAACCCTATTCTTCCTATCTCTCACTAAGTAATGCCAGGAAGGGAACGAGGTTTCACCCGTATCTCTGAGATCTCCACATTGCTAGTAGTCCTCTTCAGTGTGAATCTACAAACTATCGGCTCTTTATAACCCTATCTGGCCATCCAAACCAGGCTTGCCTCTCCGAAGTCACGAGTAATGGTTGCTTTTGGCATAACACATAATGCTATTAGAAGAAAACACCCTCCACCAACTGCTCTGTCTAGCTGATCGGACCCTCCCCCACCCCGGAAAACCGCCCTAACCCGAAGCCCGACAACTCTTGAAGTGTTCTGGTGGTGAGGAAAAGAGAGAAGAATCAGGTTAGAGGCTGGAGGAAGGGACGGGAGTGGCGGGGCAGCTTTTTGAGAGATAAGCTAGAGTAGCTATGCCACTTCAACTTAAAATGAGATCATATGGTACAAAATTTTAGCTCTTGCATCATCACTTATATAGAATTCCAGGGTAGTAACAAAGATATGCCACTACATACTTTCCCACTGCAGCCGCCACAAAGTCGAATCACGGATAATTTTCAAAATAAGAAATCTAAATAGAATTACAGAATCAGTAAGTGTTATCTTCAATTGTAGCTTTAAGGCTTTCTTTTTTTCCCTTATCAATTTTATCACCCTTGCTTACGTAGTTGATATTATTTACTGAATCGGCAACACTTCCATTTAGACGATGTCTAGCTTTGGTTTTGAAATGCCTAAAACCTAATGGGTAACTCTATCGGCATGTTAAGTTGCTCCTGTCAATTTTGTGTACTATTTAGTTTTGCACATGGTTTATAAAAAGTATAATCGAGCAAACAATACTTGAGCGCCATTAGCAGTTCAGTCAGTGTCAATAGGGCTACCTAATGCAATGCAGACCAGAATTATTATTCCTCAGGAAGATCTATGATGACACGACTGCAATGAGTTATGAAGCTAATTTCCTTGATCTCGATGTCCCTCGTAAAGAAGACATTGATTTCGGACACTTACTATACACCACCACTGGTCGTCACTCATTCATGTGTTGCATAACGCTAGCTTTCGATAGACGTATTATTTTGGTCCTATGATTTGTTTCTGTCTGCATCAAAGAAGCATGTGTATTACTTAAATATAGCACGAGACATCTTGTTGCTTTCTTCTATTCCAGAGGAAGTCGATGATTTTCAGTCAAATGAACAAGCCCTTTTTCCCTGTAAAATGTATTCTTATTCCTAACTTACAAATTTCATGTTAATCCATCGTGTAAACAAAATGAGCCGGGAACACAGCAAGTTTACGCTAGATATGGGGTCCTTTACATGCAAACGTGCCTGGTAGTATCTTTTTCATTTAAACGTGTAACTTTTTCTTTACTGACGCAATTACTTTTTATTTAGAAGTTAGACACTTGTTTTCTCTAAGTAGTCTCTTACCAACATCGATAATCAGCATAAAACCTGGTGGAATTCCTTCATCTGAATCCTTTGGCATTTCAGAGGTACTGATTGGCCAAGACAAACAAACTATCTTTGAATGGAATTGTGTTGGAACTTGCAGAGCCTTTGAGAGCTTCAGAGTAACAGTTGGGCATTTGGCGCTTCTTCTGAAAATGCAAAGAAATAAGCATTAGCTCATGGCCATGCCCGCTTTAAACAATGTGCTTTGGCTTCTATTGCCATCCCATCGTCATCTGCCAAAAGCATACACACAATTGTTGTTGCTCGCACCTCATCATAAGAGACTCATAGCATTTCTGGAGGCAACCATTGATCTTAAGCGCATGCAGGAGACTACTTGGTGTTTGCTTAAAGGTAAGAGGTCAGCTACTTGGTGGTGCTTTGGCTTCTGTTCTAAACAGGGAGATCTCAGCTAATATTCTTTTGGGCCAAAGGAATGCACTGGAAAAAGCATACCGGGTGGTTTTCAAAAGGTTATCTTCTAAACAAGGAATCACTCTGATCTTTAAAGCGTTTGTGCTTGGCATGCCATGCATCACTGCAGGGA
This sequence comes from Escallonia rubra, assembly GCA_033065855.1. Lineage (NCBI taxonomy): Eukaryota > Viridiplantae > Streptophyta > Magnoliopsida > Escalloniales > Escalloniaceae > Escallonia > Escallonia rubra. Next base: position 410,636 of record JAVXUO010001352.1, on the reverse strand, counting down.
ATTTCTTCAGACATAGATGCACTTCAAAATTTGAACAATAATTTGCTTCCTTATACAGCCAGGCTAACCTCTATATCTTGGTATTGGTTCTCTGAGATATGATTTACTGGGTCTTTTGATGTGCATTTATTGCAAATTTTAGGGCTTAGTCAAACCATTTTGACTGCTGATGTTTTCGATCTCTCTTTTTTAAGGTAAATCTTCTTCCCTTGGCCAGTTTCTTTTCCTAATTGACAATGATCATTAATGTAGTTGAACCTAGAGTTTTAGTTAGCCAGGAACTGCTATACCTTGCATTTTAAAATGAGAATATTTGAGTTCTGTTTATGCTTGAAGCTCCCCACCTCTAGGTGTACATACTTCAAGATATCATTCTCGAGTCTTGTTTTACTTGGTAGATCATGTAGTCTGTTGCTTCTTCTGTTGTTATGACTTGCCATTTGTATCTGATGGCTATCTTGTGTTCTTGTTTCACCGATTGAACAACATGTCACCGTGTCTGGAATATCTGATAGATTCCAGTTCTCTATTCACTTTATCACCTTGCAGAAGCTGGTTTTGGATCCATGGAGCAACTTCTCTTTCCCAAGCATGGTGGCATGTTGGTAATTTTGTTGGTAATAGGTACACGCTAATATGCGAGAAGTGAGGAAAAAAGTGGAAAGGCATTACGATGGATGAAGTTTTAAGAAGAAAGAAAAGAAGTGTGTCTAAAGTCGTCCAGGTATGTACTAGGAGGTAGGAATTAGTTGATGATTCTTGTTGTAACTTGTACGGAAGATAGTCTTAATGTCAGGGTCCTTGTTCGGTTTCCATCAAAAGATAGTTCGTTTTTCTTGGCTGGGCTGGGTGGCTGAATGTTGCAACCCTAGCATTTTGGGTTAATTAGCGACTCTCTCTGTGTCGAGACGACTAATGTTGAATCCTATGCTTCGCTACTCCAATTTCTCTATGCAAAATAAATATGGGGTTTTGGTGTAGGATATTCTTGAATTGAGTTTTATAATTGCAGGGTTTGTTTAGGACTTAGCATGATTATGCATCTAAGGTTAGTGGTTTTTTCCTATTTAAGCGTTGTAATCTGAAGTTATTTTACACAGCTTCAACATCAATGAAACTTATCGAATCAAAAATGCATTTGTTCCTCAAGCAAAATGTGAAAAAAGAAAGCAATGTTGTTGTGCTGTCGAAGTTATCATGATAACCAAGGTGCCGATGTTGATGCCAATGCCGATGCGACTGATGTCAAAGATATCATGATAGTTAAGGTGGACAATAACATCATGATAGATGACATACATCTAATTCATGGGAAAAAAAGAGAAGTTGGGTCTCCAGGTAGGACATTTTGGAAGCTAGATGAAATGAAAAGACGCGTCCAGATTTACAAATCGTGACGAAAGCACAATAAATGGTTTCTTGTCATTCTCAGACCCGACACGCGAAAAGACACGCATCATCGAGACTCACTAGCTGGAGGAGGAAAGAAAGCGTGTTCAGATTCGCAGACCGGAAATGGAGACATATCGAGATCGAGATTCGGCAAGAAATTGAAATGACGTGTCAAAATGTATGACTAGATTTACCAAATCAAAGAGAAAAAAATATTATTACCAAAAAAAAAAGAGAACAATATGTTTTAAATCCAAATTTACACTGTACATGAGAACCAGAGTTGTGCATTCAGATCCAGAGTCTGGACAAGAAAAAGAGGCGTAAATATTCAAAAGCCGTATGGTAAGAAGGCAATAATGTAACGATGAACTGTAGCCGGTGAAAACAAAAGTGCAGGGGGTCTAAATTTGTTGGTAATAGGCACACGCTAATATGCAAGAGGTGAGGATAAAAAGTGGAAAGGCATTATTTACGGTGGATAAAGTTGTAAGAAGGAAGAAAACGTTGGACAAAAATAACTCCCAAAATTGTGCCTTGTTCCGTGATAAATACCATTGATGTTAAAGGTGTGTACAATAACCTAATGAGAGGCTTAATACCAAGCCCTAATCCTTCATATGGATTTATACTCAAAAGGACTAAACTACCATTAGATCGTAAAACCAAAATTTTCAATCCATCAAACTATGGCAAGACAGACGTGCTGCTATGCCTTTATAGTTGTTAATACCGTACATATACAGAGAATTCCGTTTGGTACATATTATTTTCGCATTCCATCGGTACAAAACTCTCCATGTTTCATATCAGTCCGAAAACTGCCCAATACCGGTCGTATAGGCTGGTACTCTTTATACCGTGCAGAACTCAAGTACTGGGCGAGATATGTCACTTTTTAGCGGTTGTTCAAAACGTTTAAAAATTATGTGTTGGATGCTACTATCGTTGCCAGTGAACTTATTAATGTCATGAGCGCCTTGTGCCTTTCCCTTCCAAAATCACCATCTCCCAAGATCCGCCCAACCAATCACATTTTCACTAGAGAGCATTTCTGTAACCCCTTATTCCCCAGGCCAATCATCAGGACCCTTTACATATTTAAATCTAGATTGTTCTTCCAGATCCGAAATCCATCACTCACACGATGGAGAAAACTGTATACTATGGTGAGCTGGTGGAAGAGATAGTAGAGTTATATAAATTGGTAGCCTTGGGTGGTTGCCGTCAAACTTGGCCGCTTGACGTGAAAATAGAAAGGGAAAGATACGGAGGCGACAAAAATAGATGAGGTGCATAGAATAAGAAAGAAGTAGGGTTGAAGTCGTGAAGAAGATGAAAGGAAAGAAGGTCTGCACAGACCACTTAAGTCAAGTACTTTATAAGTGTCTTTCTTTTTGTTACATTAACCTGCTCTTTTTATTTTTTTGTTACAACTTAAGCTTAATACTTTTGATGTTCTAAGTGGAAATGCCTTTTAGTTTTTTCTTCCGTATAGGTTCCAAATGGAAACCAAGGATATGCGTTCTTCATTGTTTTATGTTTAACGAGGCCTCTTCTGTCATGCTGGCGTCACGAGCACCTTCTTTCGTCCTGCCATCTTCTTCCCATAGTGCCGCTACAGCTCACCGCTTCGTCACAATTGCACTCTTTAAAGCCGGCGATCCCCTCCTCCACATCGAGATTTTTCTAAGAAGGGAAAAGGGAAAGAGATAAAGAGGTTGTAAAATAGGTTGAGATTACAATATTTAAAAGAGAAACCAAGCCTTAACCCTAGATGCACATTGATACTAAAAGGGATTAAGCTACCCTTCAAATAATAAGGTCCAAATCTAGGAATTTCTACGCTAAGAGTGAGGTTTTAATGGACGGAGAACATTTGTACTACATTAGCAAGACAAAAAGGCGTTGGACACTTCCATTCATTTACGACTTTTTTCACTATATGTATATTGTTTTATATTTCCTTTTATACCATCACATCACTTCCATCCTCTCTTTCCTCGTAGTAGCAGTTCAGCACCATCATGGCATCATCGATCATTGGCCTCCTTCGTAGCCACCGTAGTGAACTCTTTAATCGCACGTGGCCACCATGAAGAACCACATCTCGCGACCATAGCCATCATATAGACGTAGAACTAATGCACCAATCCTTAAAGCGCCTTGGTGCTGTAGCTCTCTTGAGTGAGTCCATGACTTAGTATGGTCATTACACGACTCCTCTTGCCAAGGATTACCCATTAGCGTGGCTGGGCCATAAAAATCCTTTTACTAAGGTTACACAAATATGAGATAATCCTAATACATATCCCCATAAGTCCAATTCTTTCATGTGTGCTCAAGATCGAGAAGATGGAATTTCAAAGTTGGTAATATGTAAGAGTAGTTGATCATCAGTTGAATATTTTAACAGAAAATATGCACACAACATATTTTCACTATTTAGCTACAGGCTAAGATTGGCTCACTCACACGAGCAATCGCCTTTAGTGCTTGACATCGAGTAGAGATGAGCCTTTTATTTGTGGTACTTCTAAGTGAAAGCGCAACTTGAACAACATGCCATCTAGGTTGGAGCCAAGTTAAGGTCTCATAAAATTTGTCGGGAGACCGAGTTTGGATAGACTCATAATCCATATAAGCCTGTGATGGAAGCCATATGTGAGATCTCAGTTGAGCATTTATTAATGAAGAGGTGTCACGAGAACTCAGGCTAGGCGCTTGATAGTGACTAAACCAAGATATTTACGGTGTTTAAGTAAGAGTTTTGACATGCGCTTTATGTAAACCACTCCGCCGTAGCATGTGTTTGATACTACATGTGCTAGTCAACTGAGTTAGGCGGTGAGTGCATGGATCCTTGCTTCCTCGCCGTGTGAGTCTTAGAGGTTACTTTCAACCTTAACTAGTGCCTTTGTGACATTTGGTTATGTCAAAAAGACACATATTAGTGCTAGTTACTTTTGCGTGTTACCAATTACCATGATTAATTCGGTCTAAAGGAACAAGTCCCAACAGCTAATCTGTATTCGAGTGATAGTAGGGCAAATGACAGATCTTTCTAAAACACATTTAACACTTCTATTTATCGGCCAGGCCGTTATGTTGCCTTGTTGGCTAGACGTAATTGTGAATGGATATATAGTGGGAGCCATTATGAGTCAAGCATAGCTCTTAGAGGATTAGAAATGCTTGGACCGATGTGATCAAAAGATCTGGGGCATTACGTTACAGTTTCTTTTGGATTGATATCTTTATGCTGATCTTAACATGTCTCTAGTATAAAGCACCCAACTTGCAGGTGAGCTCAACGGTCGCACCGTCCATTAGTCCATATGAATCTGCTCATTGGCAAAGAAGTATAGAGAGAATGTGTGTAGCAACGTCGTCCCCGCCATGTGTGAGTGTGAGATGTTAGTATTCGGGTCTAGCCCAGTACGCCCATGTCGGGTCTAACCCATGACCCAGAAAGCCGAAGGACTTGGAGGTGGTGAATACCATAAGCCTTAAAAATTATTTCCTTATACTATCTCTTTGTGACGTAGTATAACTGAGATGGCTCTTGGTCGGAAAGATGATGGAAAAAATTCAGATCTTCTCCATTCCTTTGGACATCTAGCTAGATTGAGAGAAAAGAATTTTGGACGGTGAAAATATGGATCGAGCTCGCGTAGTCTAATCCACCACGGAGCTTTTGTTCGTGATGTTCGTTAGGACATAAAATAGCGACGAGATCCTAGTAATTGACATAAACGTGATTTTCTGCCCTTATATAGTATAGGTGTTCACGCACAAGCGTATTTCGGGGTTGGTCTCGAATTCCTTCAAAGAGCAATGGTGCTTTTTTGTCTATTTGATGGCAGGAAGGGCCATGCAGAGGAAATTGGTGGAGTGGTTCGTGAAAGATGTCGTACCTTTACTTCTGAAATAGGATTCAGCAGTTGGTGATGTTCCTCCTTCATCTTGTTGTACCGTTCTATTATAGATCTCATGCTGACAAATGAAACAAAAAACCCATGAAATTCCCAATGATTGATTGTGTGTGTGTGTGTGTGTGAGAGAGAGAGAGAGAGAGAGAGAGAGAGAGAGAGAATGATGGCGCAGCTATACACACATTGGCAGTGTAGTTGTACAAACATTTGGAGTTGAGTTGTACTAATCTTCTAGAAGAAATTCGCCCTAAAGTTCGTTTGCACAGCGAAAACAGGTTATATGATCTAAATGAGCGCAACAAGGGCGAGCTATCTTTTGAGCCATTTTGAAATAAGCTCATATATTGGGTTTGCTCTTAGAAAAAGGACTTATCTGCACGCAACCGATTCACATTCACGACTAGATTGTTGATTAAAGACATTTCTGGCTTCATTTTGTAGGTTGTGCAAATAACATTCTGACGCAAGAGTGAAGATGCTTACAAATTTTCAGAAATGAGATGCATGTGGTGATAGTCCCAGTGAATAATGCTTCTCAAAGTTTCAAGAGCAGGAAAGTAAGAATCACACGCCCCATTCAACTGCGGGAGAGAGAACTACTGGGATTCTGTTGTGACAATGTTGCTTTTCCCTTTTAGCACAATGAAACTCTCCTCTTGAACTTTGTCTCAAATTTGGCCTCTTTTAAAGAAGTGACAGACCACATCATGTTTTTCCATGGAAACTGACTTTCAATGTTGAGGAAAACATAAATTGAAAGGTCTTCTAAAGTTGTGCGGGTGGGCAAAAAGAAGTATATTGATAAAAAAATTTGGGTCGTGAGTGGGAGCCTAGTTTTCAAGTCTTTGCCTCTTCTCCCTCCCTAGTGCTACCCTCTCTCATTTGCTGTCTGTTCTACTTGACTCATTAAGCGATCCATCGAAGCCACAAGACTGCCTGCCGGCCGAGGGCTTGCTAAAGACAAGGCAGCTGCACGCCCTAAAGGGAGAGGTGGAATGGATGTAAACCACCAACCTAAGATCTGGGTGCATATTCATAAGCCATGGCACAGTAGGTTTAAGGGTTTAAAAATCTTGCCATATATGCAATATCGTGCATGTATTCAAGTGCATGTGAAGTTTGTAGACAAAACTATTCGGTGACTCAGTGCATGGGGCTTCCATCATTGTGGAGTCTGGGGAGGGTCAGTTTTTGCCTTTCGAGCTCTGAACATGTGGCTCATGCAACTCCACAGTCGAAAATAATCCGGCCTATTGAACTCGCGGCAATGCAGGGAGTAACCTATCATTGTGCTAGAGAGCTCACGCTATTCCTCTCCTTATTATCCAAAATCCACTCTACCTTCTTTCTTTTTATTCCATAGCTTGTACTGACGAGTGTCAATCTACTCAGACCCTTCTTCCCAGACAGACCGGAAAAGAGCAATGGCTGTTAAAAGAAGAAGAGACATTTTCTCGTAGTCTTCTTAAACTGACACTCTTCCTATGATGCACCCTAATCGATCTTTCTCAAGGTAGATTTTCATATATACTACTGGCGTGCAAGAGATCTCATTCACAAGCATGTACATTAGGTGTAACTAATTAAGTATTCAAGGAAGCCTGTATAGAACATGCTTAGAATTTGTTTAGTTTCCCGAGAATAATGTTGCAGAGTTTACTCCTGATGCAAACAATTTAATTATGATAGGCTTCGCGCATGCACACCAAAATGGAGGACCTAGTTTTGCATTGGATTGGGGATCTTTAGAGGACAGTTTCACTGCACTTAGTTAGCCTACAACAAGCATGAGATGATGGCTTGCAACATTTTTAGTATATGAGTGCAAAATTCTTCCCTATTTTATGATTATTAAACTATTGGATCAAGTCTTTGCTATATATGTACCGTTGTGTAGAAACTAGAAACATCATGTATACCTCCCTAAACGACTATCTTCAGCAAATTAAATCTCCACTTTTTCCAATGCTCAACCTTGTAAATTTTGTAAACCAATTAGGTTGATCAGTTTCAGAAGTCAGCTTTAATGAAATGCATCTAGATGCATGAATGACTTCAATTTCTTGGATCCCTATTCTCTATACTAGGTACTTTAATCTATTGCAAGAGTAGGCCTTTTAATCTTCTTTGCGTCAAACTGTATTGTCTTCATTTCACTCAAATAAAGAAGTGTTCATAATGGGGTAGATCAAAGCACAAAACCTAACCATCCCTATTATCAATAAAATTTACAAACCCAGCTTAATTAACGACATCAAGATGAGAGAGAGAGAGAGAGTAACCTAGTGCTTGCATAATCATAGAGCTTCCCTGTGCTAGAGAAGATCACGAGTCCAACTTCAGCATCACAAAGTATTGATAGCTCCTTAGCCTTCTTGAGCAACCCATTTCTTCGCTTTGAGAAAGTGACTTGCCTGCTAGTTGAGTTGTCGATCCTACGGATCACAATCTTTCCTCTCCCCATCCCTACTTTGCCAATATTCCTATGGTTTTCTTGTTAACCTTCTCTGCAAGATCGGCAAACAAAGATTGTAACTCGTATTCAACTATCAAGCGAATAATTATTTTCCAAAGCACTAAATGAAGAATAATTGACTAAAATAGAAACCCTGAGAAATAATCTATCAAGATCAAAAAAGAAATCAGAAATTGACCAAAAAGAAAAAGAGACAAGAAAGACTTATTCTGAACTTACTAATTTGAGCTATAGTGGAGTGAAGAGTTGATGGGGGGAAAGGAGAGAGTACAAGTTCTTTTTGGAGAAAATGCAAGTTTGAAGCTATTGTTAGCTTTTTATTGAAAATGGAAAGTGGTTTTAGGGGAAGGAAAAGACCTCTTTGCTAAGAAAACATGGAGCCCCAAAACCACCTTGGTGTAGAGATCCCATAAGAGACAGTTACGCGTACTCGCGCGAGTATTAAAGTGTTTTCGTACTCGAAATCATATAAAATCGTGTATTACAATATTAATATAGGAACGCAGAGACAGTTAAAAAGGAACAAACGTCGACCGGAGAGAGAGAGTAGATTGATAATGTAGACGAAGGAGTGGGGGGAAGAAGCTTTCCTCGGACTCTCAGGGTGGCCTTGAATGAAGGGAAGGACGATAATGTTTTCAAGAATTTTGATGTGGTTGTCTAACAAATAGATCACTGACAGGTAATGTGAACACAGGCTTTGGGACCCTCTTTCTTTCTTTCTTTCTTCCTTTCTTGGGTTGGGGGGGTTAACTTTTAGGAAAGATCGGAGTGAGTACATGTGCAGATTCAGATCTTCCTTAAAATTGATACATCTCTGTTCACAGCTGTGACAGCTTAATTTGCGACTGTCACATGCGGACCAGTGGGTGTTTAAAAGTTGGTGAAGCCAGTAAGTACTAACTTTGGAACTCAGAAAAATTAAAAGAAGAAGTAGACGAGATAATTTTTACCGATATATGTCTATGTTTAGACCCTTTAAAAAACCCTATCTGCACTTTGGCTTTTCACTCTAAATAATCGTTAATAATTATTAAACATGATAACATTGTTAGGTCCGTTCTCTAACAGTTTAAATTTTTAGAGCAGATAATAACTTAACATGGTATCAGAGTTCCGATTTAGTAAGGTCCGAGATTCGATTCTTTCCGCTTGCATATCTGGCCCCTCTTTTATCATAGTGCTATTTGCACTCAGTATTAAGAATGATAATATTGTTAGGCTCATTTCCTAACATATTAAGCTTTTAGAATAGATGATAACTTAACAATAATAAAATTTTGAGAACAAATGTTGTTCGATTATAAACTTTCCTTTCCAATGAGTTATTTTTCATTCTCTAAGAATTTTTGCTAGGAAAATGCCAGAGTTTTCAACCTTAGAAAAACGTTCTAAACCATGTTTCAATGACCATTTTTATAAGTCGACCTTTAATAAAAAGAAAAAGCTTAGCTACAACGCGCTGCCAGGTTTTATGTAGCAACTATTATTAGTGGCAGCTCTAAATGTGAAATTTAGCGACATTAAAGAGTGCGGTTAAGATCTGTTGAATGAGTTTGCCGCCAGAACAATTCACTCACCATATTTAGCTATTGTTATTTGTTGCTAAATGAGAAGTTTCAGCATCTTAACTTCTTCCCGAGTTCGATTCCCTCACCCTGCGAGTTATATATATGAATTGCAGTTCTATTAGATTTCTCAATTGAGAAATTTTTTTTAAAAACTTCTTCCTTTGTGATAACGATGGCCACTGGGGCTAGCTAGATTTGTGTGAATATGTGAACTTTAGAAGTCTCAGGATAGATGGATATTTCTAAAAGTTACACCGCAGGAAAATACTTTTTTTACTGCGAGAATCCTCTAATATTCTTCTTAAGTAATACTACCAATCAGTATTACTAAAGTTATTTCCAAGATAAGCATATCTAAAAGATAGGGACAGTTTTGTACACTTTTGTGAAGTCTTTTCATTGATATTATTCAATATTAGAGCTACGATGGATCTACTTGACTCAGAACCCTCTTGAGGTTACGGGACTTTTTTTTTTTTGATCAACTCAAAGAGATAACATAAAACATAGCAAAAGGTACAAACAAAACCAGTTCCTTTGTTATCCATTTACAAAAGGAAAAGGGATGGATGATATCGGAACTTGGCCAAAAAACTGATGCGAATCAGCCCAAGCAGCTAAGTAATGAGCCGCACTATTTGCATTTCTAGTAACTTTACAAAAATCCCAACAAATGAAGGAATCCAGCTTTTTTCTTGCTTCTTCCACAATGGCATAACAATTCCAGTTTGCTGTAGAATCATGATCTCGCATCCATTCAACAACCGTTTGTGCGTCACCTTCAAAAATAACGTGTGTACACTTCATCCGAGATGCCATATCGATGGCAAGCAGGCCAGCCAATGCTTCAGCGATCACCGGTTCTCTTTGTACATCAACCTTTGTTTGTGCCTCCACAACAATACCATTATGGTCCCATAGAATTGCCGCTTGGGTTGAATGATTTATCCGAATTGCCGCATCAAAGTTGACTTTGTACCAATTTCCCGGGGGGGGATTCCATAAGCTTGGTGACTGAAGGATTGGTTTGGGGACTAGGAGAGCAATGACATGTCGGTTGAAAGCTGAAATAACCTTTTTTGCCAAATCAGAAGTATTTGGTTCACACCCCATGAAGACTTGTTGGTTTCTGCACATCCACATCTGTTCCATAGCAATCACCGCGAATATGGTATACATGTACTTGGCATCATCTTCAGAATAAGAGGGCAAGGAGGGACAGATAATGGATTCTAGCCATGAAGGAGGGTTTGTACTAGGCAAAGATTGAGAAGGCAAAGGAGAGGGCCTGAAACCATCAGGGGAAGTCATCCAAATTAAGCGCATAAGCGGGCACTATAAGAACAAATGCGCCAAGGATTCTTCATTCGACTTGCATAAGGGACATCAGCTATCAATGCTTGGGATGAAGGCTTGGATTTTGGTTTTAACAGGCAAAATGTTCCAAGCGATCTTCCACAGAAAGATCTTATGCCGTTCACTCAGTTTTGCTCGCCACAAGGATTTCCAAAAGGATTGAGATTCACCACTACTCAAAAGGAATCTATTGGAATTTGCATATATATAGGCAGACTTGGTTGAGAACTTACCATTTTTCGAAGGTGTCCAGGCTAAGAAATCCTGGGGTTTTGAGGGTGAAATTCTTATGTTGAGAATTTCACGAATGGTATTTTCAGAGAAAAGAATATGCAATTTCGTTAAATTCCACGAGTAAGAGAGAGGAACTAGAAGAGATGACACATTGTTGTCACTTGAGGAGACCGCTGTCAAACAATGAGGTTTGAATTCCTGAATTGTGGGTATCCATGGATCGGTTCTGAAGTCAATTTTCTCTCCATCTCCTACTACGAAGCATGCTCCTTTTTTCATCAGGGGTATGCTTGTGCATATTCCTTTCCATAGCCAGGATGCCGTTTTGGGTGGACTGTGCGCCATGAAAGAGTTGCCTTTCAAGTATTTCGCCTTCATTATTTGCACCCATAGTTTTCTTGATGTCGTAGACATTGTCCAGCCCAGTTTGGCAAACAAAGCTCTATTGAAATCCTTCATCAATTTGAAGCCCATTCCTCCTTGAGATTTTGGTGAGCATAGTGATATCCAAGCTTTTGGGCAGTAGCCGTGAGCCTGGGAATCTTTATGTCCCCACCAGAATTTTCGTAGCGCACCATCTATATTCTCACAGATGTTGGTAGGGAGTACAAAGGTAGACATAGTGTACGTGGGTTGGACCAATATAGACATGGAAGAACAAGAAGTAGGGTAGATATATACTTGCTCCTTCCCCTACTAAGATAGGCACAAAGGAGTTAATTCACCTTTTTTTTTTGTTGATAAAGTCGAAAATAACATAGATATAAGCTCGTGTGAGCGTTGAAAAGGAAAGAATTGAGTATCATGATATGCCATGATATTACAAATATGTACATAACCAATGAAAGATAAGTTTAAAAGCCACCCATAGGAGCTATATAACTGTAAAAATAACATCACAAAAGGGGTGTGGGGTGTGGAGGGCATCACTCGCATGGTAGCAAAGCATCATCAACCCCGTCCTGATAGACATCGATTTCTGGCTTGATGTGCAAAATATGCGAGCTCTTTAGCCTCATTCAATTGTATTTTGCTAACCCTGTACATATTAAAGTGATGGAAACCAGTAGTCATATAACAAAAGTCATAGACAATTGCCGCCACCGAGTCCGAGTCCGAGTCCATGGTGCTTTCAGTATCCGACATGGTGGTGGACCGGTGGTAGTAGTGTGGCTGCCGCGGAGGAGCTAATTTACTTGAATGACTATATTTTGGTGCTGCAGTCATCCAGTAGGCAACTAGCGTCACTTACCTTCTCTTTGTGGACAAGTCTTTTCATGTTTACAAAGAAGAATGCCCAAAATGATACTGCAGGCGGGTACAGCCTTTGGTAAGTTGCGGCGAGAATGCCTATGCTGCTAGCCTGCCATGCACAAACTTACAATAAAACGTGATCAAGTACTGAGAAAGCTTTCAAGGATGGTTTGAGAATCTGTGAGGATAATGGGTTTGATTTCCGAAACAGGCAAGTTGTCCCGTGAATAACTCGGATCCAGATGCTGAAAAGATAGCCTGGCAGCTAGTATTTCCTCTTCGAACTATTGATTGGAAGTCGCAACCATCAGCCATCAAACTCCACCAAAAAATTCCAAACAACAATAATATATGTCCACTTGCTGCCATTTTAGCCATGTCTCACTCTACAAGATTACATTATCGCCACTTTTTTTCATTGCTTTCAATGAAAGGCTCAACTTGTCATTGTTTAGTATAAGATACCTTGGAAGGTTAGATAAGAGCCGAGCATCTCCCTGCACCTGTGGAGAGGATATTGTGATCATTAAGTGGAGCTTTATATAGTTGCCATATGGGTACCTTATGATTTGAGTCCAATGTGCTTTTAAATAAATGGTTATGGAAAATCACTTGTACTGAATTGCAGTTAAAAGTTGTACCCTTTGTAGCCCTTTTTCGACTTTTAATGACGATTCTGTTTGAAACCGCTAATAATTCCAGCTTAATCTAGAGGTCACCTGGCCTCTTCCCACTTTTCATGACAATGACAAAAGCCACTGAAAGTGCACCTTTACCTATAACTTAGGAGCTAATAAGTAGCTGATCTGAGAGTAAACTCAAGGGGTGACATGATTCAAATCTTTTTGGTGTCACAAGATTATGCTAGAGTTTGCGTCATTACTAAATGTGCAGAGTATTAGGTCTGCGAGGGTTGCAAAATAGAGAACTTGGCTTCAAGAAATGGAAAAGGAAGAACGAAATCATAAAACAAAACTATTGCCACTTAAGTCCTTAGCGGGATGGCCTCGCCAAAAGAATTTATGTTTGAGGCCTTCCTGATACCGTGTGGCCAGACTTTGCTTGATTATCTGTCACATTAAGATTTTCAAACGACGTTAACAAAGATGCTATTATCTTACTTCCAACGTTTTTGTGGTAACACAATACACATACAAGTCAAATAAAACGACCGATGTGATCGTGCTTTCTCTTGCAACTTTCTTTTTCTAGGACTGGTTACTAGTTAAACAAATTGCTCAACGACTAAACACAATCATGTGAATGGTGTATTTCTGTTGTTTCTTCTTCTTTGAGGTTCTTATATTTTCTAATGTTATTTGCGTAGAATGCGGAGTAAAGAGCACCTATTAATTTCACTCCCCAGTACGTGCCATATATATATGAGTATTAAGAGACAAATCGGTGACATAAACAGCATGGCAATAAGTACCATCCACCACTTAGAAATGCCTCTCCCACGCCTTTGTCGGGAGTCTGCCAATGGCAAACATTCGTACACCATACCCAATGTTAGACGAAAATTCTGCTGCTGCTGAAAGGATGGCCATACTCTGCTACATAAACACTTCGAGGCATGTTTTCTTTAAGACAGTATTCGTCCCCACTACTTCTGGTATGTTAGGGTTACTGACGAACTCATTGACATGATACAAAGTAACCCAACCAAAAGATTGTAATCTGTCTGTAGAATGCATTAATGACGATAGAACCCAAAAAACTGAAACAATATTAAGTCTGTCAAGTTATCTAATCACTGTTATAGCGCATACATCGCGACCATAATTTGTTTGTAACAAATATGTGTGTGTGTGAGAGAGAGAGAGAGAGAGAGAGAGAGAGAGAGGAAATTTTGATTTTTCCTTGTTCTTTTAAATGACTGAGAATCAACCATTTTATAGACTCCCGCTAGTCAGTACGTGTCACACCCCTTCAATTGCATCTGTTCATTTCTAGCCGTTAGATGTACGGGCCGATCACACCCATTCGTGATCAAAGCATCGAAAAAATGATGCATACATGAAAAGTGCGTTGTTAGAGTGCCACTATGCTTCACAGCACACTATCACGCTTAAGCACGCGCAATGTGTGATAGTAGCTTCACTCCATACTAGATGCACATGCACCACGCCATAGCACATCGCACAAAATAAACTTACAAGTAGAAGACTCACTTTTATATACACATTTCTCTTTCTTTATCAATCTCTTCTACCTTCTTTCCACTAACATAAAAACGAAACCCAAAAGACTAATGATTTTTAGTTTGAAAACTCCAACATTTACAACCTTGTGCATGTTGCATAACAAGAGAGATATAAGCTATTTGTCTTTGGGGGGACTAAAAATCGGCTTTTACAAAAACTCTGGTACTAATATGTTTCTCTTTGCTATGAGTTTTTGAACTTTGGTCCTGTTGACGATGTAAATCTTATTGTCTTCAAAGTTCCCGTTGCATTTTGATTGTGGTAAGAGCCAAAGTCTAAGAAGGGTGCAAATATAACAACAAATCTGTCAACTCATTGATAAATATTTTGCAATTATGCATCGTTGTAGTATTTAACGTGACAACACTGTTTAAACTATAAAAATATCGCACGTTCCCGCCCCACACCCCACATCCCAAGAAAAGAAAGAAGAGTGGAGTTGTTTTATGAGCTTCACAATTCTTATGAGTTATACTGGAAAAATGTTGCCAAAAACATTCAAATATAATGAAGGATTTATACTGAAAAAATATTGTTAAAAATATCCAAATACATTAAAAGAGTTATACTGAGAAAATGCTGCTAAAAGAATCCAACTTTAATAAAGGAGTATTTAGCAACACCTTTCAAGCTCAAAGGAAATGGTGGGGCGTAAACGATAATTTCCCTCTCTTAAAAATAAATAGAGGGTCGTTTCCAAGTTACGATAAAATTATACATTATTGTTACACGGCTTGCGTTATCTTAAATAGACAGGTACATCAGTAGATACCTCGTCAAGAAAACCCTAACAATTCTCCCGGCTCTGTTGGAGTCGTTTGAACAAAGATGATGTCAGAGGTTATCGACCCAACTCTTAATTGGCTAGCAAATCACATGTCCATGATTCCAAAACACCGCTCAATTAGGTAGGTCATATATATCTACAATATTTCCTTAAATCACCAATTGCTGTCGTTGGTTCAATGATCCTTAAAATAAAACTAAAACCTTAGCCACATAGAAACAAAGACAATATGTCTGACATGACTCCAACTAAGAGTCTGGCCAAGTGTCAATCATCAAGAGACTAAATATAGTCATTGACCCATGAGAAAAGTGTTGGCTCGTTATCCCTACGTTGGAAACGTAAACTGACTGACCCTTCGACCTATTTGTTTGGATGTTTGGTTGAACACGAGCAAGTAGTTTATATTATCTTGACCCTTATTATTAAAAGCAACTTCTTACTTGGGAGGGGAGGAATCCCCTTTTAGTACTCCACAGAACCTGATCAAGTATGTTGTTTAGTACTCGAGAGAACCTAATCATACGTGCCTTGGTGCGTAAGGACCCAAAAGTTATTTTAATTATTATATTGTTGCTAAAGTTTATGCGATAGTGACATGCCAAGAGTAAAGGAAAAGATATTCGGCATATAAAACTAAGTACTATTGGGATATGTAGTATTAAAAAGAAATTAACATCGTATAGAGTGATTCTTTTAATAAAGAAATTAAAACTCAGAGGCGCAACGCTTCTTTAAAATACTTGAAGCTGTTTCTACGTACACATAGAAAAAAGTATGTGACAATAACTCTATCTTCGGAATTCAACTAAAGGTGTCAAATGGGTTGGCCTTGGGCAGGCCTAGCCCTTCCAAGGGCCCAACGGGCTTTACAGCAAAGCGGGCCTTTGCCCTGGGCCTGGGCTTGGGGGAAAGGGGTCGGGCTTCCTCAAGAGCATGAGGGCCCAATTTTAGTCCAAGTCCTTGGCGCAAAAGTCAGGGCCGGGCTTGGACCAGGCCCGAGCCGGCCCAAAAAAATTAATGTTTTCCCAAAATCCTTTTTAATCTTGTAATAAACTTAAACTTATGATAAATTTGTTTAAAGACCCTCATCTTTTAATCCAGGTTTGAGACATGCTGCTTATAAATAAACAGACGAAGTTATTTATTTATTTTTTTTCGTTACACAAAAAATTACATATTAAAAAAACTGAAACATGTTCATACGTATTTTTTTTGCTGTAATATAGTTTACTAGTTTGAAAAAATCTGGCGACAATGTAAACTATATTTTGACAAAAAAATATTCCAAAAAATGGAGAAAAGAAAAAGAAATTATTTAATGATCCGGAGATCTTTAACGCTGTCATTGTTGCTCTACCTATTATCAATTGGTTTATTTTGCTCCAATGTATTTAGCATCAACATAATCCTTCTAACAAATACATAACTTCAATGATTCAACACTAAGACGATTCCCCCTATCATCCAGCACCATCTCGCTAGCTGAAACGCACGACTTGGAAGCAACCTATGAAACTTTTATCAATGTTGTTATCTCATTTACTGAAGAAAAAAAAAAATCATCCTAGTTCTATGTCTTCACGCGACTATAGAATTGAAGGAAATAGAGATAATTTGGACTTTTTGTAGTAACTGTAGAGGCGCACTTCCAAGAATGTTGCTAAAACCCTGTATACGTCGCCACAGCCCTACAAACTTCACCTTTGCTATAACATACTTCACAAGGGCACGACGCCGAGGAAATATAGACCGCACGTTGATCCATATTCACCTAAACAATTATACTGCTGGACTTTTTCCCCTAAACACATTATATCTCTTGCCCATCTTTTGAAATTCTATCATCCAGAGATTCTAAAAACTTTATTTCCTAGGGAGTATTCTCTTGCAAGAGGCTATTTCCACTCCTTCATTTGTTAACAAAGGAAAAAATTCTCAGCAGAATGCCGTTTTAGTGACATCAAGAGACAAACAAACATACAAGTGGGTGAAGCTAACATTTTCCTTTTTATTACTATTGAAAATTTTCCTAAGTATTTTGATTAACTGAAGATTATGTTGACTAAGTACGAAAATATGTAAGTGGCCTGAGTTTATCAGACCAAGTATTGAGTCCACTTTAAGCACTTGGGCTGAGTCGGGCCTGAGGTTAAAAATGTCCCTCGAATTTGTTGAACTGAAGAAGTGCTCGAATAATCTCATGAGAAGATTTTGGGTGCAATACCGACATTTTTTATAAGCATTTTTTAGCGTTTAAAGTCATTAGGTATATTTGGTGACAATTGTTTTGTCCCATTTTACAACACAATTTGCAGCCAAAAATTTTCACTTATATAATGTGATGCTAAAATCAGGTAAAAATTAAAAAGTAGGAAGAGTGCTCTTTTGACTTTTACTTGTTAGAAGATAAGCCAAAAGAATCGAAAAGTTTTGGAATTGCAATTTGCACAAGAAAAAAGAAAGAGGATTGATATATGCACTTCACCTTTTAACGCTAAAAATCTAAGAGTGTAATAAAAAATAAGAAAAAAAACACAAAAAAATTTGTAGTGATAAGAGTGAAACACAAGAGAAAAAGGTGCAATGCAAACCCTGAAGAAAACTATCAAATTTGCATTGTGGTTTAGGTTAGGTACACAGAACACATTTGAGGTTTGATGTTATTACATTCAGCTACCTCAGGTATGAGAAATAACACTCGAACACAAAGAAAATATCAAACGACTTCTGTATCTTTACGCTGTTGCAAAGAACCAAATTCTAACCCCACCCACTCTTCTCTCTCCTCTTCCTTCCTCACCATTTCCACCCTACCTTTGAATCACAGAGTTGTATATGAAACTTTTCACAACAACAAGAGTCTATTTGGATGATGAAGGGGAAGGGGGTTAGGGGTAAGGAGAAATTGCAGTGGCTAATGTAGTGGTCACCGAGTGGTGGTAGCTACTATGGCACTGGTGGTATTGGGGTATGGTATATATCGGCGTCGACGATGGGGTATTTTAGCGGTAGCAGTGTTGGAGTATTGTACCTATGGTAGTATTGGGGTATTGTACCGGCGGCAGCGGTGGGGTACTGTATTGGGGGCGATGGTGGATAGGGGTGAGTACTAAACCATTCACACCCATCCAAACCATTCAAACCGATCATATCGAGCTGATCCAATTCAAACCGTTTGAAAGTTTTAACAGTTTAGTTTCACGTTTCTCCAACCGATCGACCTCGGTTCGTTAGATTCACGATTCATAATTTTTTAAACTGATCACAAACAGAATCAATCTTACCTATGATATGTTAATTATTTTTACTAACACTCATTAATGATTTCACATACATGGTCTTTAGCAAATCCAAATAAACAAAACTTTTAAACTTAAAAGAAGAGAAAATAATGAGAGCTGTTATAACATAAAAATCTAGTGACCAATATCTCTTCTATGTTTACTCATTCTTTCTCGTACATCAATGATAAATGCATACTTGTATTTTTATTGTAATACATATATCTGAAATAACACTTATATGTTTTGTTAACATGATCACTTATATATCAAATGTAACAAGATTGTGTGTAATTTAGAGAAATAATAATTTCAATTTAATTATATCTAGATCCAATAATAGTGTGCAAATGAATAACGTCTTTAAATGAGAGTGAATCAATACAAACCGACTAAATCGAACCGTTTAAACTGACCAAATCGAACCGTCCAAACTGATGGTGTTTTGTTCAGTTCATAAATTTTCAAACCGAGGATAACAGTGATGTTTACGTTTTGACCTCCAAATTGAATCAAATCGAACCATACTCATCTCTAATGGTAGAAATGGCTGCCATCAAGCTTTAGTAAAATTCCGAAGAGGAGGAACCACTGATGTGAAGGCCAAATCTGGGTCCTACCTTAAATTTTGGTAGATTTGCAATAAACTGATAATTTTGAGTGTGTTTCTTATGGGTATTCTGGGCAAACTATAATGCAATAAGATAATTTCATCAATTTTATGTGGCTAATGTTATTTCTCAAAGCTGAAATGGTTCAGTGCAATAGCTTCATATCTCGTGTAAATTTGAATTAATCAAAAAAATAAAATAAAAAAATTGGCATATGAGAGGAGTTCGTTTCCAAACCCATTGATTGTCGCCAGTCACATACTACGATCATTAATGAGTTTTAGACAATTGTACATCTGCATTATTCTGCACTGCAACCACACTTGACTTCCTACGTAGTTATAGTTACTGTAGAGATTACGGATCTCACAAGTTCTTTGTAGTTTCCGATATGTTAGCCTTACATCGTATCAAGATAATATGGTCACAAATATGGAGATAGACCGGAAATTAAATTTTGGGCTAAGTTGGGCTCTTTTGGTATTTATGGGATTCACAGTGAACACTTGACTCTTTGTTGTTTTCTTATGGTAGCATAGCAAAGCCCATTGTTGAAAGAGAAATTATTGAGATTCACGTGTAAGTTATAAGTGCTTAGAAAAAAGAAAAAATATATATATATATTTATAAGTGCAGTAAAAAAATTGGACATAGATGAAAGGATGGACACAAAACCCCATTAACTTAAGATTTTAAGTGGAGTTGGGCTCACAATTGCCGTCGTCTAGCTTAACATTGCGGTGTTTCGCCGGGGTGGGGGTGGAGGGGTGGCGGAAGACACAAAACTTTAAGGGTTACAAAACGACTATAATTATAGGTTTAAGAGTTGGAAATAAGAAACTAACTAATCTAAATAGAAACAGATTATAAACTTCAAACTCTCTATTTATTCATAAACTCTGATACTCATCTACTACCATTGGTAGCATTTTTTTCTGTTCTTCTCATTTATTTGTGTGTTGTTTCTGCTAACGGAAGGGGAGAAGAAAAAGGAGAGAAATTTTCCTTCAGGTCGTATTTGAGAGTCATATCATGTTTGAGACCAATTTTATAATGATCAAACTTAATTCAATTCAGATTAAATCAGTTTTGAAGTGTTTCGCAAAAAAAAAAAAAGGAAGAACTGATTGAATGTGCTTTAAAGTTTTCATTTTCTTTAACGAAGAGAATTACCAAAATATCCTCAAATATAAACAACCGTTAAATGCCCCCCTTTAAACCTGAATGCATTACGTAGTAATTTTGTCAAACTAAACTTACTTCCATCACTACACCAAAACTGACCTATGGTGACAAGAAGGCCTACGGTATAAAAGGAACCGTAGGTACAAGTTATGTATGCCTACGGTTCATATTGCACCGTGGCTATTCGTGCTGCTTCAGTTTGGAAGAGCAGTCACATGGTCTATCTCTCTCTCTGAGACTTGCCCAGTTGCCAAATACTCTCACCCACTCCCAGACAGGCAGACAGCAACACTCACGGGCGACGGGCGACGGGCGACGGGCGACAGAGAGACACAGACACGGACACGGACACGGCAGGGACTCCTCGAGTTGACTCTTTTTGGCAGAGCTCAGCTCAGATCTGGAACGAACAAGACAACGAGGAGAGGACTTCACCGGTGGACTCGACTACCGAGGTCCGACGCCGTCTTCAAATTCAGATCTGGAACAACAATCGAAGAAGAAGCAGTGACCGGTGAAGGCGAGAACTCCACCGGCCAATGACCCTCCCCGGTGACGACGCGCTGATGAACGGTGACCTTAGAAGAAGCAGTGACGGGCAGACTGATCAACGAGTGTCGACGGCGAGGCGAGGACTCCGGCGGCGGGGACTCGTTGACGACTGGTGCGGCAATAGTGCACCTTCCCCTGTCAGTCAAAAGTTTTCTAGTTTCTCTCATTTCCCATGTCTGCGGCAACAGTGCACTTCCGATCTCCTCTTCAGCCTAATTAAGCCACTCCACAGTTAACAATTCTCATTCAATTTCCAATTCCAATTTACACTTTCTTCTTGTTCTTTCTGCGAATTTGTCCCGGTCTCTCTCTCTATTCGTGCTCTTGCAATCTTAGGCCAAGTTTCTACTAGGTCTTATACCTTTGCTAACCAGTAGTGGTGATGGCCAAGGTGGGTTGTCTGTTACTACTGGCCAAAGCGACGATGAGCTCTCGACAAACCATATATAGCGAGTCATCCACTGCTCATGCTTCTCATGCATGGCTGCCTCGGGGAGAGAACGAGATGTAGCGTGAGAAGCTAAGGTTACCAAGATGAAGAGCATTGCAAAGCATTATGAACTGGTACTGGTTCTTGGAAGCCATGGTGGTAGTACTAGCAGATTAACTGATGAGTTGCAATGTTTGGTGGTATACGTACTTCAGCACTAATGTTGAGCTTTATATAGAAACTTTTTGTTTGTCTTTGAAAGAAATGATTTCTAACGTGCCTGATAAAATGCTTTGAGTCGAACATGTGCGATGATAGTGTAATTTAAAAGATGAGGTCTTGCTCTTTTCTACTTGTTTCTTTAAGTATAGACAGGTTCTCTGTCTTGTATTGAACTGGATGTTCCTTTTGGCTGCAATTGCTTTCACCGTAGCTGTTCATTCATCCATGCATGCTGAGTGGCAAAGTCAGAGTAATGGAGGTTTAACGTTCATGATACCAAAAAAATACGACAATAAGTGTTTGTAATGGCACGGAAAGTAAGCATGATAGCTACAACTGGGAAGCATAAACATGGAGAGCGAGTTATTGCCTCAAGAATGAAAATTCATTTAGGCACGCTGAACATTCATTTAGTCTTTGAGGCACCTTGAACGTTCATTTTTCTATTTGTTTTTTTTTTCTTTTTGTTTCTAATCTTCTTCTAACGCAAAAGGGTCGTTCAATTGGTGGAGTAACAATTTCTGAGTGGTCAGTATTCTCACTAAATTCAAAGAATATGGAGTTTCTTTGAAATGTTGAAAGTCATGTGTTGCTTCAATGAGACACGGCAATGCGATGAAAATCTCCTTAGAAAACAAGGGATGAAGCCTTTGTACATCTGACCCTTGCTTGACCTTGCAATGCCGACAAGGTCATGTGGAGCAACCATTCACTTTCAGTTTCTGCACTTGAAACTGAAAATGCTCAGAATGTGTCATAACTCCTCTGATCACTGAATTGTTAGTAAAACCAACTACGCTTGCAAATTACTATTGAATCCCAATCATGATTGGGCAGAATATTGTGGTTCAGTCCCTCATGAATGCTATTCTTAGGGGAAGGGTTGCTTCTCTTTATCTTTTCCAAGGTCCCCGTGGGACTGGAAAGACATCAACTGCAAGAGTATTAGCTGCTGCTTTGAATTGTCTTGCCAGCAACAAAACTAAGCCTTGTGGGGTTTGTAGGGAATGTTCTGAGTCATTTTAGTGTACAGGGTTGCACCCCTGGCGCTTTCTTAGGAATAATTTTAGTAAATTATCAAAAAAATTGAAGTCTGAATTTGGAAGCTTAATTCATTCTTAACAAATCAATTGTCTATGAAATCTCGTAAAGCAATGTTGGTTTTCTGGTTTAAGTTTGCAGTCTCTTTTATGTATGGTTGATGTTATTCTTGCATTAGACGATTATTCTTCTCTTTCGTTAACTAGATGGTGGGCATATCATAGCTCTCAATTCAAGAGTTGATTAAGTTAGAATATTGTATACTGCGGGATCATGCTAAGTTGTTATAGAAGGTGCAAACAGGGTGCAGCCTCTGTTCAACTTGATTATGAGGCAATGCATGCAGATTGAATCCCAAGCATCCTTTCACTATTGCGTGGAGTGTGATTTGTCATTAATTGCTTCACCAATATGGGGGTTAGATTGAATCCCAAGCATCATTTTAGTGTACAGTGGAATAGCGTATACGCTATTGAAGTTTAATACTTGTATCGCATGCTTTTTGTTATTACCTATCTTAACCTTCTTCCACGAGATTGTTATGCATTTGGCTAAACTATAGAGTTAAGTCCCTAAAGCATTGTGATTTTAGTTAATTTGATTGGCATGATTATGGTTCCCTTACTGGTGCATCTATTGATCTTGCAGTAGCAGTTCTATAAGTTGGTGCTTGGCAGGGGTGTAGTGATAGCATGGAAATGATTTTGTAAATATTTTTTTTGACAAATAAGGAGCTATGCCTACGGTATGTACCGTAGGCATAGGTTGGGAATAAAAATAAGAATACAGCTATGCCTACGGTAGTACCGTAGGCATAGCTATAAAAATAAGAATACAGCTATGCCTACGGTAGTACCGTAGGCATAGCTATAAAAATAAGTGGGCTACGGTATAACCGTAGGCATAACCTTCAACCCCGGTAGGCATAGATCTAGGGCATCGCCACTTCTGGCTACGGTATAGTACCGTAGGGATAGGCTATGCCTACGGGACATGGCACCTATACCTACGGTACTGTACCGTAGGCATAAGCTGGTTTTCTTGTAGTGCATCTATATTTATTTAAATACCTTCAATAACTTTTAATCCATTATACTTGAAGTAAATAAATCAATCTCAAATGACCTCTTACGATAACTTCTTCCCACCTTGAACTTACCACCTGCATCTGTTTCATATTCACCACGACATGTAATCCAAGCATACGCGGTATCCTAATAGGCCATACATCACCTTCGAATATTGGAATCCCCCGTGGAGTGGAATCGTCTTCATTAATGAAGGGTGGGCACAATACATTAAGCAGACGGCAGAAATATGTTCCCTTGCCCTTATTCTATACTTGAATCCGTCCGTCACATCCACCTCAAAATCATGTAATCCAAACACAGATATACCTGCCATATCCTATATGGTCAGATGACAAATTGTTGGAATTTTCCATCTAGATAAATCGCCTTCTGTGATGCATGTAACGCCAGAATACATCAAGGAGACGGCATTTGATCCTTCACTTGCCATAGCTATTTTATTTGTTCCCACCTTTAACCTAACCACCCCCCCAACCTCAGTCGTATCAGCCTCCGAACGATGTCATTCGAATATGAATATATAGGTGTGTGTATATATATATACATGTATGTATGCATAAAACTTAGGTTTTGACAAAAAACGCGCTCGTAGAATCGATGGTAGCTAGGGTCTGGTGAAGGTGCATGCGTTTGGTTTATGATATGGCAATTGCAGCATATAAAAATTTTGGGACAAGCCAAATCTAACGCACCAGAAAACTAGAAGAGACCCGCAACTCCAACGCTATTTGCGGAAAGAAGGGCCAAATTTAAAGACTTGTTCAGAGTTGGTTCATATTAAGAATTACCTAAGAATTTGACACATGCCAGGATACAAAAAGAGAAAACAAGAGAATGCAACAAAAGGGCAGTCGTTTATCAGTTGAGTACTGAGTAAACAATGCTTGCCTAATTTCTGAAAAATAGCAAGATAAACGACTACCCAACAAGCTGCAAAGCAAGTGCTGCTATAAACCACCTTTATGGCAATTAAGCAAGCTTAGCACCTAAATCTTTTGTTGACCATGGTTGGTTGCAGCGCTGAAATTCATCTCCAGTCGACCCATCATCCTCCCTTCTTCATACTAATACTGTTCTTCCTGATAATCCCTTGTTTTGCAGCTCCTTTGTCCTTCAACTTCACTGGTTTTGCACCCAATGATGGTAAAAGAATTTCCTATGAGAGAGCTTATCCAGCAGATGGTACAATCCAGCTCGTCACAAACCAGAACGACTTAAATACCGCTGCGAGGGTAGGTCGAGCTACATTTACGAACCCCATGCACCTCTGGGACAAGGCCTCAAGAAACCTCACCGACTTCACCACCTATTTCTCTTTCACCATCAACTCGCAAGGAAGTACAACTTATGGTGCTGGGTTGACTTTTTTCCTTGCGCCAGCCGGTTCCAGACTTCCGTTTAATCCAAAAAAAGGAGGCAGCCTAGCCCTCACAAATCAGCCATTGAATTCTACAGCCAATCAATTTGTTGCAGTTGAGTTCGATATCTTTCAGGATCCAGAATGGGACCCAGAACGTGAGCATGTAGGTATTGATATCAACTCTCTACAATCTGCTACCAACGTGACATGGTGGATAACTGATAGCATTTTGGAGGGAAGACGAAATGAAGCTTGGGTTAGTTACAACTCTAGTGCTACAACTCTCAGTGTTATCTTCACCGGTTTTAGAAACAATGCCACTGTGTATCAAAACCTTTCGTACATAGTTGATTTAAGAGATTACTTGCCAGATCAGGTCACTTTCGGTTTTTCCGCTGCAACGGGAAAAAATGCAACAGCCGTGCATAGAATTCACGCATGGAGTTTTAGTTCGACACTTGGAATGGTTGAAAAAGTAAATTCAACAAATCCAGCGGTAGCTGGCCCTGCGTCTGCGCCTGCGCCTACGCCTAGCCCAAATAAGATGGTAATTATTGTTGGAGTGGTGGTTGGTGTATCTGTTGTGATTGGTGTGTTGGGACTCGCCTTATTTGCTCTTTGGAAAAAG
This sequence comes from Escallonia rubra, assembly GCA_033065855.1. Lineage (NCBI taxonomy): Eukaryota > Viridiplantae > Streptophyta > Magnoliopsida > Escalloniales > Escalloniaceae > Escallonia > Escallonia rubra. Next base: position 385,020 of record JAVXUO010001352.1, on the reverse strand, counting down.
AAGAAGTCAAGAAAAGATGAAGCCGAATATGGTTTTGATGAAAACATGAACGATGAGTTTGAAAAAGGTACTGGACCCAAGAGGTTTTCCTACAAAGAGCTGGCTCGGGCCACGAATAACTTTGGGCAGCAGGAGAAACTTGGAGAAGGAGGTTTTGGCGGAGTATACAGAGGGTTTTTAAAGGAATCGAAATCCTATGTTGCCGTCAAGAGGATATCAAGTGGGTCTAAACAAGGAGTAAAGGAGTACGCATCAGAAGTAAAAGTTATTAGCCGATTGAGACATAAAAACTTGGTGCAACTCATTGGTTGGTGCCATGAGAAGAAAGGGCTTCTTCTTGTGTATGAATTCTTGCCAAATGGTAGCTTAGATTACCATCTTTTTAAAGGGAAGAGCATGCTGCCATGGGAGGTAAGGTACAAGATAGCTCAGGGCTTGGCGTCAGCATTGCTATACTTGCACGAAGAATGGGAACAATGCGTGGTGCACAGGGACATCAAGTCGAGCAACGTGATGCTGGATTCAAACTTCAATGCCAAACTTGGGGATTTCGGGTTAGCTAGATTTGTTGACCACGAAAAAGGAGCGCAAACAACGATGGTGGCAGGGACCATGGGCTACTTGGCTCCTGAATATTTCGCCACAGGCCAAGCTAGCAGGGAATCAGATACCTACAGCTTTGGAGTTTTGGCATTGGAAATAGCATGCGGAAGGAAACCCATCGACCCCAAGTATGAGGGAAGTCAAATGACAATGGTCGAGTGGGTTTGGGACCTGTATGGATCGGGAAATATCTTTGAAGCAGCTGATCCAAACCTCTCAGAAGATTTCAATCAGGTACAAATGGAGCGCTTGATGATTGTCGGGCTTTGGTGCGCTCACCCAGATCGCCATTTTCGGCCTTCGATCAAGCAAGCACTTCATGTCCTTAATTTTGAAGCACCATTGCCTGTCCTCCCAGAGAATATGCCAGTGGCAACATATCTCACCGCGTCAGCCATAAATCTGTTATCTTCACAAGCTTCAGCCTTTGGTGCCACTGCTTCTCAGAGCACCCAAATTAAGTTGTCGAGTTATAACGACAGTACTGATTCCTCAAAGTTCACCGCATCTTCTGAAGCATCTTCTACATCTACATCCCTTCTTATAGCACGCTAAGTGGTGTTGCACACAGTGTCTATCTAGTGTCTGATTGGGCCATGTATTTGGGCTGTTTATGATTTTTTTTTCTTCACTAAACGTTATCAACTGTTAATTCTTTCAAGAGTAGAATCTTATTTGTAATTAATTTTGACGTGTACAACGAATTAAACCTAATCACGGTGAGCCTTGAGTGCAACGGTAAGGGTATTCAGTTGTGACTTAACTTCATCCTTATAAACCTCCTTGTGACACTCCTTTCATTTTCCTGGAAAATTTTTATTATTGACTTTCTATGAGGTTAAAATAAATTTAGTACCACGTAAACATCTAACTAAATCAAATAGCAATTATAAGTTATTTAAGAAGGTTAAAAATGAACGAAATCAATGTTTACATGTGCTTACTCTTCGTAAATTTCGAAAATGGGAAGGATCTACCGGAATAGAGGGAGTATGATATGTGCCAAATGTGCACCCAACAAATTGACACAAATAACGGCTCGTTGCAGTGCACCGAAGGCTGATGGTGGGTTGACGTGAATAAATGATTGGGGGCTACCACCTCATACTAAAGGTGAATTGCACCCGGTGCTCTAATTTTGGCACTCAACATCAAAATTTTAAAAATCTTGATTTTAGCAGTCAAGACGACCGCTGACCACACGTCTGCTACTTTTTTTTTTTGGAGCAAAATGGTCAGTTCGCCTATTGTGTCAAAGATGGCATTCCCGTGGCATTTACATGATGCCCATGTGGCATCCACATGGAATACCACTAATTTTTAAGGATAAATTTATGCTGCCACCATTAAAAGGATAGCTACAAATGTCACTAAATAAAGTTAGTGATATTTTTACTAACTCTTTTTAGCGACAATTCTTAATAACATTTTTTTTAACATTATTAAATAAAAGTCACGAAAAATATTCAGCGATTACTAGTTCTCGCTAAACAGGATTTGCACTTAAATATTAGCAGCACAGAATTTTCCAATTTTTATATCACATCTCCTTAATTATTTTTCCTTTCTCCCTTCAACTCCAACCACCTCAGCACCGCCACGGCATCGCCACTGCATCATCCCAACATCACCGATCATAATACCAATTACCAACACCAATAGCACAAACAGTCACCACACCATGATGCCCACAATGCCAATGCCGCCACGCCATTATTCACTTCCGCCACCAAAATCCAATTCAATCAGATAACGCCCAATACAATCGGTAGACCAAAATTAATCACCGCCGGCGACTAGGTAGTAGTGACGACTCCACACCACATAAATGGTGTCGAATCAATGCCGTAACCACCAACTTTGCGCTGTTCTTTCTCGAGTCTGCCTCTCTCTCATTCTCCCATCCACAAACATCACCATACCCACTCTTAACACAACAACCCACTCATCAACACCATTCCCCAATGACAATCAAACCAGCACTATTGTTAAACATCAGATCAAACAAATTAGATAGATTTCATAATTGAAATATAGCATAAACCAAAATTCCCAAAAAAAAAAAAAAAAAATTTATGCTTGTGGTGAGGCAGCAACTCTAGTGGCGGCGAATTTGGCAACTGTGGACCTTGATCTATTAGTGGTTTGTAGGTTTGGTGGGAGGCTTGCTGGTGGCACCACAATAATGGTGGGCGGTGATTGGTTGGTAGGGCAATTGGAGAGCGCTCGGTGGTGGATGGGTGGGGTGGTCAGATATGGTGGGTGAGAGGGAATTGATTATAAGGCGAGCTTTGTTCATCCCCAAATTCTTCCATGCTTCGTTTGCCAATCACAACTTTGCCTTGAGAGGTGTGAGGTTTTGATTCTGGAGTGAGAACTTTCATGGCTGATGGCTGTGAAGTGGGGGTGAAGTAAAAAGAGTTTCACAAAATGTGAATCACTTTTCCAAAAATCTTGAAATGTTTTCTCTCTTAAGACACTCGGTGAAAGTCTTAGAGCTCATTTTGTAGGCTAAAAAATTATAGGAATGTAATAGAGAGAATTAGAGGACGGATGAACTTTTTTCTAAGGTCTCTTATATATTCTTTTTGCTAAAAAAAATTAAAAGAGAGAAAAAAAAACGTGTATTGTTTTTTATATATATACAAGTAAAGTTATTGGAATCGTCTCTTTCTTGTCTACTTCTTCAAACAACACAAATAAAGTCATCATCCTTCCCTAGGATGATGATTGGAAGATGATACTTATTCATCCCCCTATTTTTTCCATTTTTTTTCCTACCAAACCAGTCGTAACAAAACGGGAAAAAAAAAAAAAAGAATAGACCTTTTTACTTCCTCACATCTTGTTCAATTTCTTCATTTGTGGTCAATAGAGATTAAACAAAAGGATCAAAGACATGACACAGAAGTCAAAATGACTATTCTTCTATAACTTGTTCTTCAATCCATAGAGACTTAACCCAAAAAGGAAAAGAGAGAGTAAAGTCTCTAGTCAAAAGTCAAATCTACTATACATATTCTTCTACAACTATATACATTCACACACAATATGTCTAAGAAAAGTTCATATTAATAGCAGGGGCAAAAAAATTTGTTAAGACACATAAACCAAAAATTCTAAGCAAATAGTATCTCTACATTTCTGGAAATGAATTTCAGCGAATCTGAAAAAATGTTGAAGTTCTCGAGCAAGTGAAGTGCAAATGGTAGCTGACCGGCGCCGGTCTAGAAGAAACCTTAATGATAGTGACGCAAAGCTTATCAATATTGGGTAGCTTGAAAATTTCAGTCGCTTTAGTTGAATGAGTAAGCTATGGCTGCAAACGCGTGTTTTGACAAAAATAGTAAAGCCAAGTCTTGTTGAGCACTGGGGAGCAGCAAGAAAAGTTCACTTATTTTAGCAACCGCCAGGACTTTTGCTGTAACAAGCCATTCATCTCCTTGACGCATGGTTGCTTTCAGCTCTTACATTCATCTCCAATCACAAATTCATGTTACCTGCTTCATTTTATATCTGTGAATTAGCAGCTTGAGCAATTGTTGCGAGAGTAGATTAATCGTTTCTTCGTGATTTGTAAATCACTTCTATACCAAACACTTGGCAAAGCTTGATACTGGAAAACTGATCATAGCCCCCTTGAGAAGCTTCTTTCATCACCATGGTTTGCTGCACCTCTTTGAACACTGATTCCCGACCACCTAACCTTTGCTACTCTCTCTCTTTGATCACCTTCTACTTCTTTCTTGTGATCCCTTGTGCAACTCCACTGACCTTCAGTTTTCCTAATATTGGACCACAACATTCAACAGACATAAATGTCGAAAACGGCTCGTACATCTCAAGCCAAGGTATCCAACTCACCACAGACGAGCGAGGGACGGATCAGCTCCACAAAGCCGGTCGAGCCACATATATCCGACCTCTGCACCTTTGGGACAGTGCTACAGGAGAGCTGGCTGACTTCAGTACCAATTTCAAGTTTGTCATTGATTCACGTGGAAGTACTCCGTATGCAGATGGGTTTGCTTTCTTTTTGGCTCCTAATGATTCAGTAATCTCACCAGGTTTCTCATTGGGCCTTCCGATTGATCCTGTGACACGTCGGGCAAGTTATCAATTTGTTGCAGTGGAGTTTGACACATACTGGCATAAAGATTGGGATCCAATTGATAGCTCTTTCTATCCGGTAGGCGATCATGCAGGTATCAACATCAAATCTCTTGTATCTTCAAAATTTGAAAATGGGTTGAGTAATATTACGCAAGGGGGTGAAAATGAAGCTTGGATTAGTTACGATTCAGCTTCGCAAAATCTTAGTGTTGTTTTTACCGGTTATCAGAATAATGTGACAATAAAGCAATATGGCCTTAATTACATTGTTGATCTGAGGAAGGAACTACCTGAATGGGTTATTTTCGGCTTCAGTGCCGCAACAGGATTATATTTGGAAACAAATACTGTCAAATCATGGAGCTTTAACAGTTCAGATCTACGGATTGGTGTTAACAAAGGGCCAACAACAAAGACAGGACTTGTGGTTGGGTTGAGTGTTGGATTGTGCGTTTTGGTGGGTGGATTGGCTTCCATTTTCTTTGGATTTAGGAGGAAAAGGCGCACAGAGGAAAATGACGGGGAGCTTGGCTTTGATGTGGGCATGGACAGCGAATTTGAAAGAGGTACGGGACCGAAGAAGTTTTCATACAATGAATTAGCACATGCAACTTCTGACTTTGCGGAGGTAGAGAAGCTTGGAGAGGGAGGGTTTGGTGGGGTATATAAAGGTTTCTTGAAGGAATTGGGCTCCTATGTTGCTGTTAAAAGAGTGTCAAGCAACTCTAAACAGGGGATAAAGGAGTATGCAGCAGAGGTAAAGATAATTAGCCGGTTGAGGCATCGGAATTTGGTACAACTCATTGGTTGGTGCCACGAGAGGAAGGAACTGCTACTTGTGTATGAGTTCATGGCAAATGGCAGCTTAGATTCCCATCTCTTCAAAAACAGGAGCTTGTTGACATGGGAGGTAAGGTACAAAATCGTTCAAGGCGTGGCGTCAGCGTTGCTCTATCTGCACGAAGAATGGGAGCAATGTGTCGTGCATAGGGACATAAAGTCGAGCAATATCATGCTGGATTCAAATTTCAACCCCAAACTTGGAGATTTTGGTTTAGCTAGGCTTGTTGACCATGATCAAGGACCGCAAACAACTATTTTGGCGGGGACACTAGGCTACATGGCTCCAGAATGTGTTGTCACAGGAAAGGCTACAAAGGAATCAGATGTCTTTAGTTTTGGTGTGGTTGCTTTGGAAATAGCTTGCGGAAGAAAACCTATTGAATTTAGGGCAGAAGAGAGCCAAGTAAGACTGGTAGAGTGGGTCTGGGACCTCTATGGTAAGGGAAAGCTCCTTACAGCAGCGGATCCCAAACTATGCGCAACTTTTGATGAACAAGAAATGGAGCGCTTAATGGTTGTTGGGCTTTGGTGTGCTCACCCGGATTCGAAGCTTCGTTCATCCATAAAGCAAGCTATTCCGATCCTTAACTGTGACCCTCTACTACCCATTTTTCCTCCAAAGATGCCAGTAGCGACGTATTTTGCTCCCCCAACATATTCATTTTCTGTGTCTTACGGTGCCGATGGTCATGAGAAGAACCAAACTCACTCCTCGAGCTATGGATACAACACGGAGTCATCACAGTTCACCGTATCTTCTGCCTCTTCTTCTCCATCAGCGTCGCTTTTGTACACAAAATAAGCATTCATTATTTTTGCATATCATAGGTTACTGTACACTGTATAACTGTATATGTTAATCCACATTGGAATACAGTTTTGCTACGCGTTTAAAATTCAATTTATATGGTAGATTGCTACAATGATGCTCCAAAATATAAGCCTAAGTACGTATGCAGTTGTGAATTTCTGCTATTAGACTTTGGATTAGTTACACTCAATACTCCTGCAATTTCCTTTCATTACAGCCTTCCCTCATCTATTAGAATTTAACCATGCTACACTTTTTATCTTTTCAGTTAACGAAGGTAAAGGAGTTATTAAAAGGACGGTAATACCATCAATGTAAATATTTGACTATAGGTTTCTAGTCTTTGCTTTAGCTATGTTGTTGCTCACTACACAAAACACTCCTTGTGCTCTACTTATACCCCGTCTTCCACCATTGTCACACGCACCAGAAGTACAAGAATCATATCATCTTTCTCTTCCTCTAATACCAGTATCTGGATCTTCAAGTCACAGTCGTCAGATCTCTCATATGGGATTGCTTGTACATCATCAGCTCGAAATTTTAGTTCTCTTGGTTACTGACCTTGCCTGGGATTTTTTTATAAGTTTACCCTGAAGGACGTTCATTTACATTGGTCCCTCAAGATCTTTACCACACTAACAACCGCCCTAGGACCTCTAATTCTTGGTTGCTGGATCTGTCCTCCAAGATAACCAGTAGCTGCCTCACGATCATTGATTCACTCAGATATTGCTTGGATTATCTGCTTCATTTCATTATTTACATTTGGATCTCGAAGTTCTGAAGGGTCGTCATTCACCTGAAACATAGCACCAATCCTTAACCTCCAAACTAAAGCTGGTTTCACTTCCACCGCCTTAAGTTTGGAAGGGGATATTAATAATTGACTATAGCTAGGTTCTATTCTCTACTTTAGCTAGGTTGTTGTTCACCACACAAAACACTCCTTGTGCTCTATTTATACCCCCTTTCTTCCACCATTGTAACTCACACCAGAAATGCAAGATTTCTATCTTCTCTTCCTATAATACATGTAATACCCTTCATAGAAAGATGAATTTATCCAAATCGCCACCACCGTCGATCTTCACCACAAACACCACTACCCCGCTACCACCACTTGTTTTCACTACCCCTACCACCACTGCACCACGAAGCCCACATTACAAATCAAACTACAACCACCGCCACCACAAAAAATAGGGGCAAGAACCGAAGTTCCCCATCTATGTTTAGATCATCTAACTACACATTTATACATAAATCTAAAAGTAGGAGAAATTAAGAAGAATTTTGAAAACAACAGTAAAAGATGTTCATGCTACGCTTAAATCAATCGTTGCGCGTAGACTCGTCTTCGATTAGATCGACTCATCATCTTTTCTTTTGTCTCAACTGTGATAATTAGGGGTGAGCACTAAACCGTTCAAACCGATCCGAACCGCTCAAATCGACCAAACCGAATCAATTCAATCTGAATTGTCCAAAGATCTTAACGGTTTGGTTTCACATTTTCCAAACCAACCTTGGTTCTGTTTGGTTCACGGTTCACATTTTTGAAACCGATTCCAAACCGAACAGAACCAACCGATGATATGTTAATGTATTTTTAGTAACATTCCATTGATAATTACACATATAATGCACTAAGCAACTCCAAATAAATAAATCTTGAAAGTTAAAGAAACGAAAATATTAACAACACTTAGAAACAAAAATTTTGTGACCAATATCTATTTTATATTTACTCATTCTTTTTTATTCATCAATGAAGACTTATATATCGAATAAAACAAGATTATATGCAATTTAGAAAAAATATAACTTCAATTAGTAGTGTGCAAAGGAACAATGTCTATAAGTGGACAAACCGATCCAAATCGACTAAGCCGAACCGTTTAAACTGACTAAACCGATAGTTTTTAGTTTGGTTCGGTTCATAAATTTTCAAACCGAGGGATAACGGTTTGGTTTACGGTTTGACCCCCAAATCGAACCGTGCTCACCTCCAGTGATAATAACGGTAGGGTGACAGTGGGTTGGGTGATAATGGCGAAGGGAGGGGTGTAAGTGGCATGCGACGGTGGGGATGACAATGTATGTGTGCGCGCGCGCGCGCGCGCGTGATCACTTTTGTGTGTGGTAGAGAGTGAATTCTGAGACTCAGCTGCCACAACTTATCTACTGCAAAGGTAATGAGAACTCAACATTTTTTTAATTATTTTTACACTCCTAACTGCCAGTGACAAGCCAGAGGAAGGTGAGGAGGGGCAAATGGATTACAAAAGTTAGGCCCTTAAACAAGCTTCGACAGCTGGTTGGCCAAAATGGAAATCCCAAATTCTGATTTGACAAAACAAGGGGGTGGGTGTGTGTGTGTGTGTGATGGACAAAGTATTCGCATCAGTGCATGTGCATGATGAGCAGGGAATGGTGAATAGATTGGGTTTCACAATGGGATACTGTTTGGCAAAGCGGTAAGGGTATTTTTGGTATATCATAACATATGGTGGCCTAACTTTTCTTGATGATTCATTGGTGCTATGTAATACAGTGAAAAACCACAGGGGCGGAGAGTAATAAAAATAAGGGCTAATTACAGCAGTGTTTCTGAGGTTAGGGTGATATTACAGTCTCAAGGATAATAAGTTTCAAAATGTAACAATCGTGTCCATCTGTTAAGGTTCCGTCCAAAAAGTGTACGTTTTATTTGAACTCATCATTACGTATTTTTAAAATGACAATACTGCCCTTATACTGTATATTTTTTTTTTAAGATTTCAAACCCTAATTTTGTTTTGAAAATCCCTAATTTAAAAATTAGGGTTTTGACCTTCTCCTAGAAGAGTCCGTCGCCCAGTGCCGATCTTGGGGGATCTGCAAATTAGGTATCGAAAATTGCTCAATCTGTGAATTAGGGTGTCAAAAAAATTTCAATATGCAAAACAAAACCCTAATTTTTCTCAATCTGAAACCCTAATCTGCAAATTAGGGTTTTAAAACCCTAATTCTTTCATTCAGGAATAAGGCTCCTTCAACTGCAAAGATCTGTATTATCGGTTTCCCTTGGGGTACCTACAAAGACGTTTAATTTCCAAGTTTTAGGCTTAATTTGGGAGGTGAAATGGTCATAAGGAAACATCTGAAACGGTGGCGTGGGACAATGGAACTGTCGGCGTAGGGTGAGGGAGTGCCCGCATTCACTAAGAAACGGCATCGGCTACCTCTCCGGATTCGTCACTGGCACTGGCAAGGGCCTCGTGGAAAGCATCAAGGCGTTCGAGCCCCGCGACACGCTGAAGCTGCACGTGAACCAGGTCTTGAACGCTTCGGGCCACGCTGGTCGGAGGCTCGACAACCGAGCCGGGGTCATCGGGCTACTGTACGCTGGGATGAAGAGCAGGATGATGTTGCTTAGGGAGACGGATGACATAATCAACAGCGTGGCGGCGGGTTGGGGACCAGGGCCACATACAGGGCGGTGACCGGGGTGAGGTCTGCGGCGGTGGCGGGGGCGATCGACGGGGTATTGGTCGGGCTGGCGGTGGCAGGGCGGGGGAAGAGAGAGAGTAAAGTTTAGATTTAAAAATTAGGGTTTCTTTATGATTTTATTTTTTTAACAAGAGGAAATGGCATTTGAAAAAAATTAACTTTCCAAGATAAGGGCAATAAGGTCATTTTGTTCAAACCGTTAGGTTTTTTTAAGATTTCGTCTGGTCAATGGACATAGGTGTAATTTGTCCAAACTATTGTCATTGCCTGTAATTATACCCGAACCTCAGGGACATAAGTATAATTAGCCCTAAAAATAAATAGGGGGAGTCACGTGCATTTGTGGATAAACTTCAGGAGTGCTAAGTGTAATTGACCGTCAATATGATTTTAAGATATTGTCTCTCTGGTGATAGAATGCCCAAGGTATTGCTCGTGTGAAAGCATCAAGAGTCTACACGATGATTTTTTATCTCGCACAGTGGTAGAGTTGTTGATACTTCATTTTTCACTTAAAACAATCAACGTGACATGTGCCAAGTAGTGTATTTTGTTACTTAAAAGCACTCAAATAAAATTTATAGTTATTTTCTTCAATAGTATTTCAAATATCTATCATAATTTAGTAACATATCTATTTAAATTGTGTTCTTGTAATTTTATAACAAGTAGAAAGAGTGTATTCTAGAAAATTAAGGAATTTGTGTGTGAACATGGGTCCCTTAACTAGTAGAGTGAATAGAGGAGGGATATATTTTCTTACGGGGCTTTATGTTTTTTCTTTCTATTATAAAGTAGATAGAGAGCGGAAAGGGCATGACAGCCGTGACTACTCATTTCACTCTTTCTTTTTTTATACATGCACTTTTAAAAGGATAATATGGTATAACTGTTAGAATCATTTTTTTCCCATTGACTTAACCAAACAACAAAAATAAAGTCATCATCCCTTCACTAATAAATTAGCCCTAAACAAACAAACAAACAAAGTAAAAATAAAATGAGCAGACTTTTTTTACTTCCTCACATTATGTTCGTTTCCCTTATTTGCCGTTAAAAAAGATAAAACAAAGTGGTCAAAAACATAACAGAGAAGTCAAAACGACGTGGTTCTTCAATTCATACAAACTTAATCCAAAAAAAGAAAAATAAAAGCAAAGACTACTCAAAAGTCAAATCGACCGTATATTCATCTAAATTATATAACTGCACACACTGTTATGTTTAAGAAAAGTACTCTCCTGTCCCTAATTAATTGATCGTGTTAAACTTACACGCTTATTTAGGAAATGAGTCATATTTTATGAGTTTCACATTTTACCTGATAAGAAGGAAGATAATAATGTTGATGTGTGTAAAACTATGTACAAGAGAGCCTTTATATAGGCATGATAGAAAACCTAAAGAATATTCTAGACTATAGAATATAACATAATAACCCCATGATTCTACAAAACCTTATACAATAACATTAACATTTCCCTTTAAACTCAAGGTGGGAGAGAACGAGTCGGCTGGAGTTTGGAAACTAACTCTTCAAGTCACCTCGGAGGATGTGATTTGGTGAAAATATATGCTGTTTGATTGAGAGAAGTGACAACGTAAACGAACAATGCCACGAACAACATGCTGACGCACAAAATGACAGTCGATCTCAATGTGTTTGGTGCACTCATGAAACACATTATTAGTAATCGAAGTATGTGAGCAATCTCAATGGCACTTCGATTATCACAATATAAAGGTGTAACAGTAGAATGTGTAACTCACATGTCCTCAAGTAGCCAACGCAACCATAAAAGCTCCTGGGTTATATCAGCCAGTGCTCAGTATTCAGCTTCTGCACTAGAACGTGCTGTGAGGGTCTATTTCTTACTTCTCCAGGAAATAAGAGAGGTACTAAGAAAGATGCAAAATCCAGTAGTAGGGCGTCGATCGATAGGATCACCAGCCTAATCAGCATTAGTATATGCATGTAGCTCAAGAGAGGAATGAGCTGAAAAATGTAAGTCATGAAATAAGGTACTCTTGATGTATCGAAGAATGTGAAGGACTGCGGCAAAATGAGTCGTACGTGGAGTAGAGAGAAATTGGCTAACTAAGTGCACAACAAATGAAATATCAGGGTGAGTGACGGCCAAGTACACGAGATTGCCAACCAATGTGCGATATAAAGTAGGATCACGAAGAGGTTTACCATCAAGAAAAGTAAACCGTACATTAGGCTCAAGGCTCAAGAGGAGTAGAGACGGTTTTTCTATAAGTCAAACCAGCACGAGAAAGGAGATTAGAAACATATGCAGCTTGAGAAAGATAGTATCTATTAAAGACAGTGGAAACTTCAAGTCCAAGAAAGTAACTGAGTGTACCAAGATCTTTCATCTCAAAGTGATGATTAAGATCTTGCTTGAGAATAGAAATGCCATCAAGATCACTGCCTGTGATAATCATATCATCTACATAGAGGAGAACAAGTAACCCTAGGCAGATTTTTGAATAAAGAGTACAGAATCATATGCACTTAATGCAAAACCAAATTTCTGCAAAGTGGAACTGAACTTGGCAAACCAGGCACGGGGAGCTTGTTTAAGACCATATATAACACGACAAAGCTGATAAATTTTTTTCGAAGGATGAGAGTATCCTGAAGGAGGCTGCATATAGACTTCCGCAATGAGATCACCATTAAGAAAGGCATTTTTGACATCCATCTGAAATAAAAGCCACTTACGAACAACAACAACTGCAAGTAAACTACGAACAGAGGTAAGCCGAGCTACATGAACAAATGTTTCTTCATAGTCAATACCGTATTCATGTGTCAAACCCTTGCTACCAAACATGCCTTATGACGCTCAATGGAGCCATCAGAGCAAGTCTTAATTTTATAAACCCATTTGCATCTAACAGCTGTTTTTCCAGGAGGAAGATCAACTAGATCCTAAGTATGGGTTTTAGCTAGTGCCTGTAACTCATCGTGCATCGCTTGCTGCCAAGCAGGATTAGAACTAACCTCGCAATAAGACTGATGCTCATGTAAATTAATAATAGCAGAAAAACAATGAAAGTCCTGAAGATATGCTGGAGGTTTTCGTGCCCGCTGTGGACGATCATGAAGAGAATCTGGAGATTCAGTAACCTCAGAGACAGATGGTGGACCTTGATCAGGTGTGACAAGATTAGCAGGGCAAACAGACATCTTAGGAAGGGCCGTAAAGTCATTAGAAAGTGGTATGTGGGTTTCATCAGAGTCATAAAATAGCGGAATAGATGAATTGGTAAAAATTGGAACACTGGATGAAGGAGGTAAACGAAGAGAAGAGATAGAGGAGAACATCTTATGTTCCCAAAAAACAACATGGCAAGAAATACGTAAACGTTTAGAGACGGGATCCCAACACCAATACCTCTTATGTTCAATAGCATACCCTATGAAACAACAAAGACGTGCACGCGGTTCTAATTTTGTACCCTCGTGGGGTTAGAGAAGAACGAAACAAGCACAACGTCCAAAGATTTTAAGCATATTATAGTCGGGAGAGGACCCATATAGATGATCATAGGGAGTTTGATTACCAATTATGGGAGATGGAACATGATTGATGGTATAGATAGCCGTAAGAACAGCTTACCCCCAAAAAATTTTCAGGACGTGAGCTAGAAATAAGCAAAGCACGAACGTGTTTATTTTGTCATCTTAAAGTGATATGACTTAATTTTCAAAAATGTTTTACAAAGTGATATGACTTAATTTTCAAAAATATTTTATGTTTGTTTTTAAATATCTTTGAGTGTTTATTTTGTTATCTTAAAGTGTTTTTGAGGTGTTGGTAATTAAAATTAAGTCCTTATATGTTGATACATTGATTATGTAGAGTTTTAGAATGTGTAGAATTGGTTTTCTACTCATATAAGGTGAACTAAAATTATGGCAACTATAGCTACGATTTTTTTAATAATAAATCAAAATAAAGAATCATGATACATGTGTAATTTTAATAGATATGCATAAAAAAGGAAAATGACTTGAAAACAAACATGATGATGTGTCCCAAAAATGACCTTAAGTTCTAAATCGGGAATCATATACACCAATACATGCAAACAAAAATAGAATCAAAGCGAATATGACTTACAAATACATATTTTTTTATTTACGGAAATAAAGTACGAAGTGAATATGACTGATTTTTAAAAATATTCCAAAATACCAACATGGCAATTTACTTAAGAAGTTAATTTTAATTGTATGACCTCAACTTCTAAATTGAGAATCATATAATACCAGTAAATGCAAACTAAAAAAGAATTAAACGGAATATTATTTAACTCTTAAAAATAGTTAAAAATTAAAATACAGAAATAACAGTTTGATTTCACAAATTATTTTTAAAATTAATGAATTAAAATAAGCAAACATGAATATTCATAGAGCTACTTATGCAACATAGTCACCCCTTCTAATTATGCGACATATCATCCTATATGTTTTTGTGCCTTTTTTCAATGTTGCCCCAACTTACTCACACTTTAATATGATATATTATTAAACAAATCGTAGGTCTAATTTGCCAAATATTTGTATACCTTATAAAACTAGAAAACTAATTGTACACATTCTAAAACTCTATTTAATCAATATACTCATATATTAGGCCTTAGTTTTAACTTTTAGCACTTTAAAAGTACTTTAAAATAACAAAATAAAATCTTCAAATGTAAAATACAAAAATCATTCCATACTTATTAACTCTTTACTACGTTTTATTATTGAAAAATCCGTTAGTATAATTGGCTCGATATTTGTAAATCTTATAAAGCTAAAAAATTAATTTTATATCTTTTATAACTCTATGCTATAGATATATATATATATTTACGTATTAGGCTTTGATTTTGATTATTAACACCTCAAAAGTACTTTAAAAAAAATTAAATAAAACTATGACAATCATGTATGAAACTAAAGATCATACTCACAAATTAAAGGTTTTTTTTTCATTTTATGGAAGCAATATGCAAATAAAAAATGACTTAGTTTTTTTGAATTTGATGATTCGCTTCACGCAAATACAAACAAAGTTTAGTTTAATACCATCTATATAATGCCTAAATACATAACCTTAACTCTACCAAAATATACTAACACCCAAACCTACTGATATATAAGTCGTTAAATATAATCGACCTGGATCTTGTCCGGGTTACTGGACTAATTTGTCATAAAAGGAGATGAAACAAAAGGGTCAAAAACATGACACAGAAGTCAAACTGACCATTCTCTTGTAACATGGTCTTCAATCCACAGAAAAGAGAAAGTAAAGTCTCTAGTCAAAAGTGAAATTGACTCTAAATTCTTTTATGACTATATGCATTCACACACAGTATGTCTAAGGAAAATTCATATCCATATCCATATCCATATATAATATAATAAATAATAAATAAATAAATATATAAAAGACGAGTTATTTTCTGGAATTCACAGCTCTCTAGTGAAGTTTCATCTTACTTTGAATATAGACTTTTAATCTAGACTTCTTTATATTATTTCAATTAATCTGGACTTCTGATCCATTTATTATACCTTGAGTTAAGACATCTTATTATCATATTACTCTCGCATTTAAGTCACGTTGTACTCCGTACCTATTTCCTTTTCTCGCCTCTTTTCCCACACTCTTTCTCACCCTGTTTATATGTTGTGGTCAATGCATGCACTCGACTTATATGAAATATAACATACTAGCAACAACAATATGAAATTTCTGCTTTATCCATATGGTTAGATACTTAGGATATTTCAATGTTTATGTTAAAATCTTTCCTTTCATCACTGCACTATTTTTTTTAGCAGCAAATATGGGCAAGTAGTAAAAAAAGAACAGTTTGAAATAGTCATCCATAGATGTATTATGCATGTTTGCTATCATGTTGGTATATCAGATATACAAACAAAAAGAAAATTAGCCTTAACATTTTTATTATAGGGAATTTGAGTAAATGGGAGAAAGGCGACCTTAGGAGAATACACTTTCAATTTCCTCATAATCTTGGTCAAAAATAGATTGTCTGTGTAGCATCTATTAAATTTCATGAATTATCTCATTAACATTTAGATAGAAAATTAAATTAGCATGTAAATACAATTTTCCTGGATTCAAAAGCAAAGTAGATTGTATTTCGCAAAATGTTAAATTGCATACCTCCAGAAAGGAAGAGCAACAAAAGTAATACAGGATCAGATTGGAAAAAAAAAAGATAGCATTAATTTCACTAAGTACACTAACATGAAAATGAAATCGGAGGGAATGTTACATTTTGTAAGTTTTACCGTAAGTTTGTAGTTTTATGCACCAAGTCAACATGGTATTGTCAGTACGGAACAAATTTTTTTCAAATTTAAATTACCATAGGAAAGTGTAGATGATTGGAAGAAAAATGGAAAGGTATATGAGGTCTAAGATAACAATATATACACTATAGGTCGTACCAATGTGATGGTGGTGGCGTGGACGCTCCATGACTATAGTTATGGTAATGATGCTAGCAAGACGATGAAGGCAGATACGGTAGCGATCTGGTAGGTGCTGATGACGGTAAAGATGGCAGTAATGACCAATCATTGTAGTAGTAATGATGGTAATGGTGGTTGATAATATGGTAACTTTTCGGCAACAATATGGTGACAATGTTGGTGGCCATAGTAACTCTAATATGGTGGTAGTGGTGGCGACTTGAGAGACAATGTCAGCGATGATGGCCAGTATTGTAAAGGAAATAGTAGGACTAAGGTGGTCGTAGTGTAGTAGCAAAAGACTAATCATGATCGAAATCCAAAATTGAAGCAAATAATCTAATTAAACAATGGTGATTCTAGATATAATTTCTTGACTTAACTTGGAAGTTGTGTAAATTTTATCCTCTAAGTTGGAACTCTTGAAATTTTCCCTATAAGGGTTTTTCTCTCTGCCATGTCTTTGTATCCATGTACAATAATCAAGAAGTACCCTATGGTCAAACCCAAATAGCAACGGTCTGAACATTTTTTTAGTGATATAATTCACTAACCATGTATTAATAACATAATAATGAACACCAGTAAAATTACACTTTATAAAGCAAACAAAGAAACACATACATTAAAGCACTTCTAAAGATACAAAGGCAACGATTTTGATAAACAAAGAAACGAAGGAACACAAGATTAATTACTAGTAATCAACATGTTGGCAAAACTTATGATACATTTTTTTCCCGACAATATTGGTTTTAGATGATAGATTGGTAATTTTGAAATTCACACTAAAATGTTCTTTATTTCTTAAACAACTATTGTCAATGAGATTGTCAATTTAAGCAGCACGTTAATTTATTATGTGACAAATTCATAGACTTGAGTGTTATTTTTTTGTTTTTTAGAATTTCGGTTCTATTTCATCATGTTAAAGTATATGATTTGAAATAGAACCAAATTGCATACTATCCCGTGCATTTGTACGGGTATATTAGATAGTTCATATTAATAGCCTAGTGGGGATAGGAAAGGACCCTAATGATTCACAGGCGAACTCGAAATTTTTTATTAAGATACAGAGACCAAAAATTCAAAGCAAATAGTATCTCTACAATTCTTGAAAGGAATTTCAGCAAAAAAGTTGTAAGACATGTTTTTTTTTTTTTTGGTTAATAAGAGAATAGCATTGATAATTAAAAGGGTTACAGAGTTACCCAACGGCGAGTAAATGTCACGACATTTTCGTGACTATGTGTATACACGACCACAAATGTCAGAAACTAACAACGAACCTATAAATTCAAAACCAATTACAATTAAACTAAAACAGATCATATCTTACACTTTAGATTAACTTTAAGTAACAAGTATAAGTCTAAAGGTTATAAACACACCTAATAAACAAATACAAAACAACGTAAATATAAAAGCACAAAGGTTATAAAGAGGAAGCCAACTAAAGTCATACGAATGGGAAGGTGTACACGACACTCAATGGGATCACATCGCAAAGAATACATGCCATCAATCTTGCACGGTTCACAGTACTTCTCCGGCGTTTCACACGGTTTGCAATAATTTTCCGGCATTTCCACCCTCAACACGGCAACCAAAAAATCTATCAGCAAGCCAACAATACCAATTAGGACTAAGCAAGACTAAAATCCCCCCCCCCCCCACCCCAGGACAACCCAGTGAAACACCACCAAAACCCCGCGACCACAATGTGAAACCCCCTGGTCTGCTAAAGATCCCGAATTGCTGCCGGCAAGATTCCGGCCGCCGCCGGCAGGTTTTAAGTCAAGTCTTCTTAAGCCTTGGGAGCAGCAAGAAAAGTCAAGTCTTCGCGCATGGTTCCTTTCAGCTCTTACATTCATTTCCTATCACAAATACATGTTATCTGCTACATTTTATATCTGCGAGTAGATTAATCGTTTCTCTCTGCTATTTGTAAATCACTTCTATACCAAACACTTGGCAAAGCTTGAGATCGGAAAACTGATCATAGCCCCCTTGAGAAGGTTCTTTCATCACCATGGTTTGCTGTAGCTCTTTGAACACTGATTCCCGACCACCTAACCTTTGCTACTCTCTCTCTTTGATCACCTTCTACTTCTTTCTTGTGATCCCTTGTGCAACTCCACTGACCTTCAGTTTTCCTAATATTGGACCACAACATTCAACAGACATAAATGTCGAAAACGGCTCGTACATCTCAAGCCAAGGTATCCAACTCACCACAGACGAGCGAGGGACGGATCGGTCCCAGAAAGCCGGTCGAGCCACATATATCCAACCTCTGCACCTTTGGGACAACGCTACAGGAGAGCTGGCTAACTTCAGTACCAATTTCAGATTTGTCATCGACTCAGGTGGAAGTACTCCGTACGCGGATGGGCTTGCTTTCTTTTTGGCTGCTAATAATTCAGTAATCACAGCAGGTGGCGCAATGGGCCTTCCGGTTCATCCCGTTACAGTTCAGGCGACCAATCAATTTGTTGCAGTTGAGTTTGATACATTCTGGAATGATTGGGATCCAATTGACAGCTCTTCAAACTCTTCGATAGGCGATCATGCAGGTATCAGTATCAATTCTCTCGCATCTGTAAAGTTTGAAAATTGGTTGAGTAATATTACGCAAGGGGGTGAAAATGAAGCTTGGATTAGTTACGATTCAGCTTCGCAAAATCTTAGTGTTGTTTTTACCGGTTATCAGAATAATGTGACAATAACGCAATATGGCCTTAATTACCTAGTTGATCTGAGGAAGGAACTACCTGAATGGGTTATTATTGGCTTCGGTGCCGCAACAGGATCAAATTTCGAAAAAAATAATGTCAAATCATGGGACTTTAACAGTTCAGATTTACGGATTGATGTGAACATAGGGCCAACAAGTCCAGTAACAGAGATCCCGAAAAAGAAGAGAAAGACAGGACTTGTGGTTGGGTTGAGTGTTGGATTGTGCGTTTTGGTGGGTGGATTGGCTTCAATTTTCTTTGGATTTAGAAGGAAAAGGCGCACAGAAGAAAATGACGGGGAGCTTGGCTTTGATGTGGGCATGGACAGCGAATTTGAAAGAGGTACGGGACCGAAGAAGTTTTCATACAATGAATTAGCACATGCAACTTCTGACTTTGCGGAGGTAGAGAAGCTTGGAGAGGGAGGGTTTGGTGGGGTATATAAAGGTTTCTTGAAGGAATTGGGCTCCTATGTTGCTGTTAAAAGAGTGTCAAGCAACTCTAAACAGGGGATAAAGGAGTATGCAGCAGAGGTAAAGATAATTAGCCGGTTGAGGCATCGGAATTTGGTACAACTCATTGGTTGGTGCCACGAGAGGAAGGAACTGCTACTTGTGTATGAGTTCATGGCAAATGGCAGCTTAGATTCCCATCTCTTCAAAAACAGGAGCTTGTTGACATGGGAGGTAAGGTACAAAATGGCTCAAGGCGTGGCGTCAGCGTTGCTCTATCTGCACGAAGAATGGGAGCAATGTGTCGTGCATAGGGACATAAAGTCGAGCAATATCATGCTGGATTCGAATTTCAACCCCAAACTTGGAGATTTTGGTTTAGCTAGGCTTGTTGACCATGATAAAGGATCGCAAACAACTATTTTGGCGGGGACACTAGGCTACATGGCTCCGGAATGTGTTGCCACAGGAAAGGCTACAAAGGAATCGGATGTCTTTAGTTTTGGTGTGGTTGCTTTGGAAATAGCTTGTGGAAGAAAAGTTATTGAATTCAGGGCAGAAGAGAGCCAAGTAAGACTGGTGGAGTGGGTCTGGGACCTCTATGGTGAGGGTAAGCTCCTTACAGCAGCAGATCCAAAACTATGTGCAGCTTTTGATGAACAAGAAATGGAACGCTTGATGATTGTTGGGCTTTGCTGTGCTCACCCAGATTCAAATATTCGTTCATCCATAAGACAAGCAATTCAGATCCTTAACTGTGAAGCTCCATTACCAATTCTCCCTCCAAAGATGCCCGTAGCGACGTATTTTGCTCCTCCAACATCTTCATTTTCTGTGTCTTACGGTGCCGATGGTCATGAGAAGAACCAAACTCACTCCTCGAGCTATGGATACAACACGGAGTCCTCACAGTTCACCGTATCTTCTGCCTCTTCTTCTCCATCAGCGTCGCTTTTGTTCACAAAATAAGCATTCATGTTTTGGCACTATAGTAGATTACTATACAGAGTATAATGGTATATGTTAATTCGCATTGGAATACGATGTTGCTACACGTTCCAAATTTAAATTTAAAGGTAGATTGCTACAATGAGGCTCCAAAATTTAAGCTTAATAAGTATGTACGCAACTAAGAATTTATCTACTAAATATCTATAAAATATAAATATCTATATAATAAATAACTAAGAATTTATCTACTAAATATCTATAAAATATATAATAAACGAAGCGGGGAAGACATTGATAACTTCTTTGCGCGACGATTCATCATCGCTTCTTTTTATGACACGTCATTATATCCTTATTTTAAGATTAATTAACTTCTATATTAGTAAGTCTTATTTTATTTAAAAACTAATTATAATCATTCTAAAATTCTACCTAATCTATTAAGACTTATTTTTGACAATTATGTCCTTTAAACTCAAAAACTAATTCTAATCATTCTAAAATTCAACCTTATCATTATACTAACTTATTATGACTTAATATTGACTATTGTATCTTTAAAACTATTCTCTAATATGAACATAAAAACTCATACATATAAAAAACGAAGCAATTAATTTCAAAACTAATTCTAATCATTCTAAAATTTTACCTAATCAATATTACTAATCTATTAAGACTTCATTTTGACAATTATCTCCTTATAAGTGTTTTCTAATATAAAACTTAAAAACAACACAATCTACTTATTTTTCTTTAAAATTACAGTTAAAAGCAACTAAAGCAAACACATATACCTATGCAAATGTTCCGCAACAATTGCAAACATATATACCATTTAATCAAGACTACAATTATAAATGTGTATGAGATGAAATACAATATTCTACTGGATATCATGTTCATATCTTAATAAGTTGGTGATTTCTTGAAATCATGATTCATGAAGAAGATAATAATGGATTATGACATTTACGACTCTGAAAATAAAGAACTCTTAACCTCACTTTTCAAATTAAGAGACTCGATTTTGAAAGGTTACAGGTTGGACCATTAAAATAAATTAATAATAATATAGTCCTGATAAGTTACTTGAAGGTCTTACAATTAAAGTTTTAAAAATTTCTTACCAACAATTGTACTTTTTAACAAAAGTAGATTTTTTTCCCATAAGATGTTAATCTCTTTTTGTTTCTAGGAATGTGGTTTACATTAATACAATTTTTGTAGCAATTAAATTTTTTTTATTAATTTACTCGAGCTTGACTCGGGATCATGAGTTATAATATCTAATAACTGAGGCGAGAAATACAATGATAGCTCATGACACCTCTCATTGCATTGTGTTTCTAATATGATAAGATTTATAAAAACTAATATTAGACATAGTAATGTTGCTAAAGATCTCCAAACATTATTTTGAACGGGTCCTTAATTTTGCAATTAATTAGATCGGCAAATACAGTAAACATTTAAGTAATAAGCCTTATGAAATTCAAAAATCAATTCGAAACACTCCAAATTTTCTAGCCAATATAGTAACCTATTACTTTATTTGAATATAATATATCGAAAATGCTCTTTAACATGAAATATTAACCTGTAAAACAAAAATCGTTAAGAAATTTAATATGAAAAATTAGTTACTAATTCAAATTCAATTTTAAGTTTTCTATACATTCAAATATGAATAACTTGATAAATATGTTGTTTTTGGTGAATAATTTCCTTACTCTGAGGTCTTCACTATTTTATTTAGTTGCATTGGTTAAATGTAGAAATAACATAATATGCAGATTTTATATGAGATATATTAAAAAATAGTGTTCATTTAAAACCTTAATAATGTGAGCATTTCTTATATTCAACTATTCTTATATTCCAACTAATTTGGAAAAGTTTTAAACCAATTTTTTTCTATGGTATCTTTATTGTGAGTAATTAAACTCTTAATCATTCTAAATTCTGCATTCACAATATACCATTTATGATTTTATGTTAACTTTTATAATTTTGAGTAGAATTGCATATAAAATCTAAAAATATATTAGTTATGTGATGAATGTAGATTAAAACTTAAATTGAAAACCTTATTATATCTAAATATAAATCTTACTTAGTAAGCATGCATATTGTATACTTTGTGAAATCTTGATTAAATTTTGTTCAACAATTTTCTTAATACGAGATTTTGAGCTATCCTACATAGTCATGTTGGTTAAACTTTTTAAATGTTTTTTAATTATCACATACATTGATTATTATTTTCTCTGTATACTTTGCTCGTGGATTAGATTTGCTTCCAAAAATGCTACACATCATTACTTAATTAGTCGTGTTGATTAACTTTTATAAATCACATGCTATAAACAGATATATGGACCCAAAATTTTTCATATCAAAATTAAACTAATATGTAATTAATGTTATGGACAACTCAGTCAAATGTACAAATTATTTTATAAGATACTTAGAGAATAATAAAAATATCTTGCGCAATAGCAAAATGATCTTAATATGTTCTCCACATATTTTTATCCGTTGAATTTACTTTTTTCTTTTTTTTTGTGTACTAAATAAACTTTTAATTTTTTTTCATCTATATAGTTACCAAATCAGAATTAGCAAATATGCATAATTAGGGGTGCAATTTGAGCGGACTGGACGGATCCAAGAGTTAGATCATGATTAGTCCGCTCTCCAAAAGTCGTGCCCATGTCCTCCCCAGCCCATCTATGGGCCAAATAATATGTGTTCACGCCAAGCCCTTCAAAATTTTGGTGGACACGAGGACGCGGGCTTTCCATGGGTTGCCCATGGTTATGAATTACTTTATTTAAAAATAATTTCGAGACATATCATTGACTATCCAACTCTACAATTTAGTCATGATAATGAAATAAAGTACATTAAAGTCTCAAAATAAACTTAAGTATAAGCATGGAAACAACTAGTTGGGACAAAATGAGAGAGAAAAAGACAAGAATCTCTAATCCTATGATAACAAATAAAGTAGAAAAAGTAAAGTCTTCAAAGATCTATAAACATGAACAAAAGTGGCAACCGTTGCTCAACCTGGTTCAAAAAAATAAGAAAAAAATATGAGCGTACCTTTCGCTTTGAGACTTTGACTTTGTCGAAGTGGGGGCTGAGAGTTTAGAAAGTACAAAAAAGAAATAGAGTAGTATTCTATTAGGTTAAGAGTTTGAGGGTCAAGATTGCATAGACTTATGTGATCCAGGGTCTTTAATGACTAAATGAAACATATATATATATATATATATATATATATATATATATATATATATATATATATATTGTATGTATAATTTATATTATATAATAGTTAGACGGTCTGGTTTTCCCACGGGCTGGACGGGCTTGTAGAAACCTTTGTCCATGTCCAGCCCATATTTTTTACGGGTTCAAAATTTTGAGCCCACGTCCACCACGGTCACTACAAAAGTAAGTCTATGCCCATATTTTTGCGGGCTGGCACAGGTTGTCCACGGGTTGCCCGGCCCAAGTTCCACCCCTATGCATAATGACATTACTTATTGATATTTAACCAAAAGGATTAATTTATTTTATTACAAGAAAGTTGAAGCCAAAAATTAAAGTAACTATCTTTGATGAAATAACCATAAAATTTTAAAATTGTGCAATATATTCTATTATGCATTTCAAAACTACTAAAATAAATTGCTGTTAATAAACTGTCTTGTGCTTGGCACGCGATTTTGGACTAGTTAGAGTTAATTACACTCGACACCCCTGAGATTTGCTTTTATCACAGCTGGCGCCCCTCATCACTGAGCTACATTTTTTAATTTTTCAGAGTTAAAGATGAAAAGACGATGATAGCCTTCATGGAGAAATAAATTATCCCAACCCATCACAACCGAGATCTGACAAATTCATCACCTCTAAGCCGACCATTTCACACCCCAACCACCATTGGCCCGTCACCACCGTAAAAAGTGAACTCACCATTGTTGTTCTACACTACTACCCCCGCCACTACTGCCCAAAACAATCCCACCACCTCCGATCTTCACTACAAACACTAGTGCCCCACCACTACTGATTTTCGAACCCACGACGATAGGGGCGGAATCAGGATTTTTTTTCAGGGGGTGCAAAAATTATATCGAATTCATAATTTTTTTTATTAAAATAATATTAAAAACATAGTGCACTTAAAAAACATACAAAAAGTATTATTAAGTTTCACGAGAGACATTAAAGACTCTTTACAAGTACAACACAAAAAAAAAAATACAAATTATACTCAAGCTCCACCTCCCAATCTTAACACAACATCAAATTTTAACAAAATAGTACATTTTCAACCTTCCAATTTTAAAATTAAATAGCCAAACAAACTCAAGCTCAACGTCACATTCTAACACAATTATAAACTATCAATGCACCAAATTATGAATTAGAAAATTAATTAGCCAATTAAGAATTAGCAAAGCAAATTAACAAAATAATTAAGGTGTTCCAATTCAACCAAATCACCAATAATTTGTGCAATATAATCAAGGCACACTCTTCGAACAACTAATTAAGAATTGGCAAGCAAATTAACCAAACATATTTGTTAAATCTCTATATAATTACTAAAATTAAACTAAAATTAAATTAACCAAACATATATTCTAAACCTCTATATAATCATTCAAATTAAACTAAAATTAACATGTATAATCATTCAAATTAAACTAAAATTAACATGTATAATCACTGAAATTAAACTAAAATTAACATATTAAACTATTATCTCACAGAGTCACAGTAGAAGTCGAAGAGCCTCGTCGCCTGAGCCTTCCTTCGTCTTTGTACCAAAGTTGTTATTTCGATAAGGAGAAAGAGCCCTATCAAAGTCAGTCGAGGTAGGCGTCAGTTTGGCAATTCCAGATATGCTCGGAGTTCCAATCGTCGGAGTGAGTCACGGTCGTCGCCTCATCTCAGAGTTCCAAATCTAGTCGGCGTCACGGCGTCGCGGTGAGTCGGTGGCCGGTGCTCACTGCTCGATGAGGTCGATAGGTTGTCTTCGTCACTTGACAGGTCGTCGCGGTGAGTTGGTGGCCATAACGGTCACGGCCTGAGCTCAGTCCTCACCAGCGGTCACGGTCCTCGCGGTCATATATATATATATATATATATATATATATATATATATATATATATATATATATATATATATATATATATATATATATATATATATATAGAGAGAGAGAGAGAGAGAGAGAGAAAGGTGACTGCCGACTGGTGTAGGGTCTTGGGGAACGCAGTCTCAGGATGGGGTCTCAGTGCAATTCCCGAAAGAAAAAAAAATTCTTTCAAAAGTTCAGGGGGTGCTTCAGCCCTGCCTAGTTACCACGTAGTTCCGCCCCTGGCTACAAGTACCTTTGTAGAGGCCAAAACAGGCCTAAGTTGCTGACCACAAGAGGCCCAGTTCGATAGCCCATGTTAAACAGTCCAACAAGAAGCAAACTTCATTTTAACAGGCCCAAAGAACCTGGCCAGGCCCTAAAAAAAGGGGCCGGTTTTGGGCCAGCCCATTTTTTAAGGCCTGACCCGGGCTGAATAATTTTGGAGAAAAAAAGGTATGTCCCTGGCCCTAGCCCTGGTGCAAGGCCCTATGGGTTACGACCGGCTTTGTTCACAAAGAGGGCTGGGCCTTATTTAGGGCCGGGTCAGGCTAGCCCGCCTCTACGACTGACGAAAATGGGGACGAGTGTGTGATGGGCAACGTGTGAGCATCGGGTTGTGTATGCGCGTGCGCGCGTAATAGGCAAGGAGTAGGGAATGGATTGGGTTTCGTTGTGGGATAGTGTTTGGCAACAGGGGGTGGTCGCCAGTGGTGGTTGCTGATGTGTACGTATGTGTGAAATGGGTAGAGGGAGCCTTCACACCGGTGGCTGGGCATCGGAAGTAGTGGTTGGGTATAGAGTTGAAAAGAAGAAGAGTAAAACCTAAGGGCATTTTGGTATATCATAATAAATATATGATACCTTAACTTTTCTAGACCGTTTGCTAACGGAACTGGATGCTATGCAACATAGTGACAAACCATGGGGGCAGGAGTGATAAAAATAGATAGGGAAGCCGCGTTTATTTTTGGATAAATCTTGATCAGGAATGTTTAGGAGTATAATTCACCATGAGTATTGTTGTGAGATATTGTCTATCTTTTGTTGTGACAGATTCTCCGAAGTGTTGCTCATGTGAAAGCATTAGAGGTCTACACGATGATTTGTTCTCGCAAAATGATAGAGTTACTGATACTTCATTTTTCACTTAAAACACCTCATGTGCCAAATAGTGTATCTTGTTACTTAAAAGCACTTAAATATATTTATGAAGTGACTTAAGTAACTTTTCAAGAGTCATAAGCTATCGATTCAAGTTGTGCTGTTATAATTATTCTCTTCAGTTGCATTTCAAATACTATATGTCAAAATTTTGTAACATGTCTATTTAAATTGTGTTCTTGTAATTTTGTAACAAGTAGAAAGAGGATTCTGGAAAAATTAAGGAAGTCGCCTGCATTGCACAGGTCTCTAAAGTGAATAGAGAAGGGATGCATTTTCTTATGGGGTTTTACGTTTATCTTTTTATTAAAAAAGTGGATAGAGAATGGAAAGGGCGTGACAGCCATGACTACTCTTGCCCGTCGCTTTTTTATTTTGCGTTATAGTCCATATGATTCTGGTAAAAAGTTGGAATCATCTCTTTCTCGTCGACTTAACCAAACAACACAAATAAAATCGCTATCCCTTCACTAGGGATGAAAATTGGCTATTCATCCCACTAATATTTTCCATTTTATCCAGTAAACAAGCCCTAACAAAAAAACCAAAAAGATTGGGACAGACCTTTTTGCTTCCTCACATTGTATTCGACTCCTTATTTGTCGTCAAAAGAGATATAACAAAATGGTCAAAAACATGAAGTCAATATGACCATTTTTCCAGAGAATCATTGTTGGACTCGAGAAAATTTCTAAGGCACGTTAACCAAAAGCAAATGATATGTCAAAATTAACGGAAAGGAATTTTAGCGGATCTGAAAAAATGCAAAAAGCTCAAGGTTGAAGACTTCTTCATATTACTATTGGATAAGTAAACTATGGGGGCCTCCGTGTGTTTCTAAAAAAAATAGTATTGTCTCCTCTTTTTTTAGACTTGGGGAGCAGCAAGAGAAGTAATTATTTTAGCAACCAGCAGGACTTGTGCTGCTACAATTCATGCATGGTTGCCTTCAGCTCTTACATTCATCTCCAATCACAATTTCATGTTACCTGCTTCATTCCATATCTTTGACTCAGCAGCTTGAGCAATGATTAAAACAGTATATTGATTGTTTCTTTTCGATTTGTACATGATTTCTATGTCAACGCTTGGTCAAGCTTGATATTGGAAAACTGATCATAGCCCCCTTGAGAAGGTTCTTTCATCACCATGGTTTCCTGCAGCTCTTTGAACACTGATTCCCGACCACCTAAGCTTCGCTACACTCTCTCTTTGATCACCTTCTACTTCTTTCTTGTGATCCCTTATGCAACTCTACCGACCTTCAATCTTGCTAATATTGGAACAGACCATATAAACAGAGACATAAAGGTCGAAAAGAACACGCATATCTTAGACCAAGGTATCCAAGTCACCCCAGATGAGCGAGGGACAGATCGGTCCCAGAGAGCCTGGCGAGCCACATATATTCGAGCTCTACACCTTTGGGACAACGCTACAGGAAAGCTGGCTAACTTCAGTACCAGTTTCACGTTTGTCATCGATTCAGGTAGAATTATCCGTACGCAGATGGGCCTGCTTTCTTTTTGGCTGCAAATCACGGCAGGTGGCACAATCGGTCTTCCAGTTGATCCCGTTACAATTCAGGCAACCAATCAATTTGTAGCAGTGGAGTTTGATACATTCTGGAATAAAGACTGGATCCAATTAATAGCTCTTCAAATTCTTCGATGGGCGATCATGCAGGTATCAACATCAAATCTCTTGCATCTGTAAAGTTCGAAAAGTTGGTGAGTAATATTACACAAGGGGGTGAAAATGAAGCTTGGATTAGTTACGATTCAGCTTCGCAAAATCTTAGTGTTGTTTTTACCGGTTATCAGAATAATGTTGAGTAAAGCAACATGGCCTTAATTACCTAGTTGATCTGAAGAAGGAACTACCTGAATGGGTTACTTTTGGCTTCAGTTCCGCAACAGAAATATTTCGGAAAAAAAATATAGTCAAATCATGGAGCTTTAACAGTTCAGGTCTACGGCAGATTCATGTGAAGAAAGGGCCCCCAAAAGGACTCGTCATGGGGTTGAGTGTTGGATTGTGCATTTTGGTGGGTGGATTGGCTTCCATTTCCTTTGGATTTAGGAGGAAAAGGAGCACAGAGGAAAGGATTGACTTTCATGTGTGCATGGACAGCGAACATGAAAGAGGCACAGGACCGAAAAAGTTTTCATACGATGAATTAGCACATGCAACTTCTGACTTTGCGGAGGTAGAGAAGCTTGGAGAGGGAGGGTTTGGTGGGGTATACAAAGGTTTCTTGAAGGAATTGGGCTTCTATATTGCTGTTAAAAGAGTGTCAAGCAACTCTAAACCGGGGATAAAGGAGTATGCAGCAGAAGTAAAGATCATTAGCCGGTTGAGGAATCGGAATTTGGTACAACTAATCGGTTGGTGCCATGAGAAAAAAGAACTACTACTTGTGTATGAGCTCATGGAAAATGGTAGCTTAGATTCCCATCTCTTAAAAAACAGGAGCTAGTTGACATGGGAGGTAAGGTACAAATTCGTTCAAGGCGTGGCGTCAGCGTTGCTCTATCTGCACGAAGAATGGGAGCAATGTGTCGTGCATAGGGACATAAAGTCGAGCAATATCATGTTGGATTCGAATTTCAACCCCAAACTTGGAGATTTTGGTTTAGCTAGGCTTGTTGACCATGATAAAGGCTCGCAAACAACTATTTTGGCAGGGACGCTAGGCTACATGGCTCCGGAATGTGTTGTCACAGGAAAGGCTACAAAGGAATCAGATGTCTTTAGTTTTGGTGTGGTTGCTTTGGAAATAGCTTGTGGAAGAAAAGCTATTGAATTTAGGTTAGAAGAGAGCCAAGTAAGACTGGTGGAGTTGGTCTGGGACCTCCATGGTGAGGGAAAGCTCCTTACAGCAGCAAATCCAAAACTATGCGCAGCTTTTGATGAACAAGAAATGGAACGGTTAATGGTTGTTGGGCTTTGGTGTGCTCACCCGGATTCAAAGCTTCGTTCATCCATAAGGCAAGCTATTCTGATCCTTAACTGTGAAGATCCAGTACCAATTCTCCCTCCAAAGATGCCCGTAGCGACATATTTTGCTCCCCCAACATATTCGTTTTCTGTGGCTTGCAGTGCCGATGGTCATGAGAACAACCAAACTCATTCCTCGAGCTATGGATACACCATGTAGTCATCACAGTTCACCATATCCTCTGCATTCTTCTTCTCCATCAGCGACCATTT
This sequence comes from Escallonia rubra, assembly GCA_033065855.1. Classification (NCBI taxonomy): domain Eukaryota; kingdom Viridiplantae; phylum Streptophyta; class Magnoliopsida; order Escalloniales; family Escalloniaceae; genus Escallonia; species Escallonia rubra. The sequence continues at coordinate 354,955 of JAVXUO010001352.1, read as the reverse complement.
TGTACACAGAATAAGCATTCATGATTTGGCATATCATAGGTTACTGTACACAGTATAACCGTATATTGTAATTCACATTGGAATATAGTTTTGCTACACGTTTAAAATTAAATTTGTATGGTAGATTACTACAATGGTGTTCCAAAATATAAGCGTAAGTATGCATGTAACTGTGAATTTCTCTACCACACTAGGATTAATTAAAAACGCAACACTCCTGAAATATGCTTTCATTACAGCCGGCATCCCTCGTCTATTGAAATTTCACTATGCTACACTTTTTAATTTTTCAGTTCACAGAGGTAAAAGAGTTATGAAAAGGATGGTTATACCCTTCATAGAAAAATGAATTTAGAAAACCACCACGACCGAGATCAGACCAGTTCATCACCTCTATGCCGGGCCAGATCACACCAAAACCACGCTGCCCCGCCACCACCACAAAAATGAATAATTGCCGATCTACACCACTGGTTCGCCACCACAGCCTGAAACAAACCCACCACCGCCGATCTCCACCACAAACACCACTACTCCACCACCACTGATTTTCACAACCACCACGAAACCCACTTTACAAATCGAACTATAACCACTGCCACCACGAAAGAAGGGGAGAAAAATCTAAGTTTCCCATCTATGTTTGGATCTAACTACGCATCTATACATAGATCTAAAAATAGGAAAAATGAAGAAGAATTCAGATAACAACAATAGAAGATATTGATGTTACCCTTAAATCAACCGTCGCGGCGTAAAGCCGTCCCCGATCTGATCGACTCATCATCTCTTCTTTCATCTCTATTGCTTGTCGCCACCGACGACAATACATGCACCACGGTGGTTGTGGTGTGGATCGGCAGTGATGGGTTTGTTTTTCAAGTGCGGAACGCTTTCGACGCCAAAGATAACTCGTGTGCCAAGTAGAGCTTTCTGTTACTTAAAAAAAGGAAAGTAGGGAATAACTCATATACTTTACACATTGTGCGTTTTGATCCCCTCCACTTCAAACTTTAACACTAAACCGTCCCACAGTTTAAGAAAATGGGCACCGTTGACGTAACAGATCTTTGTCAAATATCTTTTTTATCCTTTCCATATAACCCGTTAATTTTTCGAGAAGCCTGTCCAAACTCGTGCAATCTTTGTCTCCCATTTCATCTTCTCTCTCAAAACCTCAGATATAACCATTCATCTCCTTCTCTTGCATCTGTTCTTCTTCATCTTGCGACTCTATTCGCTTCCAAAAAGCCATCGAAACAACTTCATGATCTCCTCTCCGACTCTATTCGCTTCCACATCCTCGGTAGCCACGACGACGGCGTTTTCGCTCCTGCGGCTACTCCCAGTGAAGAACCTGCCGGAGCTCCTAAATGACATCGCACGAGAGGAAAAAGAAATGGCCGAAATTCTGTCGACATAGTCCCTCAGCCAACTCTGTCCGCCGGCGACTTTCGCAGCTAGGATTTCTCCCGGCGGTTCGAGCTGAGAAACCGAGGCTCCGGCGGAGTCCTTTTCCATACAGTCCGACGCTCCTCGGCGGTGTGTGGACCCAACCGAAACCTCATACCGTTCGTGGACAATGTAGTCGAACGAGTAGAGGGAGTAGGACCTCCAGCCAGATTCCGACGGGGCTCGCTGTTGGCTGACGCTCCCGATCTCGATCTGGAAGCTGTTGCCGAGAATTCTGGCCTCCGATTTCGACACTAACTTGTTTAGCACATCAGCCTCAGTAGGGTGAACTGTGGACCTGCATAAAGGACACGTCTGCTTGGCGGCGAGCCATGTGTTTATGCAGCCGGAGTGGAACGCCGTTCGACTCGAACTTGGAGAGGCAGATGGCGCAGTCGCCGTCGGTGGCGTTGCCAGTGACGGAGCCAAACGTGAAGAGCGGGAGCAAGTCAAATAACTCATTTGTTTGCCCGTTTTGGTCGTTGAGACATCGAAGGTTGCGGGAGGAGACGACGTCGTCGGCCGCGGAGAAGGTGCGGAAGGAGCGATGGAAGCGGCGGGAGAGGAAGCAAAGGAAGAGGTAGAGGGAGGCGGAGGCGATGATGGCGGAGGCTATGATGATGACGACTATCATGACCGAGGAGGAGGAGGCAGAGGACGACCGTCTGTTTTGAGGGGTGTCGCAGTTGTAGTAGAGCTGGGGCTGTATAGCGGTGGTGGCGATGCCGCCGACGATGGTGAGAAGCGGCGGCGGGGAATAAAAGCGAGGCATTGTGGGCTAAGGTTAGGGTTGTTTTTGGGTGGTTTTGTTTTGTTTTGTTAAGAGATGCATAAGAACGGAAAGCGAGATGATTCCGCCGGTGATTAAGTCATTTGCAGAGAGAGTACAATGACATTTTGGTCTTAAAAAAAAACCTTTTGGGGGTCATTTCTTTCCCAAAAAAAATGCAGTTAATTTGGATGATTTCTGTCAATCGTGCCTATTTTCTTAAACTGTGGGGTGGTTTAATGCTTAAGTTTGAAGTGCAGGGGGGCAAAACGCACAACGTGTAAAGTAGAGGGGGTCATTCCCTAGTTTTCCCTACTTAAAAGCACTCAATTAAAGTTATGAGGTGACTTAATTAACTTTTCAAGAGTTGTACGTTATTTAATCAAGTTGTGATATTATTAATATTTTTTTCAAGTACGTTTCAATCCTAAATATCAGAATTTTATAACCTATCTATCTAAATTGTGTTAGACCCCACATATTTAAATGCTTATATAAAAAAATAATAATAATTAAAAAAAAAATTAGAGAGCTTGGGGACGTAATGGGTATTTTGAAATTCTTATTGTTTTAGGAATATAAGTATAAATTTAATAGGTATCTGAAAGTTACGTACTATATATATTTCATAAGAACACAAGGAAGTTCAGAAAAGTCTGCAGAGAATCCCAAGGAAGTGCCATATTGAGATTTTGGAATTACTTTGAGGTAAGAATTTAATTTGATTACTGAATCGAGATTCGTAGTAAGAATCTTACGAATTTTCTTCGTTTTAGAACCTAATTGAGATATTTGGGTATGTTAAATTTTAGGGCTTTTGATACAATTGGATTGAGAAGATCAATATTTTGGGTTTAATTGTGCAATTCGAGGTAAGGATTTTTATTTTTGAAATTCGAATCAGCGTTGGACCAATCAATCTTATATGTTTAATGGTTATATACTGGTCAATGGAATTAATTATTGGTGCTCCGCCGTTAAAAATACTGTGTATCCGGTTTGGAGTCAATTGAAAATATCAGTTGTTGCCTCGATGTTCGTGCTAGCTTTCTGTCCGTTTTCATTCCGTCTGTGTAAACTCGTGTACTGAATGATGAAGTATTCTCCCACTTATAAGTTTTTAATGGTTTGGTGGAGTCTATGATTGAACCATCATTAGATGATGATTACTCCACTTTTTGACAATTATAACTCATTGTACCAAATCTGTTTCCTTTCATGCAATTTCAATTTCAGCCTCTAATCTGCACAGGCATCATGCCATGCGTCATCCCTAATCAGGCATGGTATCTTGTTCTGTTATTTTCCTTTTTGTACACGTTTGTTTCTTTATGTTTTGTTTTTGTTTTCTTTTGGTATTTGATCCTTATGAGATTAAATACACCGATTTGAGTAATAAAACTTTCATTGAACTCGTCTTTGCGTCCTTTTCAATCTGTATACAAAATTTGGTATATTCTAATAGAAGGTATATTAACCCCCTTGTATTACTTGTAATATCAATTTATGTTCCGCCATATAACTTTGCGAAATTATTGAGTGACATTAAGTGTGAGCCTTAAGCCACCAAGTGTACTTGACCAACACATTTACTTCATCTGGGTGACTTGTTGGTGCATCGTTTTGTTTATTGATTTAATGTATGAGTAGTTCCATGAGCCATGTCACAGTGTATGTGACACTTTTTGTTTCTGACTTACCTGCGTGGATTGAAACGTGGGCTAACTCAATGGGATGAGTTAGAGATCGCGATCTTATTTTCTGAACCTGGTTCCACGTGTCAGTGATGACATGTGTGACCTTATTCTGAATGGCTCCCTAGTGTCTGTCTCTATACAAGGATGTATTTTTGACATTTTGAAATTCTGTCTTTGTACGAAAATATATTTTGGCACTTTAAAATTATGTCTCGTATCTGTTCCGTTAAAATTTTGTACCTTCGAAATTTCGTTCTTCAGACATTTTTTTTGTATCCCTTTTGGTTGGTCCGTTGAGCGACCTACTGGGCATTTGGCTCACTTCCTTATTGTTTTTCTCTCAGGTATCAGTAAAAAGGGGACTGAATTGCAGAGCTAGCTATGCGATTGAGAGCTAGCAAATTTTATATTAGAGTCAGTATTACTAGTTTAGTTTGGTTATTTTTTTAAAGTACAATAGGAGGACCTATGTGGATTTGGATGATAAATTTAGAACTCCGTGTAGGAGTAATTTGGGGACTTAATTTCTGTTTTAGGTCTATTTGAGACGTAATTATGTGACTTGGAGATTTTTTTTTTTAATTTTTAGATGCTCTGACTAACCAATTTGGGAGACTTATGAATATTTGGGATTTTATGTCTTTATTGTTTTGAATTTAACGCTTCAGAAATTCGGGGCGTTACAAATTGTGTTCTTATAAAGAGGATTGAGGCAAGGGGTCCTATTTCCCCTTACCTATTTCTCTTAGTTATGGAAGCATTCTCATGTCTATTAGATGATTCAGCCAAGCACAGGTATTTTAGCTATCATCCAAAGTGTCAAGAGTATCAAATAACACGTGTCTTTTGCAGATGATCTATGCATCCTTGCTGGAGCAAACTTTCAAAGTATTGATATCATCAAGCTAACTATTCAAAGATTTGGAATCATGTCCGGGCTATATCCTAATTTGCAAAAGAGTGCAATTTTCATTGCAGGGCTTAATGAGAAAGGAAAAAAATCTGCTGGTACAGCATATTGGAATTCCACTTGGGTCTTTCCCAGTGACTTACCTGGGAGTGCCACTGATTACTACTAAACTAAAGGCAAGTGACTGTCAAGTTTTTATTGATAAGATACTAGCAAGAATTAACAGTCGGACAGTCAAGCACCTATCATATGCTGGGAGAATTCAACTAGCTATTTCAGTGCTTTTTCGCATGCAAATTTATTGGTGTTCTATATTTCTGCTGCCTAAGAAGATTATATTGCAAATTGAGGCTAAAATAAGAATCTTTATTTGGCATGAAAAGGATATCAAATGCACTGGTGCTAAACTTGCTTGGGATGAAGTGTGCCTGCCCAAAAGAGAAGGAGGGCTGGGCATCAAAAGGTTGTATGATTGGAATAAAGCAGCACTGTGTAAATGCATCTGGGATTTGGCAAAGAAAAAGGACACTTTATGGATTCAGTGGAGCCATACCTACATTATAAAGGGCCAGAATCTGTGGTATTTTACTCCCCCTTCTAATCTATCTTGGACCTGGTGTAACTTGTTGAAACTGAGGGACTGAATGCAAGATTTAGTTGCATATAGTGTTGGTAATGGAACTGAGACTTGGTTCTGGCTAGATAATTGGCTTTAAGTGGGGCCTATAGTCAAGCAATTTGGGCACAGGATTATATATGATGCTGCAAGCTCAGAGATCTAAGGGTCAATGAAGCTTTCCATAATGGGGTGTGGCATATCACTGCTAGATCACAAAACCTCAGATTGCTGCATCAGCAACTGAGGAATGGAGTGTTGTCAACCAGCCATGACCAAATCAGATGGAAATCAAGCTCAAATGGTAAATTTAGTATACACACTGCATGTAATGAATTAAGGAAGAAAAGAGACCCTGTGGCCTGGTGAAAATTAATATGATTTTCTGGAACTATTCCTAAGTGTGCAACGATATTATGGATGGTATGTAAAAAGAAATTACAGACAAAAGATAAACTCAAAGAGTGGAACATTATCACTGAAGACACATGCTGCTTATGCATGCAGCAGAGGGAGACTATGGAACATTTATCCATGACATGCTAGTATTCTCACATTTATCCATGACACTGAAGCTGTAAGTCTTGCAGAAGTTTTCAAGCTGGGCAGGTCTTTTACAATTTGCTATACAAAGGTTTAGAGGAAAAAGTTTTAGAGCTATTATAAGCAAATTAGTGTTTGCTGTCACAGTATACAGCATTTGGGAAGAAAGGAATCTGAGAACGTTCACAGGGCAAAATATGGAGAAAGAGCAGGTCCCAGACAAGATTGAAAATCATATCAGGCATCGAGTGCTAAGTTGGAAGAAGGCTGAGCCAAATGATACTAACAGACAACTCTGCAAAAATTGGGACCTGTCTCCATGTGTTTTACAGTTTAGAGGTAGATAGTTAAAAGGAACTTGGCTTTATTTTGTAATAGATGGATAAACAGTTTGGGGAAAGGTTGATGAATAGATGAACTGAGAGGTGTATTTGTACTTAAATGAAATAAAAGGACATTTTACCAACAACAAAAAAAATTGTTCTTTTAACTTTGTAACAAATTGAAAGAGTATCTTGGAAAAATTAAGGAAGTTTCTTGCGTCGCACGGCTCCCTTAGCTAGTGGAGTAAATACAGGAGGGTTGAACTTTTTTATGGCGGGTTTAATGATATTCTTTTTTAAAAATGGATAGAGGACTACTCACTTCACTTTCTCATATTTTTTTTTTTTATATATGACTGCATTCAATGTATTTGAAAAGGATAACATGGTTGAATTTTTGACTCGTCTCTTATTGATAGACTTAACCAAACAACACAAATAAAGTCTTCATCCCTTCCCTAGGAATGAAAATTGGTTATTCATCCCGCTTTTGTTTTTTTGTATTTTCTCTAGCAAACAAGCCCTAACAAAAAAAAGGGATGGACCTTTGTGCTTCCTCATATTTTGCTCGATTCCCTTATTTGTTTTTTTAAAAAAAAATGAAACAAAAGGGTCAAAGACATGATGCAGAAGTCAAAACGACAATTCTTCCTTAACTTGGTTCTTCAATTCGTACAAATTTAGTCCAAAAAAGGAAAACATACATACGCACGCTGTTGAAGTTCTCGAGCGAGTGCTAAGTCATAGCTGATGCTGGTCTAGAAGAAACCTTAATCATAGTCGACGCCAAGCTCAAGGTTGAAGACTTCTTCATGTTAATGTTGGGTACCTTGAAAATTTCATTCTCTTTAGTTGAATAAGTAAGCTATGGCTGCAAACATGTGTTTTGAGAGAAATAGTAAAGTCAAGTCTACTAAAGCCTTGGGGAGAAGCAAGAAAAGTACATATTTTAGCAACCGCCAGGACTTGTGCTGCAACAAGCCATTCATCTCCTTCACGCATGGTTGCTTTCAGCTCTTACATTCATCTCCAATCACAAATTCGTGTTACCTGCTTCATTTTATATCTGTGAGTTAGCAGCTTGAGCAATTGTTGCGAGAGTAGATTAATCGTTTCTTCGTGATTTGTAAATCACTTCTATACCAAACACTTGGCAAAGCTTGATACTGGAAAACTGATCATAGCCCCCTTGAGAAGCTTCTTTCATCACCATGGTTTGCTGCACCTCTTTGAACACTGATTCCCGACCACCTAAGCCGTACTACTCTCTCTCTTTGATCACCTTCTACTTCTTTCTTGTGATCCCTTGTGCAACTCCACTGACCTTCAGTTTTCCTAATATTGGACCACAACATTCAACAGACATAAATGTCGAAAACGGCTCGTATCTCACAGGCCAAGGTATCGAAGTTACCACAAACGAGGTAGGGACGGATCGGACCGGGAGAGCTGGTCGAGCCACATATATCCGACCTCGGCACCTTTGGGACAACGCTACAGGAGAGCTGGCTAACTTCGGTACCAATTTCGGATTTGTCATCGACTCAGGTGGAAGTACTCCGTACGCGGATGGGCTTGCTTTCTTTTTGGCTGCTAATAATTCAGTAATCACAGCAGGTGGCGCAATGGGCCTTCCGGTTGATCCCAATACAATTCAGGCAACCAATCAATTTGTTGCAGTGGAGTTTGACACATACTGGCATAAAGATTGGGATCCAATTGATAGCTCTTCAAACTCTTCGATAGGTGATCATGCAGGTATCAATATTAAATCTCTCGCATCTGTAAAGTTTGAAAAATGGTTGAGTAATATTACGCAAGGGGGTGAAAATGAAGTTTGGATTAGTTATGATTCGGTTTTCCAAAATCTTAGTGTTGTTTTTACTGGTTATCAGAATAATGTGACAATAAAGCAATATGGCCTTAATTACATTGTTGATCTGAGGAAGGAACTACCTGAATGGGTTATTTTCGGCTTCAGTGCCGCAACAGGAGCGTATTTCGAAAAAAATAATGTCAAATCATGGAACTTTAACAGTTCAGATTTACGGATTGATGTGAACATAGGGCCAACAGGTCCAGTGAAAAAGATCCCGAAAAAGAAGAGATCGATTGGATTGGTGGTAGGGTTGAGTGTTGGATTGTGCGTTTTGGTGGGTGGATTGGCTTCCATTTTCTTTGGATTTAGGAGGAAAAGGCGCACAGAGGAAAATGACGGGGACCTTGGCTTTGATGTGGGCATGGACAGCGAATTTGAAAGAGGTACGGGACCGAAGAAGTTTTCATACAATGAATTAGCACATGCAACTTCTGACTTTGCGGAGGTAGAGAAGCTTGGAGAGGGAGGGTTTGGTGGGGTATATAAAGGTTTCTTGAAGGAATTGGGCTCCTATGTTGCTGTTAAAAGAGTGTCAAGCAACTCTAAACAGGGGATAAAGGAGTATGCAGCAGAGGTAAAGATAATTAGCCGGTTGAGGCATCGGAATTTGGTACAACTCATTGGTTGGTGCCACGAGAGAAAGGAACTGCTGCTTGTGTATGAGTTCATGGCAAATGGCAGCTTAGATTCCCATCTCTTCAAAAACAGGAGCTTGTTGACATGGGAGGTAAGGTACAAAATCGTTCTAGGCGTGGCGTCAGCGTTGCTCTATCTGCACGAAGAATGGGAGCAATGTGTGGTGCATAGGGACATAAAGTCGAGCAATATCATGTTGGATTCGAATTTCAACCCCAAACTTGGAGATTTTGGTTTAGCTAGGCTTGTTGACCATGATCAAGGACCGCAAACAACTATTTTGGCGGGGACACTAGGCTACATGGCTCCGGAAAGTGTTGTCACAGGAAAGGCTACAAAGGAATCAGATGTCTTTAGTTTTGGTGTGGTTGCTTTGGAAATAGCTTGCGGAAGAAAACCTATTGAATTTAGGGCAGAAGAGAGCCAAGTAAGACTGGTAGAGTGGGTCTGGGACCTCTATGGTAAGGGAAAGCTCCTTACAGCAGCGGATCCCAAACTATGCGCAACTTTTGATGAACAAGAAATGGAGCGCTTGATGATTGTTGGGCTTTTCTGTGCTCACCCAGATTCAAATCTTCGCTCATCCGTAAGGCAAGCTATTCAGATCCTTAACTGTGAAGCTCCACTACCCATTCTCCCTCCAAAGATGCCCGTAGCGACGTATTTTGCTCCTCCAACATCTTCATTTTCTGTGTCTTACGGTGCCGATGGTCATGAGAAGAACCAAATTCACTCCTCGAGCTATGGATACAACACGGAGTCCTCACAGTTCACCGTATCTTCTGCCTCTTCTTCTCCATCAGCTTCGCTTTTGTACACAAAATAAGTATTCATTTGTGGCACTATCATAGGTTACTGTACAAAGTATAACTTTATGTGTTTCTCCACATTGGAATGTGATCTGGGCTAAACAAGTCCACGGAGATTTCGTTTGTTTTCTATTTAAGGCTATGTATCTCAGCCTTCTTTTTTATTCTACTACTGAGGGGCTTGTGGAAAAGCCCCCACCCTTCGGCATATATGGTATAGCTGAAAGTGCCTAAAGGCACAACCTCTTTTTCCCAGTACTTTGAAAGACCCTTTAGAGCATGCGAGAAAGGTAGGTATAAATAGAATAAAGTGAAAAATGTACAAGCTTCAAATCTGGAAATTAACCATGAGAGATGCAGATATACACCTCGAGAACTGGGAACGTGGAAAGCAGCAACATATCAAATGAAACCAATCAAGTGATTGAAATTCAATTTGCCTTCGCGCTTGTTTCTGCAATCTTTTTCAGCTTATTTACGTTTGGAGATAGTTACATCGGCACTTTGTATAATTCTATTCAAACAGATGAATCCATAGACCAATGTTAATTTTTAACAATTTAGATACAAACCAGTGGCAAGACAATCATTAAACTATGACTCTACGATTCCACTTCTGTCTGTGTGTGTCAGCTGCAGTTTTGCATTATATAGATCTGCTTAGGTGCTACCCTTGGTAAAGTCTAGTACGTAAATCTGCTATCACTATGTAATGTAAAGGCATTCACCATTTTTTTCCTTGAGATTGAAAAGAAACTGTAGTTTGGTAAATCTGATGGAACAATATATGTAGCCTACTCCATCATCATCATCTAAGCCTTTGTCCAAACTAGTTGCGGCAAGCACATAAAACATTTTCTTCCGTCCTCCCCAAGCACGCTACACTATGATAACTTCGTATCAAAACATGCAAAAGTTTCTGATATTATCGGATAATTAGCCGGTTGACGGAATTTTTAGTGATTCAACTCAGACATATATCCTAATTCACAAATGCGTGTTTCTGCGAAACCATTTTGACTTTTTGTGGTATACAGTCCAGAAATTTGTTACTTCTATAGGTAAAGGATGGAATAAGAGAGTAAGGAACGGAGAGAGACGTGAAATCCTATCTCCGTTCAGAATTGTTTTCTTTCAGTCTTCGTGCAGTGATGGTAGGTGTTTCGATTATGGCTAAGCTACGCGCATTTTAAGGCGAAAAATCCTTCCCTGGACTTTTCATATTCTTGTTTAAATCAACGCGGTAGGTGTTTGACTTCCCTTTTTCATTTTCGAACTCCTTCCAGATAGATGATTGCCTTGGTAAAAGCTTGAAACCCTGTTGCCTATTTCTTGCAAGGACTGGAAGTGGTAAAACATATTAAAAAGACTGGTTCAACAAGTTGAAAGACTCCTTCAGTCGTTTTACAATTTATAAGGGGAACTGGAAGAAGCTTCCTAACTCAAGCTTTTCCGCCATCCATGACTATCTACATTCCTTTTATCTTCTTTTTCATTGTCCCTAGTGTATCTAGGTTGTACTTCAACCTCTCTACAATTGGAACCGAAGATGCCAACCGTTCCGTCAACACCACGTACTGGAGATGCATATATCTCTAGCGAAGGCATCCAAGTTACCCCAAAAGAGCGCAACATGGCCTTAGGTGGGAACAGGTCGAGCCACGTATGTCCAACCGCTGCACCTTTGGGATGAAACTTCAGGAAATCTTTCGGACTTCACTACCCATTTCTCCTTTGTCATTGATTCTAGCGGTAACTACAGCTATGCAGATGGACTAGCGTTTTTCCTCGCACCTATCAACTCCAGTATCACCAGTAACAAAGGGAGGTAGCGGCCTTGGTCTTGCCAGTGGAAACCGTACGTCAAACTCATCGGGTAATCAATTTGTTGAAGTGGAGTTCGATACTTATCCAAATGACTGGGATCCCTCGATGACACATGTAGGCATTGATATCAACTCTATGAAATCCGTTACTACAGCTGAGTGGTGGAATAATATTACACAAGGGAAAGAAAATGATGCTTGGATTAGTTATAATTCTAGCTCGAGAAGTCTTGGTGTTGTCTTTACTGGTTTTTCAAGCAATAACACTCGACAAGGAAGCCTCAACTATGTGATTGATCTGAGGGATTACTTGCCTGAATGGGTGACATTTGGCTTTTCAGCCGCAACAGGTGACTGGTTTGAGAAAAATAATATCAAGTCATGGGATTTCAATTCAAGTTTGCAAACTGATTTAACACCGAGTTCAGCTCCAGACCCCACTATCGTCAACACTGGAAAGAAGAAAAAAGAGACAGGGCTATCTGTCGGATTAAAAGTCTCGGTCTGTCTGTTGTGCTTGTTGGGTTGGCTTTGGTTGGCTATGTCTTGTGGAAGAAGAGGAATGTTGAAGAATTGCAAGATGACGAGTTTGGCTTTGGTATGTCTGACGAATTCGAAAAGGGTAGTGGACCTAAGAAGTTCTCCTATAGCGAATTGACTCGTGCAACGAGTAATTTCTCTGAGGAAGAGAAGCTTGGAGAGGGAGGATTTGGAAGCGTTTATAGAGGTTTCTTGAGGGAATTAAATTCACATGTTGCTATCAAGAGAGTGTCAAAGGGGTCCAAACAGGGAGTCAAGGAGTATGCATCAGAAGTGAAGATTATTAGCAAATTGAGGCATAGGAATTTGGTGCTACTCATTGGCTGGTGTCATGAGAAGAAAGAACTGCTGCTTGTTTATGAGTTGATGCCAAATGGAAGCTTAGATTACCACCTTTTCAAAGGAAAGAACTTGTTGACATGGGGAATAAGGTATAAAATTGCTCATGGCTTGGCCTCAGCATTGCTCTATCTGCACGAAGAATGGGAACAATGCGTGGTGCATAGGGATATTAAATCAAGCAATGTTATGCTAGATTCGAATTTCAATGCTAAACTTGGGGATTTTGGGTTAGCTAGGTTTGTCGACCATGAAAAGGGATCTCAAACAACTGTTTTGGCAGGGACCATGGGCTACATGGCTCCTGAATTTTTCATCACGGGTAAGGCTAGCAAAGAATCGGATGTCTTCAGCTTTGGAGTTTTAGCATTGGAGATAACGTGTGGAAGAAAACCCATTGATCCCGAGGCTGCCGAAGGTCAGATAAGAATGGTTGAGTGGGTCTGGGAGCTCTATGGTAAGGGGAAACTTCTTGAAGCAGCTGATCCAAAACTCTCTGCAGATTTTGATCAGCAAGAAATGGAATACTTGATGATTGTTGGGTTGTGGTGTGCCCATCCGGATAACAATCTCCGGCCTTCAATTAGGCAAGCCATTCATGTTCTCAATCTTGAAGCTCCATATTGCCCATTCTCCCACCAAAGATGCCCGTGGCATCGTATTTGACTCCATCATTAGACATGCCTGCATTTTCAGTGTCTGTAGCTGATGGTGCCACGGCTTCTGAGAGCAGCCAAGCGCAATCCTCGAGCTATAGTTACAGCACGGAGTCCTCAAAACTTACAGCATCTTCTGCAAAATCGTCGCCATCGGCATCGCTTCTGTACACTAGATAAGTTGATTTACATGGAAAGCATCGTTCTAGCAGTTAGACCAAAACTGTCGCGTATCCATTCGGACATTATTGTTGATAAGTTTTGCCAGTTCGTGTATAGAAATATATTTGATCAGGATAGCGAGTAAGCATTCAAATTTCAATTTCCTAGTTCATGAATATTAAATGTTCATGGGTATTGCAACACCGCCTTTGTGGCTAAAGCATCAGAAATTGTTGTTGAAAATCACTTGTAAAAACCGCTAGTGATGCATTGGAGTTCAAATGGCTAAAAGGTAGAGCTCGAAGAATAAAATGTGCAGCATTGATGTTTCTGGAGGCTAGAAGGTGGACAGCTTGGTGTTAACTTTCAGCGCTCTTTAAGTGAATCTACCTGGGTAAGTAGCTCTCTGATGTTATTCTCATGTAACTGCATCCTAACCTCTTGTAGGAAGGTCAAATCTTTGGGTGTAGGATATGGAAGTTCACCTGTTCATTCTCTGTGTTTTTGTAGTCAATACCTGTATGACTTGAGGTCAGGGTGAGTCTTCTTCCTCGGTTTCCTCAGCAAGGCATCCTGCCCACCCATAAAGATCGGACGGTTGTGACAGGGTCACAGCACCACTACTGTAACCCTAGCCACAGCAGTGGATCGGGATCCACATACAAAGTGGGCAAATTATGGACCCGGATCGTCTGCTGTAGCGAGGGTTACAGCAGGCATGTTGTAGCCCTAGCTACAGCCGTTCGATCAAGTTATAGGTGAGAGTGAAGCGTCCAGATCAAACCACGTCATCCACTATATATTCTCCTAATAAACACTCTGCCTACCATTCTACTCTCTCCACGCCAGAATCTCTCTCACTCTCCAGAAGTCAATACCGTTGGCATTTCAACACCAGGCGGATGTACTTCAGTTTGATGATGAGAATTCTTCTATTCAAAGCTTAAGCAATTTTCTAAATCCCTTGAACTCTTCTGGGCTGGGATGTCTTAATGGTAATTACCATGCTTCTTCTGAGATGAATAGTAATTATGTTCAGACACAGCCAAGTTCCTTTTTCCCAGGTATCGTTCCTTCGACATTTCCCACGGAGGACATCACTTTATGGGATTACGGGGACAGTTCTTATAATCACAAGATGGAGTTGACATGTGACCAAGGCTTCAATCCTGGTGACTGTAACCTTCAACATGAAATGATGCCAGTGGTTTCACCTTTCTTCTCTCTCCATTAATGACTCTCTCTCTCCCCAAACCGACGATAACAGCAACGTCGGCCACTTCCCGGCGACACGGCCTCATCTCACCGTCTGGCGATTGGAATCATCTCACTGTCCGGCGAAGCGGCCTGAAATCGTCGGGGATTCTCTTGTATAAATCCCAGCCGTTTCTCCATCTCTCTTTCCCCGATTCCAACTGCCGGCGGCGACGACGGGACCACCTTCCGATCTCCTTCATCCACCGGCGACGTCACCAGATTTATTTATTTTCAGACATTTATTAACCAACGACACTAATCTACTCTACCTTCTGGCGACGACGCTTCCCCCTTCAGGCGACTCCTCTTCCTCCGCCTCCTAGCGACGCCGTGACGGCACATCCCTCTTTCTCCTCCGATCTACACTCCCTCTCTCTCCTCATCATTAATGAAATATGCAATTTGAATTCCGTATTTACATGATTCAATGAAGGAATCAACCATAGAAACAAACCAAAAAGTAAAGAACTCAGATCCCTAACATAAACAAGGAGACAATCTCAAATGACATAACAAAGTTTCCTCTCTATAACCATTGAGGACTACCGAAATTTTTTAATTTACAACCTTCAGATTCATCATCTACGGAACCATCAGATTGTTGGTTGATGGTCAAATCAACAAGTTTCAAAGGGTGAAAAATATTACAGGTAAAACATACCAATCAGTTACAAGTTACAACCCTCCTATACCAACATAAAGAATCCATATATGCTCCGAATCATGAATCACCCAAGTTTCGCTTCGATCCAGACACGTCAATCCCACAACCGAGTTAAAACTGACTCCGGCACACCTCCCGTGAGTTGAACAGCTCCTCCTAATCAATCTCATCCCCCTCTTCTTCATCATCGTTGTCGCCGGAAGGTGGAGGTGATGGAGGTGTCATCACCGCCGTTAGATGGAATCAGAGAGGGAGAGAGACGTTTGGTTTTGAGAAAGAAGATTGGATCTAGATCCCGGTCACCGTAAGGTGGATGTGGCATCTCCGTGTCGTCGCCAAAAAGTGGAGGCGCGGAGGAGTGGAGGAGTCGTCGACAGATAGAATTGGAGAGAGAGATTTTGGCGTGGAGAGAGTAGAATGGTAGGCAGAGTGTTTATTGGGAGAATATATAGTGGATGACGTGGTTTGATCTGGACGGTTCACTCTCACCTAACTTGATCGAACGGCTGTAGCTAGGGCTACAGCATGCCTGCTGTAACCCTCGCTACAGCAGACGATCAAGGTCCACAAATTATCGCAAACGCGAGGGTATGTATAAAAATTAGATTCCGTCAGCGTGGCCACTTTTGTTTTCCCGACAGGCTTTCGATGTCCATAAATCACATCAATAATGTCCCATTAAACAGCCAAATCATCTAGCTACTAAGGAGGCTTTCATTATGCCCATAGTTCCAACAGCTAAAATGAACAAGAGAATCTGTCGGCCAATTGAGGAGTGGGGATGAACAGATATTTGACTTGACTTTTTTTATACATAAAACCTCACATGCTAATTAATGCATGATGCTTTAATTTCGTCTTGAAAAATAGGTGGAACCGACGTACTTGATATTTCTAAACCATCCAAACTTCCACTTGGACCACCACCTTCTATTATTGATTAAGAAAATCATTATTCATTTTCAAACAACACAAATATGGTCCTAATCTCATTTAACGGAAGTATCCTTCTTAAGGAGGACAATGACAAATGAACATTGTCTACCTTAAACATGATTTTGCTTATAAGAGAGTGGCTTATTTTCTGTTATTGACGTTCCATCCGCTTTTCTCACGTCTTTAGCCTTGACAAGTACCAATTAGAATTGGTTGTTAACCATCTTTGAATATGGTGCACGACAACTGGCATCTGATACCCCTTGTCTGCTGAACCAAATTTAAACGTTTTAATGTGCTATCAAACCTCTTTACGGGCAGGGCGGATCCAAAAAGTCTAATCAGGGAGCGCCAAAAAGACATAAAAAAATTTGATGGCTAACATAAAAGAATGAAGAAGGTTTAAGTTCATCAACATTACTACTGCTAACATTTTTTGTTTGAAAGAACTAACCAATTGTGTGTGACTTTGACTTCCCCATCTACAAAAATAAGCATATTATAATTAGCGCAACTATTGAATACGTTAAATGCATAATAAATTGCTTAGTTCGTGTTTTTTCGTAACTATTGAATACATTAATAATATAAGAATTAAACTAATGAATAGCGTAACTATTGAAATAGCGTAACAATTGAATACGTTAATACTATAATTAGCGTAACTATTGAATTTGTTAATGCTCCAAGAATTAAACTATAAACAAAAGAACTCATCTTGATCAATTCGTATTTTTTTGGTAATCTGAAAATTTGAAATTTGAGATTTGGAAGAATGAAGAATGAGAACGAAGAAGATTATGACGGCCGATGACACAAAGAATAAATAATACAACAAATGAAACCCTAATTAATTAGTTACGATATAATGGCATTTTCGTAAATATGTGAAATGTGAGTATTATTATCAATAACTAAAAACAAATCCCAAAAATTGGAGGGTGCCGTGGCACCCCCCGACCATGCTACAGTTCCGCCCCTCTTTACGGGTACGTTCAAATCGTTGAAAATTTAGCAAATAAGCGATGAATATAGCACCAACCTATGTGGCATAATAATCAAATTGGACGGGTCTTAAAATTCAAGTTCAAACCTTAACCATATATGTTGGCATCAGAAAATGAATGAATAGACTATGAAGAATGTATTATTTTACATCAAGAAGGGAAACCTAGACTATAGTAAATATGAAGTACCTTTTGCACATGTTGTGTGTAAAGAGTTCACGAGGTGAACGGTTGATCAATCCCACAATATTGTCCATGCTGAATCGGTGCATAAAGGTTAGACTCAGCGGATATATAGTGCAATGCATGGTTGTACCTTCTTTTTTCTATATATGGTTATACAGTAACTCTGCAGAACTTTTTGATTAGACATTATGTCTGCGTTTGTGCTGACCTAGTCTTTTTTGTAGAATGAAATCAGTTACCTAACTATATCTTCTGTATAATGTGGTACGTACACAAGCCAAAACAGACTGATATCCCACATTTTCTGTTACACGCATTTTATTTGTGAAAAAAGAACTTTGTTGCAATTGAATTATGTGAACTATTGGATTGTTTATGGTGTAATTAGGCAGAAATGCAAATGCTGGTGCATTTGCACTTGCAGGCACACGCTTACGCGCACACAAACTAAAGATAAAGAGACCATGGTACCTTGTACAATTGGCCTATCCAAGGCACATCGTAAAGTAGAGTGCATTTTGTTGGAATAACATCAAAACTGAACTGCATTCTCAAATCACAATAAATGCGTTTTAATTATCCGTTTCCTACAATCAACTTCCGACTGTGTTTTCGACCATACACATGAACATGATATGGTATGGTAATAGAAAGCAAGTAGAAAGTACTACCCCCTTTTCAGTTGTGCCAAGAACATGAGATATCAGTGTAGTGTAAACACCTGACCCAGTTTTGATGAACGATTAAAAACATTTATTGGGAGTTTGGTAAGTAGGTTTACAGTTGAAAGTTCATTGAATGATCAGATAATGGCATTTGCATTTGATGAGGGCTTTGCTGGTGGAAGCTGCCCACTAGTTTCAAAGTCAAGCTCATGGGTCCCTAACTACATGTGAGGTTCTTTAAGTGTGTGTCGGTCGGTCTGCATTTGAAACAGTTTTGTTAGTGTATTATTTCAACATTTTGAGCACGCGATGTCTTAAGCATTCGAGGCCAATTATCTGTTCTGTTCTACCATAGAAACTCTCACAGGCTTTTACAGGTTGTTATAAAGTGGTCATTTTGATAAAAAAAACAGTTTCAGTACTGGTTGGTATTTTATAAATGACCTTTCCATCCGAGACGTATGCATAACTCCCCCTTTAGTTTTACTCCTGGTTTAACAAATTAAGTAACAATCATCAGGATTCAAGTATCTGACGTGCAAAACAAATTACATGAAAAGCAAAAATAGCTTATCTGATGTTACAAAAGTTAGAGAAAACTATGGAGCTAGGATCTTATTGTTCACACTGTTTAATCTTGTTCTTGGTCAGGTACTTTGGTTTTAATCAAGTCAAGTCAATTACATATTTCTTTAATCTATTCAGAAGAATTCTCGTTGTGCCTGACTGCTTGATTGTAACATGAACAACCGGCAGACTGGACTAGGTAGTGTTTAAATTTAATCATTCTAGAGGTTGTTGATGGACTGCAGGTCCATAAAGTCTAATACCTAAATCAGATGTCCGTAAGTGTATAAGATTGAAAAGAAACTCTTGTTTGGTAAATCTGATGGGACATTATCCGTAGCTATTTGCGTTTGTTGACAAACTCTCAATTAATGCGTGGATTTTTTCTTACCACTTGGTAAGAACTTCGTTGAAAATAGAAAACTAAAATTAGAATGGATGGACTGCAGGTCCATTAAGATAAGAAAAAGATTTAGTTTAATGGTGACAATTTAACATAGTTGAACATTTTCAGGTCTTGATCCCGAAGGTCAATCAACAGACGGAAAAAACTTCTAGCATAAAAAAGAAAAGAAAGACAAAAAAGACTTTGATGCCAAGGAAAGTGGGTTCTTACTTACGTGGAGGTGCCACAAAGGCTGCAGTCCGTGTCAGCTTCCAAGTATGCAAAGTGAGAGACAGCAAGGACGGAGTAAGGGCAGAGAGCAAGGCTTCCCAGACAGGCCGTGAGGAGTGGCAGTACTGCGAAGGCAAGGCTGAGACGAACAGGGCCGGCAGTCGATAGTCCATGTCAGGGTCCGATGTTACGGTCCAAAGTTATGTCCAATTTTGTGTTTCTCTCTCTAGAATCCAATATCTCTCAAATTCTAGAGTGAGAAAGTGATTTTGTGAGAATGAAGAAGAAGTCCTTTTTTGAGTTGTAAAGTTCACTATTTATAGAAAACAATGTGCTTATGTCATAAAGTGCCACGTGTCGTCCCCCGGGAGTGACACGTCACCAGGGGGTCCCAAAATACTGGTTCTCCGTTGGACTGCCGGTTCCCAAATTCGCGTTGCCTGCCTCGCACAGCGTCGCTCTGCCTGTCTGAGAAGACTGACCATACCATGACGGCATGGTCAGAGTAAACCCGTTGCCCCAGCCACCAATCCAAGCCCTTACTGAATCCCATGAGGTGCGTCAAGAGACGCGCAGATAACCTGACAGTGGTGAGGGTTACCCCTGTAGCCAACTGTCAGGCGGACTAGGCGCGATGCCCTCCAAGGACCTGCTCCCGTCCCGGAGTGACCCGGGGGTCATTGCCCTGGTGGTGTCGAAGATCGATAGTAACATGAGCGGACATGGTCGCAGCTCAGTGCTCCGAGTCTGTGGCGAGGGGTCCTTGTGTCGGAGCCCCCTGTGACTGTGACGGCGATGGCTATGAGGTTGTGAGCCCATCCCGGTACGAGGGTCGAAGCCCCCTTGTGATTGAGACGGCGATGGCTATAAGGTTGTGAGCCCATCCCGGTACGAGGCCGAAGCCCCCTCTTTTGATTGAGACGGCGATGGCTATGAGGTTGTGAGCCCATCCCGGTACGAGGCCGAAGCCCCCCTTACGAGGCCGAAGCCCCCCTTGTGATTGAGACGGCGATGGCTATAAGGTTGTGAGCCCATCCCGGTACGAGGCCGAAGCCCCCATTTTGATTGAGACGGCGATGGCTATAAGGTTGTGAGCCCATCCCGGTACGAGGTCGAAGCCTCCCTTTTGATTGAGACGGCGATGGCTATAAGGTTGTGAGCCCATCCCGGTAGTATGCAACATGATTATGGCGCATGAGCGCGGTGCTTATAGCACGAGACAATACCTGGTGCCTGGGGCACGTGTTATGAAAGTGGTGCAGCTACGAACGTCGCGGAGCAATACTTGGTACCGGGGCACATATCATGAGAATGGCGCACGAGCGCGACGACGAACGTCGCAAATCAATACTTGGTGCCGGGGCACGTATCATGAGAATGGCGCAAGGGCGCGGCGACGAACGTCGCGGAGCAATATTTGGTACCAGGGCACGTATCATGAGAATGGCGCACGGGCGCGCGTCGGGTGTCCTGAAGACAGGATGTGAGCTAAGTGTACCTGTCATAACAAGATAATGAATGCAACATGCAGTAGTGACAAAGTTGGGGAGTGATGGTATGCGGTTGTTAACGACGGGTTTTTCGGTGGTAGCGTGCGACTTTGGGTGACGGGCATCGCGAGAGCGGTGCGCGGTCACGGACGACGGACGTCCCGAGGTTGATGCACGACGGACGTCGTGAGGTTGATGCACGACGAACGTCGCGAGGTTGATGTACGAACGTCTGTGATCATCGCGGAGGTGCAAAGACTCGAGAAAACAAGTGCGCGCGGGAGGGGAGACCATTGGCCAAAATGGGGGGAAGGCCAAGGCTAACCCCTCGTGGAGGCCGAGGCCGACCCCCTAGGCATGGGGAAGGCCGAGGCCGACCCCCTGGGGTTGGCCAAGGCCAAATGGCCAACTCCCATGAAGGAGCCCAAGGCCACTCCCCCCTCTTGGTGAACTTCGGGTGCGCCGACGGTAGGTGGTTTGATGAGCAAAGACAAATCCGAAAGTTGCATTATGCAAGCGTGTCGACGTGAATCGTACCTACATGACGAACGAGCTGTCAAAGTTACGTGCAAAGCGTACGAAGTGAAAAAAGTGCGAAAAGGGGTTTGCGCAGAGGGGTGAACCACCGGGGGAAAATGGCCGAGGCCAAGCCCTCCAGGAGGCCGAGGCCGACCCCCATGGCCTGGGGAAGGCCGAGGCCGACCCCCTGGGGTTGGCCAAGGTCATTTGGCCATCTTCCATTTTTCGGAGCCCGAGGCCACTTCTCCTTTTGCGAACTTCGGGTGCGCCGTCGGTAGGTGTTTTGATAAGCAATGACGAATCCGGAAGTTGTGTTACGACAAGCACGTTGCCAAGAATCATACCCATATAGCGATCAAGGTGTCAAGGTTACGTACGAAGCGTACGAGGGGAAAGAAGTACGAAAAAGGGGTATGCGGGAAAAGGTGAACCACCCGGGGGAAAGTGGCCAAGGCCAAGCCCCCCAGGAGGCCGAGGCCGACCCCTATGGCCTGGGGAAGGCCGAGGCCGACCCCCTGGGGTTGGCCAAGGCCATTTTCCCCTTTGACCCCGTTTCTCCAAATGCGCCGTCGGCCGATATTTTCGATGAAAAGGTGTTCGGATGGTCTCGGCGTGACGATCGCGCTAGCGTTAGTGACGTCGACGCGAAATAAAATGACTAAGTCACGCACGAAGCGCTCGGAACGAGAAAAACACGTGTCTTGGGCGCGCGGGCGCTGACAAGTTTGATGCGTTGAAAAATTGACCGTTGACAATGTCGACGTGTTCGCGTGAAATAGGACTTCTATTGGGCCATTGGGTATGACCAAAATAGGTTGGGAAAAACTTGAAATCAAGTCATGATTTGTCTGGATATTGAGTTATTTCTTTCTTTGAGTCTTGCATTTAATAGCTATAATACAAACTAAACGGAAAAAATATCTATCACTTAGAAAATAAATATCACATAGAAAATAAAGCATATATTCCTATAAAGATATGCTTGATGTCCTAAAAGAAGTCAAATACACTCTTATTTTTTTAACAACACTCTAATTCAAAATGAGTATATGATGAAGAAAAAAAAGTTTCAAGCGAAGATTTCAGTTTAAAAGGGCATCTTAAGGGGAAAAAATAAATAAAAGAATTAGCCATTTAACCCCAGTCAAGATTACATATGCATTTAGAAAATCCAAAAAAACTCTAGTTTATGATACCTTCCTTATATCAATATGTCCGTATTAAATATCTAGAATCAAACTTCAGGTTTACGACAGTTTCAATGTACAAATATGTTTGTATTGAAATCTATACACATGCAGAATAATTCAACTCTGTAGCATACACATCAACATAGACATATGAAATACAAAATTAAAAAGAATTGAATTTCTGACAAAATATTGAATTTAGCTTAGGTATATTATATTTTTTGAAAAAAGGCTTTAGAAACTATGTTCTCTACAAGTTGTTTTCTTTAATCGAATATGACGGAGAAGATATAGTAACTCTATTGTAGTTGAAGTTAAAACATCCCTTTACTCTGATAAAAACATATATTACAATAAAGATAATTTAATGAAAGAGATTTGATATTATATGAAAAGTAAAAAAAAATCCTTATTTTTTAAAACACTTATTAAAAATAGTTATTTAATGTAAAGAAAAGTTTTTAATCAAAAGTCAAAACAATTCTTAACTCTAACAAAAATATATATTCCAATAATGGTATTTTAAGGAAAGATGCTTGATATCCTATGAGAAGTCCAAAACACCCTCATTTTTAAATAAAACTCTAATTTAGAAAGGGTACTTAATGGGAAAGAAATGTTATAAGTCAAAAACACCCTTACTCACCCTTAATCTTGTATGGAAATATCAATTAGAAAAGGGTAGTTTAAGGGAAAAAAAATTAGCCAGTTAAGGCCATACATGCTTTTATATATGTATAGATATAGATAGATAGATATAGATATAGATATAAAGATAAAGGGACCGGAAGCAGCTTCCTAACTCCAGCTTTTCTGCCATCCATAGATATGGAAGCAGCTTCCTAACTCAAGCTTTTCTGCCATCCATAGATATAGATATAGATATAGATATAGATATAGATATAGATATAGATATAGATAGGGGAACTGGAAGCAGCTTCCTAACTCAAGCTTTTCTGCCATCCATGACTATCTACATTCCTTTTATCTTCTTTCTCATTGTCCCTAGTGTATCTGGGTTGCACTTCAACCTCTCTACAATTGGAACCGACGATGCCAACCTTTCCGTCAAACTCACTGGAGATGCATACATCTATAACGAAGGCATCCAACTTACCCCAAACGAGCGCAACACGGCCTTAGGTGGGAAAGCAGGTCGAGCCACGTACAAAGATCCGCTGCACCTTTGGGATAAAACTTCAGGAAATCTTACGGACTTCACTACCCATTTCTCCTTCGTCATTGATTCTAACGGTAACTACAGCTATGCAGATGGACTAGCTTTTTTCCTCGCTCCTATCAACTCCAGTGTCACCAGTTACAACGAAGGTAGCGGCCTTGGTCTTGCCAGTGGAAACCGTACGTCAAACTCATCGGGTAATCAATTTGTTGCTGTGGAGTTTGATACTTTTCCAAATAGCTGGGATCCCTCGATGACACATGTAGGCATCAATATCAACTCTATGAAATCCGTTGCTACAGCTGAGTGGTCGAATGATATTACACTAGGGAAAGAAAATGATGCTTGGATTAGTTATAATTCTAGCTCGAGAAGTCTTGGTGTTGTCTTTACGGGTTTTTTAAGCAATAACACTCGACAAGGAAGCCTCAACTATGTGGTTGATCTGAGGGATTACTTGCCTGAAAGGGTAACATTTGGCTTTTCAGCCGCAACAGGAGAATGGTTTGAGAAAAATAATATCAAGTCATGGGATTTCAATTCAAGTTTGCAAACTGATTTAGCACCGAGTTCAAATCCAGACCCCACTGATTTAACACCGAGTTCAGCTCCAGACCCCACTGATTTAACACCGAGTTCAGCTCCAGACCCCACTGGAAGGAAGAAAAAAGAGACAGGGCTATCTGTCGGATTAAGTGTTGGTCTGTCTGTTGTGCTTGTTGGGTTGGCTTTGGTTGGCTATGTCTTGTGGAAGAAGAGGAATGTTGAAGAATTGCAAGACGACGAGTTTGGCTTTGGTATGTCTGACGAATTCGAAAAGGGTAGTGGGCCTAAGAAGTTCTCCTATAGCGAATTGACTCGTGCAACGAGTAATTTCTCTGAGGAAGAGAAGCTTGGAGAGGGAGGATTTGGAGGCGTTTATAGAGGTTTCTTGAGGGAATTAAATTCACATGTTGCTATCAAGAGAGTGTCAAAGGGGTCCAAACAGGGAGTTAAGGAGTATGCATCAGAAGTGAAGATTATTAGCAAATTGAGGCATAGGAATTTGGTGCAACTCATTGGCTGGTGTCATGAGAAGAAAGAACTGCTGCTTGTTTATGAGTTGATGCCAAATGGAAGCTTAGATTACCACCTTTTCAAAGGAAAGAACTTGTTGACATGGGGAATAAGGTATAAAGTTGCTCAAGGCTTGGCCTCAGCATTGCTCTATCTGCACGAAGAATGGGAACAATGCGTGGTGCATAGGGATATCAAATCAAGCAATGTTATGCTAGATTCGAATTTCAATGCTAAACTTGGGGATTTTGGGTTAGCTAGGTTTGTCGACCATGAAAAGGGATCTCAAACAACTGTTTTGGCAGGGACCATGGGCTACATGGCTCCTGAATGTTTCATCACGGGTAAGGCTAGCAAAGAATCGGATGTCTTCAGCTTTGGAGTTTTAGCATTGGAGATAACGTGTGGAAGAAAACCCATTGATCCCGAGGCTGCCGAAGGTCAGATAAGAATGGTTGAGTGGGTCTGGGAGCTCTATGGTAAGGGGAAACTTCTTGAAGCAGCTGACCCAAAACTCTCTGCAGATTTTGATCAGCAAGAAATGGAATACTTGATGATTGTTGGGCTGTGGTGTGCTCATCCGGATAGCAATCTCCGGCCTTCAATTAGGCAAGCCGTTCATGTTCTCAATCTTGAAGCTCCATTGCCCATTCTCCCACAAAAGATGCCCGTGGCATCATATCTCACTCCATCACTAGACATGCCTGCATTTTCAGTGTCTCTAGCTTATGGTGCCACGGCTTCTGAGAGCAGCCAAGCGCCGTCCTCGAGCTATAGTTACAGCACGGAGTCCTCAAAGCTTACAGCATCTTCTGCAACGTCCTCTCCATCGGCAACACTTTTGTACACTAGATAAGTTGGTTCGGGTGGAATGCAATGTTCTAGCAATTAGACTAAAACTGTCGCGTATTCATACCGACATTATTGTTGATAAGTTTTGCCAATTCGTGTATGGAAATATATTTGATCATGATAGCGAGTAAGCATTCAAATTTCAATTTCCTAGTTCATGAATATTAAATGTTCATGGGTATTGCAACACCGCCTTTGTGGCTAAAACATCAGAAATTGTTGTTGAAAATCACTTGTAAAAACCGCTAGTGATGCATTGGAGCTCGAAGAATAAAATGTGCAGCATTGATGTTTCTGGAGGCTAGAAGGTGGACAGCTTGGTGTTAACTTTCAGCGCTCTTTAAGTGAATCTACCTGGGTAAGTAGCTCTCTGATGTTATTCTCATGTAACTGCATCCTAACCTCTTGTAGGGAGGTCAAATCTTTGGGTGTAGGATATGGAAGTTCACCTGTTCATTCTCTGTGTTTTTGTAGTCAATGCCTGTATGACTTGAGTTCAGGGTGAATCTTCTTCCTCAGTTTCCTCGGCAAGGCACCCTGCCCTGCCTCACGTAAAAATTTGATACACAATATAATTGCTCAACAATTAATTCATGCATGAACATTTAATTGGCAAATTGGTAGAATCATGTTACATTGTCACCTTGTGACTCGTTACTTCCGGACACACAGGATCAAAAAGATACCGTAGTTCACTGGTTGAAACAGTTTTGTTGGTGTATTATTTCAACATTTTGAGCACGTGATGTCCTAAGCATTCGAGGCCAATTGCCTGTTCAGTTCTACCACAGAAACTCTCATAGGCTTTTTACAAGTTGTTATAAAGTGGTCATTTTGATAAATAAAAAAAAATAGTTTCAGTACTGGTTGGTGTTTTATAAATGACCTTTCCATCGGAGACGCATGCATAACTCCCCCTTTAGTTTACTCCTGCTTTAACAAATTAAGTAACAATCATCAGGATTCAAGTACCTGACCGTGCAAAACAAATTACATGAAAAGCAAAAATAGCTTATCTGATGTTACAAAAGTTAGAGAAAACTATGGAGCTAGGATCTTATTGTTCACACTGTTTAATCTTGTTCTTGGTCAGGTACTTTGGTTTCAATCAAGTCAAGTCAATTACATATTTCTTTAATCTCTTTAGAAGAATAACTGTATTAAAATGTAAGCAAATTATGCCTCATCATCTTGTTATTCATCAGCAGCTTGGTTTATGGTATACTCTACGACATAGTCTTCTTCATGCACTCGTGGATAATAGTTACAGTCTGTACTACCTATGGGGTGTCATGTCATTGTTTAATAGTCGTCTTGCACTCTTGTGCTTAAACTGTTTAAGCACAAGAGTGCAAGATGGACTGCAGGTCCATATAAAGTCCAATACGTAAATCAGATGTCCGTAAGTGTATATATAAGATTGAAAAGAAACTCTTCTTTGGTAAATCTGATGGGACATTATCCGTAGCTATTTGCGTTTGTTGACAAACTCTCAATTAATGCGTGAATTTTTTCTTACCACTTGGTAAGAACTTCGCTGAAAATAGAAAATTAAAATTAGAATGGATGGACTGCAGGTCCTTAAAGATAAGAAAAAGATTTAGTTTAATGGTGACAATTTTACAGAGTTGAACATTTTCAGGTCTTGATCCCGAAGGTCAATCAACATACGGCAAAAACTTCTAGTATAAAAAAGAAAAGAAAGACAAAAAAGACTTGAAATCAAGTCATGATTTGTCTGGATGTTGAGTTATTTCTTTCTTTGAGTCTTGCATCTAATAGCTATAATACAAACTAGACGTAAAAAATATATATCACTTAGAAAATAAATATCACATAGAAAATAAATATTCCTGACTTCTCCTAACAAATGGGTAGCTACTTAGAGAAAATAGGAACACGGTTAACTTAATTCTAATATGAAATCAGCTATCAGTATAGTGTGTAAGATTAAAAATAAATTCTTATTTGGGAAATCTGATGGACATTATGCGTAGCTATTTGCATTCGTTGACAAACTCTCAATTAATGCGTGGATTCTTTCTTACCACTTGCTGAGAACTTCTGTGAAAATGAAAAACTTAAACTATGTTGGAAAGATTGCCGGTCCACTTCAGCATTACAGCTTCTCATGGAACAAGAGATTCAGAATCACCCTCTCAGAACTTTGGTGGAAGACTGCAGGACTATCATCAGGCAGATGGGAAGTGCCATCACCCATACCATGCGTGAAGGCAATTAGTGTGCCGATTTTCTAGCGAACCTAGGTGCCGAACAAAATGAACAATATGTACACATCACTGAAACTCCTAGAAATTTGAACAGCCTGATTTTTGCTGACTTTGTGGCATTCGTGAGGCCCTCCAAGTAAACTGCTTTTATCTTTCCTTTGTACCAAAAAAAATAATGATAAAAGAAAAAAAAATTATTTAATGGTGATATTTTTACGTACGGGGTTGAAAGTTTCCAGGTCTTGATCCCGAAGGTCGCAATCGATAGACGGCAAAAGCTTCTAGCATTAAAGAAAGAGAAAAAAAGAATTAAAACCAATTTATGATTTGTGGATGTTGAGTTGTTTCTTTCTTGGAGTCTTTGCATCTAATAGCTCTGCTACAAACTAGACGTTGAAAATATGTCTCACTTAGGAAATAAATATCACTTAGAGAATGACTACTCCTCACTCCTCCTAACAAATAGGTAACTATCTAGAGAAAATTGGAACACATTTAACTTAACTTAAATCTAATACATAAATCAGCTATCGGTCTAGTGTGTAAGGTTGAAAAGAAAGTCTTGTTTGGTAAATCTGATGGGACATTATCTATAGTTATATGCTTTCGTCGACAAACTCTCAATGAATGCGTGATTCTTTATTACCACTTGCTTTGCTGAGAACATCTCTGAGAATGAAAAACTTAAACTAGGATGGAAAGACTGTGGGTTCACAAAGATTAAAAAAAAATTAGTACTGACAGTTTTATAGAGTTCAAAGTTTCTAGATCTTGATCCCAAATATCGCAATCAATAAACGACAAAAGTTTCTAGTATTATAAAGAAAAAAAAATAAAGGAAAAAGACTTGGAATCAAGTTATGATTTGTCTGGTTGTTGAGTTGATTATTTCTTCTAGTCTTGCGTGTAATAGCTATACTACAAAGTAGACCTAAAATATATATATATATATATATATATATATATATATATATATATATATATATAAGTTAGAAAATAAAATTACTTAGAGAATAACTACTCTTGACTTCTCCTAACAAATGGGTAACTGCCTAGAGAAAATAGGAACACGTTTAACTTAAGTCAGTTTCTCACATGAAAAATAACTTCTCCTAAAAAAATAACTTCTCATAAACTAATTACCCTCTAGAAAATAATCAACGACACTTATCCCTAAATAATAAACACACTTCACATAAGTTAGTTTTTTTTTTCATGAAAAAATAATTTTCCAAGCTATCATAATCTACTATTTGCAAATAACAATTAAAATCTTAATGCCATTTAGTGACATTTAGCTATAGACAAGTCATTAATTTTTAGTGGCAATAAATAGAAAATATTTGCTGGTGTGAACAGTTGGCTAATCCATCACCATCATCTTGGGCTAATCCACAATCATCATCCAAGCTTTTGTCCAAACTAGTTGATGATAATATTTCGGTTATGGGCTAAGCTACGTGCATTTTAAGGTGTCAGGGACTTCTCTTTTTTTATTAAACAAATTTTGGCTCCTAGATAGTAGGAATCTTCATTCACACACTATATACAGTGACAACTAATAGTCGCTAAATATTTGTAATGGCTTTTCTGCTAACACTTTTTGAGTGACAATTTTTAGTAGCATTTTATTAACATCACTAAATGAAAATCGTTATCAATATTTAGTGATCCTCAAATGTCACTATATTGGGAAGATTCCTCCTACCCGAGCCCGGACAACCAAAATTTTTGCTTTTTATTTCTGCTACCCCTTCGAGATAGATGATTGCCTGGGTAAAAGCCACGAACCGTGTGGCCGAATGGAAATGGTAGAACATACTAAAAAGACAGGTTCAACAGTTGAAAGACTCCTTCAGTCGTTTTACTATTTATATAAGGGGAACTGGAAGCAGCTTCCTAACTCAAGCTTTTCTGCCATCCATGGCTATCTACATTCCTTTTATCTTCTTTCTCGTTGTCCCTTATGTATCTGCGTTGTATTTCAACCTCTCTACAATTGGAACCGACGATGCCAACCGTTCCGTCAACACCACTGGAGATGCATATATCTCTAACGAAGGCATCCAAGTTACCCCAAACGAGCGCAACACGGCCTTAGGTGGGAAAACAGGTCAAGCCACGTACATCCAACCGCTGCACCTTTGGGATAAAACTTCAGGAAATCTTACGGACTTCACTACCCATTTCTCCTTCGTCATTGATTCTAACGGTAACTACAGCTATGCAGATGGACTAGCCTTTTTCCTCGCTCCTATCAACTCCAGTGTCATCAGTAACGAGGGAGGTGGCGGCCTTGGTCTTGCCAGTGCAAACCAATCGTCAAACTCATCGGGTAATCAATTTGTTGCTGTGGAGTTTGATACTTTTCCAAATGACTGGGATCTCTCGATGACACATGTAGGCATCAATATCAACTCTATGAAATCCGTTACTACAGCTGAGTGGTGGAATAATATTACACTGGGGAAAGAAAATGATGCTTGGATTAGTTATAATTCTAGCTCGAGAAGTCTTGGTGTTGTCTTTACGGGTTTTTCA
Organism: Escallonia rubra; assembly: GCA_033065855.1. NCBI lineage: Eukaryota > Viridiplantae > Streptophyta > Magnoliopsida > Escalloniales > Escalloniaceae > Escallonia > Escallonia rubra. The sequence goes on along the minus strand of JAVXUO010001352.1, from coordinate 324,841 downwards.
AGCAATAACACTGGACAAGGAAGCCTCAACTATGTGGTTGATCTGAGGGATTACTTGCCTGAATGGGTAACATTTGGCTTTTCAGCCGCAACAGGAGACTGGTTTGAGAAAAATAATATCAAGTCATGGGATTTCAATTCAAGTTTGCAAACTGATTTAACACCGAGTTCAGCTCCAGACCCCATTGATTTAACACCGAGTTCAGCTCCAGACCCCACTGGAAGGAAGAAAAAAGAGACAGGGCTATCTGTCGGATTAAGTGTTGGTCTGTCTGTTGTGCTTGTTGGGTTGGCTTTGGTTGGCTATGTCTTGTGGAAGAAGAGGAATGTTGAAGAATTGCAAGACGACGAGTTTGGCTTTGGTATGTCTGACGAATTCGAAAAGGGTAGTGGACCTAAGAAGTTCTCCTATAGAGAATTGACTCGTGCAACGAGTAATTTCTCTGAGGAAGAGAAGCTTGGAGAGGGAGGATTTGGAGGCGTTTATAGAGGTTTCTTGAGGGAATTAAATTCACATGTTGCTATCAAGAGAGTGTCAAAGGGGTCCAAACAGGGAGTTAAGGAGTATGCGTCAGAAGTGAAGATTATTAGCAAATTGAGGCATAGGAATTTGGTGCAACTCATTGGCTGGTGTCATGAGAAGAAAGAACTGCTGCTTGTTTATGAGTTGATGTCAAATGGAAGCTTAGATTACCACCTTTTCAAAGGAAAGAACTTGTTGACATGGGGGATAAGGTATAAAGTTGCTCAAGGCTTGGCCTCAGCATTGCTCTATCTGCACGAAGAATGGGAACAATGCGTGGTGCATAGGGATATCAAATCAAGCAATGTTATGCTAGATTCGAATTTCAATGCTAAACTTGGGGATTTTGGGTTAGCTAGGTTTGTCGACCATGAAAAGGGATCTCAAACAACTGTTTTGGCAGGGACCATGGGCTACATGGCTCCTGAATGTTTCATCACGGGTAAGGCTAGCAAAGAATCGGATGTCTTCAGCTTTGGAGTTTTAGCATTGGAGATAACGTGTGGAAGAAAACCCATTGATCCCGAGGCTGCCGAAGGTCAGATAAGAATGGTTGAGTGGGTCTGGGAGCTCTATGGTAAGGGGAAACTTCTTGAAGCAGCTGACCCAAAACTCTCTGCAGATTTTGATCAGCAAGAAATGGAATACTTGATGATTGTTGGGCTGTGGTGTGCTCATCCGGATAGCAATCTCCGGCCTTCAATTAGGCAAGCCGTTCATGTTCTCAATCTTGAAGCTCCATTGCCCATTCTCCCACAAAAGATGCCCGTGGCATCATATCTCACTCCATCACTAGACATGCCTGCATTTTCAGTGTCTCTAGCTTATGGTGCCACGGCTTCTGAGAGCAGCCAAGCGCAGTCCTCGAGCTATAGTTACAGCACGGAGTCCTCAAAGCTTACAGCATCTTCTGCAACGTCCTCTCCATCGGCAACACTTTTGTACACTAGATAAGTTGGTTCGGGTGGAATGCAATGTTCTAGCAATTAGACTAAAACTGTCGCGTATTCATACCGACATTATTGTTGATAAGTTTTGCCAATTCGTGTATGGAAATATATTTGATCATGATATCGAGTAAGCATTCAAATTTCAATTTCCTAGATCATGAATATTATATAATCATGAGTATTGCAACACTGCCTTTGTGGCTAAAACATCAGAATTTTTTGTTGAAAATCACTCGTAAAACTGCTAGTGATGCATTGGAGCTTAAATGGCTAAAAGGTAGAGCTCGAAGATTAAAATGTGTAGCATTGATGTTACTGGAGGCTAGAAACTGGACAGCTTGGTGTTAACTTTCAGCGCTCTTTAAGTGAATCTACCTGGGTAAGTAGTTCTCTGATGTTATTCTCATGCAACTGCATCGTAACCTCTTGTAGGGAGGTCAAATCTTTGGGTGTAGGATATGGAAGTTCACCTGTTCATTCTCTGTGTTTTTGTAGTCAATACCTGTATGACTTGAGGTCAGGGTGAGTCTTCTTCCTCGGTTTCCTCGGCAAGGCACCCTGCCCTGCCTCACGTAAAAATTTGATACACAATATAATTGCTCAACAATTAATTCATGCACGAACATTTAATTGGCAAATTGGTAGAATCATGTTACATTTCCACCGAAACTCATTACTTCTGGTAAACGGGATCAAAACAAATACAGTAGTCCACCTGTTGAAGCAGTCTTGTTACAGTATTATTTCGACATTTTGAGCACGTGATGTCCTAAGCATTCGAGGCCAATTACCTGTTCTGTTCTACCATAGAAACTGACTGGCTTTTTACAGGTTGCTATAGAGTTCTCATTTTGATACAAACAGTTTCAGTACTGGTTGGTGTTCCGTAAATGACCTAACCATCCGAGACACATGCATAACTTTAGTTTACTCCTGTCTGACAAATTAAGTCGCAATCATTAGGATTTAAGTATCAAACGCTCAAAGCAAATCACATGAAAAGCAAAAATGGCTTAAATGATGCTACAAAAGTTAAAGAAAACTAGGAACTAATTCTTCACATTACGTTTAATCTTCTTGTTGTTGGTCAGGTAATCTTTGGTTTTGATCAAGTCAAATTAATTATTTGTTTCGTTAATTCCTTTAGAAGAATTATTAAATTGTAAGCAAATTATGCTTCTTCATCTTCTTATTCATCAACAGCTCGGTTATTTGTATATCATACGACATAGCCTTCTTCATGCACTCATGGATAAGTAGTTACAGCCTGTACTACCTATGGGTTGTCATATGATTGTTTAATAGTCATCTTGCACTCTTGTGCTTAAACAGACAATTCTCTTTGTGCTTGACTGCTTGTTTGTAACCTGAACAACCACCAGACTGGACTAGGTAGTGTTTAAATTTAACCATTCTAGAGGCTGTTGAGCTTATTTATTGGCTTGTCTGTTCTGCTTGTTCACTACTATGCTTTTTTTTTTTTCTTTTTTCTTTTTTGTTACCATAATTTTGCCGGCCTGCACAAATTACATCAGAATCTGCAGGCCAATCACAAACATATAGGAAATTTGTATCGTTGATTTTATTAAACTATTTGATGTGAGCAGAGTTATACAATGCCAAATCTAAGGTTTCCAACTTAGAACACATTCTGGACAATGCTGATTACAAATCACCTTGAGCTTCATAACCCTTATTTCATGATTTTCATCTTATTTTTGGTGATAGTACCTTGTGTAGCTCAATTATCTTTCCACTACACGAGCTTCAACCCGAATATTCATGAGATAGAGTATCATGGAGAAGCTACTCCATCTGATCCAGTCATTCAGCTGACCAGAAACCAGAATGACAAACAGTTATCTTCGAGTACTGGCATAGTCATGTATCACGAACCGATGCATCTTTGGGACAAGACATCTGGAAAGCTGGCTGACTTCACAACCAAATTTTCGTTCATCATAAATTCCCAAAACAGGCTCAGGTATGCTGATGGGATGACATTCTTCCTGGCACCAGTTGGTTTCCGCATCCCTGATGTTCAAGACGGTAGCGGTCTTGGCCTTGTAAGCGGCAGCAAAGAATTGAACTCCACATTGAACCCGTTTGTGGCAGTTGAATTTGATACTTTCCGCAACAGTTGGGATCCGCCGAATGATCATGTAGGTATCAATATCAACTCGATGATATCTGTTAAGACTAAGAGATGGTGGAGTCTTGTTCCTTATGGTCTAATGAATGCGGCACGGATCAGTTACAATTCTAGCACAAAAAATCTAAGTGTTGTATTCACTGGCTTTTTTAATAACACGGTTCTCCTACAACACCTTTCGATAACAGTTGATCTGAGCAAGTACTTACCTGAATGGGTTACATTGGGCTTCTCAGCTGCAACAGGAGATCTTTTCGAAATTCATACTCTTCATTCGTGGAATTTCAGTTCAAACTTACAAGTCGGGGAAGGTTTAACCAGTCAACTAGGTCCAACTCCTGTCCCAGAGCCTCCTATATCTGAGCCCATCACAAGAAGCAAAAGAAAGACAGCAGTGGGACTTCTTGTAGGTGCCTCGGCATTTGTTGCTTTATGTGGGTTGGGCTTTATCTGGTTTGGTTATAGCAGAAAACCAAATAAAGTAGAAATGAAAGAGGAAGATATCTTAAATGTTTCATGTGAATTCGAAGGGGAAACAGGGCCGAAGAAATTTTCGTACAAGGAGTTGGCTATTGCAACAAAGAACTTTTCGGAAGAAGAAAAGGTTGGAGAGGGGGGATTCGGGGGAGTATATAAAGGTTTTTTGAGGGAATTGAACTCCAGTGTTGCTGTGAAGAGGGTATCAAGGGGATCCAAACAGGGTGTGAGGGAGTACGCTTCAGAAGTGAAGATCATTAGCCGATTGAGACACAGAAATTTGGTACAACTCATTGGTTGGTGCCACGAAGAAAGAGAACTCTTACTTGTTTACGAGTTCATGCCCAACGGTAGCTTGGATACCCATCTTTTCAAAGAAAACAGCTGGTTGACATGGGAGATGAGATATAAAATTGCTCAAGGCTTGGCCTCGGCATTGCTCTATCTACATGAAGGATGGGAACAGTGCGTGCTGCATAGGGATATCAAATCGAGCAATGTAATGTTGGACTCGAGTTTCAACGCTAAGCTTGGAGATTTTGGGTTAGCTAGACTTATCGACCATGCTAAAGAGTCGCAAACCACTCTTTTGGCAGGGACGATGGGCTACATGGCCCCTGAATCTATCATCACAGGAAAGGCTGGCAAGGGATCAGATGTCTACAGCTTCGGAATTGCTGCGCTGGAAATAGCCAGCGGAAGGAAACCCATCGACCCCATGGCCAGAGGTGGTCAGATAAGACTAGTGGACCGGGTTTGGGACCTCTACGGACTAGGAAAGCTTGTTGAAGCCTCTGATCCGAAACTTAATACAGATTTTGATGTGAAACAGATGGAATGCTTGCTCACTGTTGGGCTTTGGTGCGCTCACCCCGATCCCAATCTCCGACCTTCTATGAAGCAAGCGATTCAAATGCTCAATTTTGAAGCATTACTTCCAAGTCTTCCATCAAGGATGCCTATGCTTACATATTCATCTGCACCTATTGATATGTCTGCATTTTCTCTTTCATCGTCATGTGGCCTGACTAGTTTGGAGAGATGCCAGACTCAGTCCTCGAGTTCTAGTTACAACACCAATTCCTCCAAGCTCACTGCTGCTTCTGAAGCTTCTTGTTCTTCTTCATCATCATTGCTTGCGCATACATGCTAAAGAATCTCTACTGCAAAAGTTCCCATGTATTAAACGTTAAGGAATCACCTTTCATCTTAGTAATCAACCTCACGTTGAGTTTAGAGTTATGCCTAACCGTATTGTGGAATAGAAATTGCGTAATTTTTTTCTGTAAGGGTTAATTGTAGGTATATGGATCCCGTTCTTCATTATGCTTGCCATCATACCAGGGGTATCGCTCCCTTAATTGTTTGATCTAACGAACTTTCCTAGAGAGTGGAAATTCAAACTCACTCGCTGAATTCAAAGCTACTAGTTAATACAACCATCAGAAGGGCACAAACGTATCTTGAGTACATAGCTTATATTACAACATAATGCAACTTTGTTCTTTGACTACTGGAAAACATGAGCCCTTGCAAACTGATGGACCAGCCAGTGTTGCATTTCAGAATTTAACGATCGAGACTCTTCAGATCAGCTAATTACAACAAAATACTCCAAATTGAACAAAGGATTTAAGAATTGCGACTGTTCACATCAGCTCAATACAAGAACATACTCAAAAGTGAACTAGAAAATCATGCAATATCATGATTCAATCATATGACCCGGATTCACAAAACCGAAAAAGATAGAAGGGCACACAGAAAAAACCAGTTTATTTGACAAGCAATGCTTCATCTATTGTTCATCCAGAAGTTATCTTGAAGGCAGCTTTGCTCAGGTGAGATATTGCCACTTTCCATGTCATATAACGACCAACCAGGACCTCTGTGGTGACTAAAATATATGCAGTTACTCCTGCAACCAACTTTGCTTGCAGTGACCCACATACAAGTTTTAGCCCCTGCAAATAGTGCCTTTTCACCAAGGCTCTTTACCTTAACCCAAGATAGTCGAGGAAATTGAAGTCGAAAAACTTCAACATCGTCTGCAACGTTAATCGGTTTCTGAAAGATCAAGAAAATCAAAAAGATTTCCCCATCGAATTGAACCAAATATTCTTTGAAGTGCTTTGAAGATACTGATGGGACAGCCCTGCTGCTGCTTGAAGCTGTAATTTTAAATTGAGAATCTATATGCTCAATAACTACCAGTGTCCCCTGCAAGCTCAAGGCATAAACTTTCCCGTTGAACCCAATGGCATTAGTAAATTGCATATATTGTTGGTTTGGAGCATATGGGTCAACAAGATTGCAATCCTGCTTTATCCATTCATATGGACCTCCAAATCTATAGAGCATGAAAGCTGGACGAGAAATGCCTGTTAACACCGTCATGAAACAGTTGTCATATGATTCTGAAGGCGATAGAGAGAGCACGGAAAATCTAGAAGGAATATGTGTATTCCAAGGTGGTGGAGATCTCCACTGACCATTGGTTACAGGATTGCAAAGACAAAGATGCGATGGCACGGCTTCTTCAGCCATAAGTACACCATGGGAGTAACCCAGAAAACGCTTCCAAGGGGGTTGGTATGGCCACCGTCCATACCACGAATAGACTCCTCTACGAAATACGATGTTGAAAGTGTGGGAAATATTAATAGTACCATTGCCATCATTGATGTCAGGGTAGGGATGGAGCCATGGTGAATTCTCACTTGGATTGCATTGCCTTGGTGCTGCTCTCCATGCCTTTGTGAATCCCCCAAAACTCAGGTTTTGCATCAGAGTCGATTGCCTTGCTATTAAGCTGAGTAGTTGCTCGGGAAGATCTGGCCATTGCCTTACACCACTGGTTTCTCCCTTTTTAGGTGACAATCTCTTCTTTGCTTGTAGACCCATGTCTGTATAACGTAAAGAGGGAACAAATCTAATTGAGCTGAGTCAGGAGGGCCTAATATACCATTTACAAGGCGTGGCCTCCAAGTTCTGCAGATTTAAGTTACTGTAAAGAGGCATTCAACTCACTATTACAAATGAAAGGCAGAAAGGTATTTGCAGTTGACTTGAAATAGATGCTCTACTTGGGCTACACGTTTTTCAGAATCATTAAAAGATGCCATTAGATTACTGCAAGTGTCACTAAGCCTTTCTTTTGATTTATCAGTTATCATTACTACAATAAACTGTGCTAGTACAATGGTATTCAATTGTTGATCCTTGTAGGTTTTCACAGTATGCCGGCCTGAACTGCGTACTTTGCGTGCGTGAAATCTCAGGATGTATTGCAGGATCAGATCGGGCAAGTTACTCAACCTGGCAGCTGCCATTGATCTCTTTCCTCCTTGTTTAGTAGTCCTTGCTCTCTTAGTCCTAGCCATCTCCTCTTCCTCTTTCTTTCTTCTTCTTCACTCCCTAATTGCGCACAGATACCGACAACATACATGCGGTGTATATAATGGATCAGGATCCTGCTGTATTAGACTATTAGGGATGCTTTTCTGTTGCTAAATATGCTTGTCCCAATCGTTGAGATATGTAGTGACAATGGGTTCCTCTCTTAACCTCAACGGCAACTCTTTTTTGTACTCTCCCGTCTCTCCATCCGATCGTATTTCCTTTTTGAGTCATCCCACATAAATTGTTCACTTTGTAAATTAAGAAAGATTCTTTAAGTGTTTTTCTATATTTATCTTTTATACATTTTTTTTATTCACTTTCTCTCTTCACATTTAATTCTCTACAAACTCATTTTCTCTCCCGAACCCACTTTTTTATTATATTTCTCTTTACACATTTAACACTCCATCAATCAATTTTCTCTCTCCTGACATATTCTCTTCCTCCTCTCTCTCTAAATGATAAAATGGAAACATACAATATATAACACAAATCCTTAATATGCGTGACAAGTCAAATATGATCGAATTATCAAAGACGAAAGTAGTACATCAAACCCTAACCTCAAGTCCCTTATTCACTTTATTTTTCAATTAGGTGGAAATAAAAAATATTTACATGTGCCGTCACATGATGTTTATGGACAGTTAATAGCAGAAATTTGGCCCACTAACGACCGTGGAGCGTCTCATTTTCAACGTCTCATTTTCAACTACATTTCTACCTTTATTTGCCTCCCTTTCTAGTATCTACAGTTACAAGTTACAACCTAGCTACAACATAAATTCCAAATCCCTCTCGATTCAAGTGACAAGAATAAAGCACCCAATCATGTATGTTGAACGCCTATTAACATTACACCTGAGGCGAAAAGAAATAAATAACTAATGTTTAGAAACATATAACTAATTATTTCTTATCGGTTGGTCGTAACACTTTTGGTTGTACCGAAGATTTTTTAAGGAAGAGGCATTCAGTCGCTATATAAACAAACGGATAACGTTATTGACGAAACAAACTTCAGTGACCAAAATCGAAATTGACGAAGCAGACTTGACTAAAGTAGTCAAAGCATGTGGAAATAACTTGGCAAAGTTTATCGTCATTCGTAGCTGCACAACATTGTTCATACAACATGTTGATTTTTGTTTGCACCAAAAAAAACATATTTATTTTTGTAGCGAGGGATAACGAGTGGAAGATTTATATTTGGTCGTTTTTACAAACTTTAAATCCGGATATAATTTCAAGAATGATAAGGGATGATGAATGTAATCAACCAAAGTTGAAAGAACGGCTATTCATTGCTTTACCTGCAAATATCGGTCTCTACACTCCCTTATCTGGTGACTTTCTCTCCCTTGCCAAGCGAATAAGGTCGGTTAGTTGTTAAATTGCATGTGGTCGGTTACTGAAAACGTACTGGTAAGAGATACACGGTTGCACAGGTATAGCCGTTGTTCAAATTGCGATTATTTTAAGCAGCCGGCCTGTGCGCTACTGATTTTGAGGGATTGAGCCCTTTGCTTTAATATTTGGTAAATTGAGGGATTCCGCCTCGATTTGAAGAAATACCCGGCTGGCCCACATGAAGATTATCGGTCACTTTTGTTTATTACGGACTATTTGCTCTGTTCTTGACTTGTACAACAGATTCTTGGAATGCTTCGTGTGGTCCTTCCTGATGGACTGCCTTCCATGTTTGAAGTTATTTACTACTCTGCACAGTGATGTGGGATGTGGGTTTTTGGTATATGTGAATTTCGGACAAGTATTACATGTTCTGATTATGTTCTTGGTGTTTGGTCTAGGGTTGAGGGTTTTGCAATTGAGTTGTCATAGCAGGGGTTTCACCCAATCTTTATTTGACTTTAAGGTTTCCTCTAGACGTGGGCTTTGCTCAAATAATGGTTTTGATGGGAGATGCGATTCGAATGTATCATCTTGCAAGTGTGGATCATTGAAATCACTAATGAATTCAAACCCACCAATGACCGATACATTGGAGGAAAGTAAAGGCTCTGCAAAAAGTGAGGTTGATGTCGATTTTGGCGAAGAGTATGATGATGCTGATGTTGACCGTGAAGAAAACGTTATGGCATTGAGGAAAATAATCAAGATGGAGAGGCACAGAGCAGATGGTGCTTGCTTGGAGGTTGAGAAGGAAAGGATGGCAGCTTCCACTGCGGCTGAGGAAGCAATGGCAATGATTCTTCACCTTCAGAACGAGAAGAGCTTGATCGAAATGGAAGCCCGCCAATATCGTAGATTGGCTCAAGAGAAGCAACTCCATGATCAAGAAGTTATCGAATCGCTGCGGTGGATCGTGATGAAACATGAGTCAAAAAGGAGTGTTCTGGAGGATCAGTTGAGAGTATGCAAGCGAAAGTTGAAGTTACATATAAAGCGTGATGAAGGAGATAAACCGGAAAATGTTGATGATTTTTCAGACTTTTCTAATGAAAACGTTGAGGAAAATCTCTATTACGACGGGCTAGTTAGTTCCCTTGAGATTGATTTATCACGCTAGTAAGTTCTCAAGTTTCCATTGTTTAAGTGAATGATTTCACCTCTTGCAATTTTCATGAGTTACAAAATACCAATAAGAAAAGGCCTAATTAACAAATTGCTCCTATTTTGATTAAAACTGGGATCACGTCTGCAAATAGTTTCTTTGTTACTTACCGTAGAACTCACATTGTCATTAGAACTTCAAACTTGGAAGATTTAACTAGTGATTCAAGTGACCTTGCCCATGTATTCTTATTTCATTATTCTGCATTTGCTAAGTATGTTTCTCCGTGAAATTGAGTATGTTTTTCCATGAATTCAGTTCCTGGGGTACTTATCTCACGTTTAGTTATTGACATTCTAACAGCTTTGAGTTTATCAAAAGCAAATTATATTTTGGTTCATCTTTTTCTTATTCTAGTTTCACAAAGCAGATACTCTAAAGGGACTCAGGATCTAGTTTCTGTTTTTCTATCTCCATGCACTATAGCAATTGCGACTTACCTTGTATACAATTCCAATGGGGGAAACTTGTTTGGTTAAAGATCTTTGATTTGTTTTTCACTTACATGATCAGCATTGCTTCTACAAAGAGATTTCCAAACCATATCTTTTTCATTCTCGGTGGTGTATATTGCGTAAAATGAATATTGATTGAGACAGAATGATAATTTTAAAAATCATCTCTCAAATCCATTGGATCGCCTGGAGGTCCTTATAGTACATTTCTGTCATACATATGAATATGGAGGCTTCTCCATTCCCCTGAAAGGCTACTATTTTTGCACAGAGTATTGTAACCTTGCACAGAACGTTGTGATCTTTGAAGTGTATATCTTTTTCATAAACCTACTTACCCACTGTTTTAAAACGTTGTCTGCACTTCTGCGCATCATATGTGGTATGATTATTGACATTACATAAGTAAAGTGCTGTCCAAGAACCTCCATGTCTGGGAACCCCCAATGGACAGAGTTGGAGACATCATCTCAATGTCTTTCGGAATAGGTTCCTTTCTAGTATTGTCCTTGGTGGTTGGATAGGCCACCAGTGGTCACCAATAATTTTACTGCCAATGGGATTCGTAAGGTACGCCAGCTCTCAAGCTGATTACCTTGTGCCTGTTGTTTTTCTCTGTCTTCGCAGACTATGTCCCATGTTGAAGCAGTCATGCCAGATCGTAATGCTCGAGATCATCTATGGACTATCTTTCCAGATCGTGACTTTTGCCAAGATTACATGAGGAGGAAGGCTACTACCCTTTCTCCATATCACGATGCAGATTGCGGAACTTCACCCCTCCCCCCACCCCCCAACCCCTGCACCACAAACATACACACACCATTAATTGCTCTACGAGGGAGTTGTTTCAGCAGGCAGTAGATATTGGGGAAGCTGGGTATCCTTGTTAGATAGTACTGCTGCTGTGGAATCCTATGATGGAATATGAATCGCGTATTTTGTGGGAGCTGATGTTTATTTCATCCATCTCCTCAGTGTTCCTTTCCTTTATTCTCTGCTATGGCGTCTGGATGGCTCTCCATTATCAAGCTCTGCAATTGATTTATGTACATAGGGATGCCGATTGCCCCATTCTGTTCAAGACAAATCCCGCTGGTTTTGGATTCAATGTCTGGAAGCTGCTGTTAAGGCCATATATTTTTAGTTTAATCAGCATATCAATGTCAAATTTTTATTGAGAGCACCGAATATCTGCAACAAGAGCTGCCCCCTCGTCTTGTTTATATGTCATAATTCAGTTTTGTAGAACGCAATTTCAGCCAACGAATAGTCTAGTAATGCGACGATCCAAATCTCTATGGAGCAGGTTGTGGATATGAAGTATGATATTCACCATCCGGGTCCTATTCTGTATGGAGACAAAGGATCAAGAGGTTCAAGGGCGTTGGATTCAAGCATAACCAGCCTGTAACTTCTCGTCCAGGCAATTTGAAGCCCTGCGACGATCCAAATCTCTATGGAGCAGGTTGTGGATATGAAGTATGATATTCACCATCCGGGTCCTATTCTGTATGGAGACAAAGGATCAAGAGGTTCAAGGGCGTTGGATTCAAGCATAACCAGCCTGTAACTTCTCGTCCAGGCAATTTGAAGCCCGAATCTGCTTGTCATGCATTTTACTTGCCCATATCGGTCACAAAAACAGAGCCAGTCGCTACTATGATCACGAAATATCCCAGTAACTCCAGCAAGACCTCCTGGTTACCCTTGAGCCGAATGCAAGCTGCATTTGGGTATTGATTTTGAAATCTGTTGAGAATAGTCTTTTGACTTTGTATATTGCATAAACAGATGTTAGCTAGTGTCATTGGCAGTTGAGGCACAAATTAGACTATCGGATTTCGAGGTGATGGGCACAAATGAAAATGAGTATCGACGAAGCTTCTCCAGGTAAAGCTTTTCCAGTACTGTAATATTTGACCAATAGAGAATTCAAACTGTGGTTCCATATCCTATTCCAAGTTTCGAATTCGCTTGGAACACCTCCCGCCGAACAAACTGGCAATACAGTCATTTCAAAAGTTCAGTTTGACAACATTTTCTTACTTCAGAAAGAAATAGCATAAGAGGTCCTTGATGAAATGGTTTAACCTCCGTGATAAGAAAAAGCCAACAGGTCGAAGCCATGGGCATCTCGAACAAATTCACCAAAATTGCGATGCAAACAAGCATTAAGAACATTACACTCTCTTACGATAATATGGAAAATGTAGCAACTCTTCTATATTTTACAGGCTGGGGGGTGGGGTGGGGGTGGGGACGATTAATGTAACTATCCCAGAGCTGTAGTTGATTGAGAAACAAGTTGAAGCCAAGCAAATTCCTCTTTGTACGCCATGCTTCCCTCACAAGAGGCTTCACATGCATACACAACAATAGTTGCCCAATCAAGAGAGTCCACGTTGTTCGTCACGCCAAAATAATAAAGCAACTGTGGCAAAATCTGGAACCAGGCAAAGGCGTAATAAGATCAAACACAGTCGAAATCAGAAAACCTTTGGTTGGGACTCTGGGGGTCATGATTGGAAAAAATTACAGTTGGGATACTGCTGGTAGATTTTAAGACTTTCTATCAGTATTGGAACAAAGAGATAGAGAAAAAGATAATTCCACTCCTGAGATACTGCTGGTAGATTTTAAGATTTTCTATCACTTTTGGAACAAGGAGATAGAGGAAAAGATAATTCCACACCTGAAATTCAAAACCTCGTAAACCACCACAGTGGTCGCATTTAGGAATATCGGTCCTTGATGGTCGACCACTTGACATCGGCCACAAGGGCTTAGCTCTAGCATATCTACAGTACCTGTAATGTTTGAACAAAGACGTGAATAACATGATCATATGCACACAACATTCATCATAGGTAAGTGGGACGGGAAGGGGAAATATTTACCATCAGCTACCTTAACAAAGAGATGACACGGTAAATTCCAGATATCATCTTACAAGCTATACAAAAGAAATTTACAAAATAACTATGACCAGTTCATGGATCTTGGTACTCATCCAAAACTAAACCCGGCCCACTACAGCTTTTAAGCTTCTACACTCTGATTTATTGCACTTCTCAAGGCAAGTTAGCAATCCACACTAACAATAAAATACCCGTCTTCTATCCTTGCTCCAAGTAACTCTGTGATCGCAACCTAGGGGAAGGGGTCCACACAGCCACAAGAGCCTGATTCGGCAGTCCAACTAAAACCACCAAATAGAAGTGCACACCATCCCAAATCATAGCTGAGTGGCTAGTAAGGCTGGAGAGGCAACACCTCCAAGCCTTTCTCTGTATCCAATATCTACAGTACACCTAATTAAAGAATGAATATCAGCTTTAGAACAAAAATGTTCTAATTTTAGAAGAAAGCTTTGACCTAGCTGTCTTTGTTCAATGAAAAATGTCATGCTACAACCTCAATGCAACTTATGAAAACACATCTAGCGACTAGTCTGATAATAGTTCTGGTGCAAATTCTATCTATGATATTAGCGACATTTTTCAGTGGAGTATGACAATCCAGCTCCAACCAGGTGGTATCACATCTTGTAAAAAAACTTGATTTTAGATGTTTGTTAGCCATGTTCCGGCAGCAGCACAATAAATTTTCATTGCATATTATGATTATTATCTTGTTTTCTACTACTGGTGCTAATGCTGCTTGTTAAAAGGAAAGGCAATCACCTCAACACCTGCTCCGGGGCCCTGGATATTCGCTCCTGGAAAGATGCCCAGCTCTTCTTGTCACCGTCCCCCTGTTTACCAAAGAATAATAGACTTTGGAAAGCATCGCTCACATTAAGGAAAGAATCCAGTAAGGCTTAACAATGCATACCTCAAAACTGTGAAGCATTGACTTGACTGATTCATCCATTTGGCTCTGAGAAACCAATGAAGTAGCATACCCATCATTGTCCGACATCTCTAAATCAAATTCAGATTCATCCTCATTTATAATCTCAAACTCTTGCCAGAGCACGCTGCTTGCAACTGTCAACAAGTCAGATATCCTATCAGCTGTGAATTACTGAAAAGTCTAGTATGGGCATTCTCCTTTTAAAATTCATGTTTGATTGTAAATTGAAGAGTAAGAACCTACCCTTCTACTTCATGAGTTCTTTTTCTCATGATTATTTTGATATATTCCCAATTCTGACAAGATTGACTGTTATACGCATCCATCCAAATATTAAGATGTAAAAGTACTTTTTCAAGACAAAAGTTGTGTGTGTATGTGGGAACATTGTGTACATGCTCATGCTCTGACGCCCACCCACCCAACAACCTAAAAAAAAATTTATTTCAACCCGCAGCATAGAATCATGAACGGTCATGGTTCTTGGACAAAATGAGCAATAAATCTCACTTAAATAACTCTTTCTCACGAACATCAAGGTCTATGTATTCTACATAAGACAGGGTTAACGTAACAGACTAGATATGCACAATAGAGTACTAAATGCTACATAAACAGATATGTCTTCCATTTTGAATGCACATCGCATATCAACCAATATACCGTGGTAGCATAGAGATAAAACTACAAAACGTGGTACCGAAATTTACGATACTTGCTTTTCTGTATCTCTGCCGAATTGTTATTGGTTATAGAGTCAGATGCCTGAGGGGAAAAGGCTAACTGTTGACACTGAATCTTATGACCTGAGCGCCAGTGCATAGCCTGAGAATAGAACAAATAAAAGCTTCAAGTTTGATGACCTAAAAACATAAAGCGTTTTAAGAAAATCCCTTCTGCTAACCTGGTGTGCCTCAGAGCAATAACGTGCTCTTCTGCAACTACTGCAAACTTTATCTCCCTTCCAGGTTCCGCACCAACTACAAAGCGCAGCTAAAGCAAATAGCATTACACAGTAGATCCTCAATATGCTATAGACAAGGGCATGTGTGTGACAAGAGGTCATGAATGAGTTAACACGTGTTTTTTACTAGTGTCATGCATACGTATCGACATTCAGTGAGTGTAACCATTTGTAAAGCATAAAGAAAGTTCATATTTATTCATGTATTAAAGACCTTTCCGAATTAATACCTACTTTTCGCGCGCGTGTGTTAAAGTCATAAGCACTGGTTATATGCGACATAGAGTGTCCAATCTCTTTCCACAATCCAAGCCCAGCCAATGCAAATTTAAAGTAAACAATCTAACCTATTCATGTCATAAAATGTCTATGAAGCAATGTACTCCAAAACTATGGTTTTTAGCAATGAGTGAAATGTGAACATCTCGATATGAAACCGACGCGTTCCAGAGCAATAAAATGCTCTTTCTGCCACCAGTAAAACAGACAGTATCAAGAGGAGCCCCAAAAAATGCCATAGAAGCGAACAGCAGTCATCTAGTAGTTGATAAATGTGCCAAAAAAAAAGGTCATGTCCTGTATTAATAAAAATGTTGGAATATCAGATCCTCCTATCTGATTATACGCCTTCAAAAGTGGATATTGAACTTTTTCTAGCATAATCTTCTAATGTTTATATGGGAAATTGATAGTAGGCTATCCTGCCTATATATGTCCACTAAACAAAAGATATCATAAATACCATAGCTGTTTACAACCACAATCTAACCAAAACTAGTTCCACGGCCAGAAAAGGAGGGATATTGTTCCAGGCAGAAAGCCGATGGACAAACATGAATATTGTACTCCATATATTTCAGGCAAAAGGGACTACGTAAGCCTTCTCGGGTATTGAGATCCGCATAGAAGCTAAAAAAAATGAGTACCTCCAGTTCCAGACGGTTTGTCAGTTCCATCGTGTCTTGGGGGCTCCGTGGAGTAAAAAGGATTGGAACGGGGCAACTGGCAACGAAAAACCTTCACGCTTCAAAAGCTTTTTCTAATTAGCGATGAAAAGAAGATAAAGTAGTTATCTTTTATTAAGGCTGGGGGAGAAATCAAAGAAATGATAGCACATATCAAAGACAATAATGCTCAAGCAATACCTTCGAGATGCATTCTGCGAATGACGTTTCCACTGCTCATGTTGATCTTTGAGGAGACACTTCATTGACGGACACATGAACACAAATAAGATGCGATGAAATGTTGAATCCTTCTCAGAGAGTGGTGCGTAAACCTAAAAGTTAATGAACACAAAGGACCGTCATCAGTACAGCTCCCAACTTGGGCATTGGGTGGCCCAATTAGATGAGATGAAGTTGAACAAGGCCTTTTTGACAAGAGACTCATATCACGTCATCATCCAGATGAAACTCCTGGGGATACTGTAGGTGAACGTAGTGGGAAATGGTAATTCGTCACCGAATTTTGTTGATTCCGAAATAGCAACACTAAAACTTCGGAGAAAACATATTTAGACCTGAAATTTTAAGCTTCGACCCAGGTGACAAATATTGAAAACACTGTTATGCTGCGCAAGTAGAACCCTTATCTTATGGCTTTCAGATGATGCTATTCACTGCGTTAATTCAAACGGCAAATTTATTGAATCACTCATTGAGTGAGAATCCACGTAACATTACAAGTCCGTTAGGCTTATATTCCTTTCACAAATTTATTACGAATCTATGCAACTCTATAATGTGTTCTAATTCCGTTTTCAGCAAACCCTTAAAACGGCTCCAAAAACTAGTTCGGAAACCGTTTCTCATGTTTTCAATTTTCAATTTTTCAACGGCTCGAAAAGACAAAAAATCTTTTCAAGGAAGTGCTACTCTTTACAATCCCAGTTAATCGAGCTACTAAACTTTGATCAAGGTAGAATTTATGCTTTTGTTTGGGGGGGAGTGATAGATAGATGAAAGCATAGGAAATGCTACAGTTAAATGAACATACATCAGTCCTCCATTTCACAATCTTGTCCCCCTTGAGGTTTTGCAAGTTCATATATTTTAATCCAGACATCTGTACATTGAATTGACCTCAAAAAGTAAATACAAAAGAAATCAGTATTTTCCAACAAGCCACACTATGGCAAAAAGACTGATTGTGGTCATGTTTACATGTTCGTAATCTAATTTCGAAATTCGCAAAGACACAGAGACAAATATTATGAAACGAACAGAGTTACGTACTTGGAAACAAAATCGGTAAACATAAGAAGGAAAAGTAGTCAGATATTTCTACCTGAAGCAAAAACTGCAAAGGCTCGCCGCAAAAGTCACACATACGAGATCTTCCAGAAGGCAGGTTTAATGGATCCAACCAAGCCTAAATGTCCAAGGAGATCAAAATTATTAGCCAAAACATCGAAATAACTTTCAGTATTAACTAAAACAACAATAATCCCTCCGCTTCATTGGATTTTCTCCAACTTTGCAAAGTCCTGGTATACATGTAAACATTTAAGTGAATTCAATTAGCAATCATATATTACACAAGTATCATTTTGACAATTCAATGTCTACATTTTTAAAATTTATAATACGAATTTGCAAAAAAGTCACAACGTACGGGAACGCCGCCAGCCTTGCTCGGGAATAGTTGGCGGAGGAGCGACCACCGGTTCTTCGGCTTCTCAGCGAAACCTAGGGTTACCGGTAGCTGTTCTTCCTCGACGTCGTCGTCATCATCGTCATAAATATCGCCATTACCGTTATTGTCGAGTGGATTTTCATCTTCTTCTTCGTCTTCGAGAGGTGTGATTTGCAGAGTCCTGAACTTGTCTAGTGAGCTTGCGTTCATGTCGCCGGTCGCTTCTTCGGACATTTTTGGGTAAGATTTTGTTGCCTTCTCCGGCGAATGGGTGAAGGGGGCGACTGGTTTGGCTTTAGGGCTTACATGTGGTTTAGTAAGTAGAGAGTAAAAGCTGCACCCGCTTACCAAAACAAAAAATTAGCATGCTCTTCGGTCTCATTATTTTCTTTATTATGGATTTTTTTTAACGATTACGTAAATATATTTTGACAACTCAAATTAGAGTAAAATAAATTTGCATGCATTATAAAATACTATATATTACACTTTTATAAAGAGAAATATAATAAAAAATATCAAAATTAAAGATATCTTTTTTTATTCTCAAGTCTGAACTTCATGTACAGTTTGTATTCTATTTTTAAGTTGTAAGATCCAAATAATTAATTATTTATTATTATATTATTTTGATAATTTTAATAACTTTTATAAATATTTAAGTAAGTGATATGCCTTGAAGGGTCTTTGAGGACCCGTGGAGTTTGGTCTAGAAAAAAGAGAAACTGAAACTTTTAGATTTTTAACTTTTTACCTACAATTGAGAAGTAATCTTAAATCTAACTTAATGAATCCAAACATCTGTTTATGTAGCTTATTATAGGTGAACTAATTTGACTATTTAGGTTTTGAATTTATTGAAAACTTGCACAACTTTGTAAAAAAAATTACGTAATATGGGATAAAGGTTTCATGTACATACCATGTCGTTAACATTATGTCTGTTATTAATCATTTATTCGATTTCGATCAATGATAAGATTTATATTTCGTAAAAATTATCATTTTTTCATCATCACATTTGCAAGGATACCTTCAAAAGCTGATGATAAATTCAGTATAGGTGTTGTGCGTTAACACATCACAACTATCATTAATTCTCATTTTTTTATCATTTGTATCTCTTAAATCATCACATTACATGGACACATTTGCAAGAACGACTAGTTTTTTAAGAGTTTTAAATAGAAAACGGTCACGTGACCTGCACATGACTCCTACGACAAATGACTCATAAAATGGAAACTATGTTGGTCATTCTACTAGCATATCTTATGCTCAATAGGATTAAATACTAAGCTAACACAAACATTTATATTCAATTTTCACTTAAAGCTCCTTTTTAGTAAATCAAATATTTAAATCACTGATTTATATCTAACCAATGCTAAAGAAATAAACAAAAATGGTTTCTTATACAAATTCTGCCGCGTTTGTGACTAAATAGCTTTTAAATGCTTATTATTTTTGAAATATAACATTTTGTTTTTTGGTTAAGAGTATAAATAATTAAATACAGTACCTATTTCAACCATATGGTATTTCTACTGCAAAGAAAAGGGGCGGCTTGACAAAAAATATAAAGATAATTCTCCGTTGTCTCTCGCCGGCAGATCGCCGTTTCGGGTAAACGGTTCTCATGCATTCTTTTTAGCGTTTTCTTCTTCGTTTTCCATATTGTCACGACATGAAAGAAACGAAATCTTGATACATGTGTTCATGCAACAGATATGTACATTAGCAAATCCAAACCCTAACTAAGCGAAAGCGGCTTACTAAATTATCTTGCTAAAATCTTTCGGCGGTGAAAGACGGAGGTTTAGTTACGTGATCACATATTAGTGGTTTTTTTGACTGAATTGAATTCTAAAAGTCTGTATAGAGGTGTTCTTTGTTGTGCAACTTTTGGGGTAAATTTGTTAGTAAATCTTCTCCTGTGTTCCGGTGTGATTGAACTAGATTGTGTAACTCTCTAATTTACTCGTAAATCAGGGTGGAAACTGCAATATATGCTAGTAGTAACGTTGTATTTACTGTCTTTCCATCTTTTGTTTGCTGCCCTGCTTTTGGACAAACCCTAGTGCGATTTTACAGTTTTGTTGCGGATGTTTCATCATTCATTCTTGATGTCATTAATCGGTTCTAAACTCTTTCATCTTCTTTATTACCTGATCGGTTCAGTAATTAGGTATTGAGTTGAGCAGTCAATATGTCGACTGAGGAGGAAGAAAATGCAGCTGAGCTGAAAATCGGTGATGGTAAATCATTGATCTCTAATCACGCAACAAATTTTTGTATGTTATTCTGTTCCAGTTGTTACATTGTGAAGCTGCTCATCTCTGAATGTACATATTGGTTTCACTTCTTTATCAACGAGCTACGGCAGTGCTGGTATTTGTTAATCTGGTTTATGCTTAAATACAATATTTTGGAGAATTAGGGGATAAGTAGCAATAATACCTTTCATGAAAAGTAAACCAGTTAGGTTGCTTCAGGTATTAATCCAAACTTGTAAAACAATCTGCTTTTTTAGTATCTCAAAGAAATAGAAAAATCCCGTGCTTGAAAAAGAAAAAATATAGGCTAGTGCTAGATTGGATTAATCAGGGACTGCATCCGAAGAGGACAAAGCCATTGACCACCAATTTCTGATGTTGTTACATTTTTGTCTGAACCTGTTACAGTTTTTTTGTAGCTTTTAAGTGTATGATATGTGTAGCTTTTAGATCTATGATAGTGGGGTTTCTCCAATATTTTGTGTACTTATATATCAAATTTCTACCATGTCATCACTCATCGGTAGCATTAGTTATCCAATGTGTTTAGTGGACTCGGCGTTGCTAATGCTAGGCAGGGATCAGCGCTGCAAGGTCGGAGGGCCATGAAGAGGGTAGTATGCCCCATAGGGTGGGGGTCCCACAAGGTAGGACCCTGGGTTGAGCTGCGAGGTGGGAAGTGGACCAATGAGGTAGGGCCCAAGGAGCTCGAACGAGATATAAATAGGTTGCACCTGTCTTGGCAGCTTAAACTTTTGGGGAAGTTGGTTGCACTGTCAAGCATCAATTGGTATCAGAGCTCTAGGTCTCAGGATTGAGTCACCTCAGCAAAGGTAAACATCCCTACGAGGTGAGAGGACCACGAAGTGCGAAGTAGGCCTCACAGGTGGAGGTCCCACGAGGTAGGACACTGGGGTGATCTGTGAGGTGGGAAGTAGACTAACAAGGTAGGCCAAGGAGCTTGAACGAGATAGGAGTCCTGGGTTTGAAAAAGATTAGTTGCACCTTTCCTGGCAGCTTAAGCTTTTGGAAGAGTTGTTTGCGAAGTTCTGCATCAGTTGCATTCAGCACTTTCTAATCGGACTCGGCATTTGCTCAGTCGAAACAATAAATGGCAAATTATGAAGGAGGAAAGAACAAACAATGGAGGTAGAGCTCCATCTGAAATCTTTGAGGAGCTTTGATTTTGAGTTTTTTTTGCAGATCAGTCCAACAATGGCTGTAATGCTAAATTAGGTCAAAGAACTATGCTTGGAAACAGGTGCAGGGTTTTATAATCACAGTTAGATTAGGGTCTTCAGCATAACGAACTATGGCTAGTAGATCATCTTCCAGAACAACAAATGACCCTTTGTGTGGGTCTCATGTCCACAAGCGTGTGCGTATACCATATGTGGAATCCTATGAATTCTTGCAAGCTTGCAATTCAATGACCTAGTAAATTACCATTCTCTTGGTGTCGGTGTATGATGCTGAGTGTTTGCGGTGGACTAGATCGGTCATATCTGGGGATTGGCCGTGATTGAACTGTAATAGAGATTATACATTATACTATCTTCAGATATCATTTTTACAGAAAAAAGTAAGTAAAGCAAATCAAGCCACCATGATACATTATTCATGTTAAATTGGATGGAGACCCAATACAATTACATAGCAAGCCAACTGATGCTCTTAGGGATCTACGAATTAATTATCATAAAGGGGATTTTCCTCTTTTTGAAGTTATAATTGTTTCTCTGGATGAACACTTCGTTTTAGACAAAAAAAAGGAGATGTCTGCCCTTCCATTGTAAACCTATCTGTATTTGTTTAAACTTGTCCGAAGACTAGAAACAGAATGGTGTTCTAGAAAGTGCATCTTCGGCGGAATATCGAGAAGTTTGGGTATGGTATTTCTCATATTACCGAAAATATGGCATCGTCATATATTGGTATCTGTCTTTTTATGCTGAAATATAGATGAGTTTGTTCAGAGATGCACCTGGTTAAAACATTACTCCATGCATCACAACATTTACCTTAGGTCATCTGATTTTTTATTTCGTTTCACATCGATTTATTTTTGTCCAGAATTTTTGAAGGCCAAGTGTCTGATGAACTGTGAAGTGGCCTTGATTCTTGAACGCAAGTATGAACAGCTTCAGCAGATGTCAGATGATCCAGTAAATCAAGTTTCTCAGTGAGTATCAGATTGCCTCCTTTTAACTCTCATAGCTGCAGTCGCCTTTGTAATGTATATGAGATTATGACATCATTGCTACTACTTAGTATTACGACGTCGCCTTTTTGGTCTGGATAAGATTTCAGTTATACAAGTCTGTGAACAGGCTTTAACTTGCACATCACCATCTCAGTAGGTACGCTAAACAAAATTGTTGAAAGTTCTTGGTAATAAACAATAAGAGGAATGAACACCTGCAGAGTAAAATATCCACTACATAGACAGTTGTCAAGGGAATAAAAATCTAATTCAAAATTGAAAAATGGTAGTCCAAACAAGAAAGAATGAATGCAAGAAGTCTCCACTACCGACTTTCTATATTTGGCGCTCACCTTGTTAATGGGAATTTCATTCCTCCATGATGGAGAATCTTAGAAAAGTGAGTATCTCATTCATTTTCCGCAAGTAAGGGCTATTACCGCCAAAATATTGGTGTATGACTCTGGGTTTGGCGTGGTCCAAATGAAATCGCGGCCATTTAGAGTTAAAAAGTTACCATAGGAAGAGCCAGTATATTAGATATACCAGAAAAACCTAGGCGACATGGTTGATATTGTGAAGATATCAGACGATACAGTACAGTGTCAATGCAGAAAAATATCGAGGAAGAAAAAAGATGTGTGACCACCAACAATGGTGAAGAAGAAGAGGAGGAGGAATACCTGCCGATGCCGGAGAACTCAGCAGGAACCTCTCTGCCTCTGCCAGATAAAACCAAACATAAAACCAACCTCTGGAAGACAAAACGGAACCCAAAACTTCGCGCCCTGTTAAATCTTTTCAAAGATTACGATGCCCAGCTTCTGTATCTGCGACCTCCCTTTAGCGACTCCTTGTTGTCAATATATAGTGCACACTGTGTGGCCACTTTCTGGCTCTTAGTTAGACTTTCATCCTGTTGTTCCGTATGTGCAACCTTTTTTTAGCAACTCCTTTTCTCTTTGCTCTTAAAGAACTATAGAATCTATAGACTGTGTGGCCGTGTGCAGAGGGTGATCACGTGTTGGCCCCAGAAATATATAGGCATGCTAGCTGGATGCGGTCAACCCAATTTCTGAATTTTTCACGACTCCCTAAGATACAATTTCTTAATTACTTCAGATAAACAGACATGCTTTCCGTAAATTGGCCCCAACATTTTCCTTTTTTAGATTATATGCAAACTTATATTTAAACAAGTCCACCGGGTGGTTATATAACTCAGACATGTCAATTTTTTCTCCCTAGTTTTAAAGCAATTTGGAGACTAATTATCTAAAATTTGTGCATTGTCCCTGACCTATACAGAACCAATATATCATGCCAGAATATCGTGGCCAAGACCTATAGGCTATAGTCAATATTGGCCCTTTGAACCATGATCTCATATTGATCCAGGGTGATGATGGTAGATATCTGACCTGTAGTACAGAGTAATTTGTTCTTAGGTTGAGCTTGGTGTCACTGAAATGGGCGTAGCTGCCTCGTTCCCTGTTGTACCAGTCTGAAGTCTGTGATATCCAATTTTATCCAGAATTCAATTTTGCAAAGGTTGTTGAATCGGCAATGGACAGGCACTATAATACCAGGAATATGAATATGCTAGGCTTGAGGTGCGTAGTTCCCTTGGCTGCTTATTTTGGGACATATGTCAAGTACAATTGCAGGGAACTGATGAATAATTATTCAAGATTAGTACTAAATTTGGCTTCACCTTTCCATGTGCATTTTCTCTACTATAAATTTGCTCTTTCAGCTGTCGTGCAGATTTTGTTCTAACTTCTAAAAATGCTAACTAAAATCTTGAGCGAAGCAGAGTAACACAAGAGTTGTCTTGTAAAGCAAATTATGTGGGGTAGAGATGATGATGTTAATTGCATATAGTCAGCTGGTCAATCAACAAAACGTATAAAGGAATAAATAGATGTTATATACTGTATGTGCAGGTTCATAGTATCACTCCTTGAGCCAATGTAATTTACTAAGGTTGTTTTCCTTTCCAGGGTATTTGAAAAGTCACTGCAATACGTGCAGCGCTTCAGCCGTTACAAAAATCCTGATGCTGTTAGACAAGTACGAGAGTATCCTTCAGTGGCCTTGTCTTGTTATTTTTCACGATGTTTACCTCATAGGTGTTGTAGAGCTGATTTACATGTTTATGATATAATCTGTATTGTGAGTTAGGACTTAAGAGTGGATGGGAGTTGGTATAAAATGGCCTTCTCGGGAGTCAATTTGATAGCAATTCATGGATATGGAATAGGAGAGGACATAGTGGGCAGGGTGCAACCCGGTTTGTTTTCTTCCAACATTTAACCTGTGAACTGGGTGTATAATCAACGGCAATAGTCTTCTGTTACTAGCTTCATGTTCTGCCTCTTTTTATTGTATGTTACCGCTGGAATATAGTCTCAATCTCCTCGTATTTCTTTTGCATGCATATGGTGTTTGACAATCTTTTCAAAATCTTTCAGATGACCATTTATAGCTTTGAGATTCGGACCTCCCTTGGTGAAGTTGCTTCATCATGATTAGACTGTCATTTTCCTCGGAACACAGGAATAGCCTGTAGTCTAAATGGCTCAGGCTGTGTAACCCAACGTCCTGCAGTACTTAGACAGATGTTTTGACACACATAAATTTAAGGAATAAATTCAATTTATTGGAATGAACCTTTACACCATGTCGGCACTGTGATATAGTGGACTGCGCTTGGCATTGAGGTTGAGATAAATGTAGATCTGTCCCCATTTTGTCTTGTTTCTTTTCTTATCTAGATTTTGTCAGCCTGATCTTCTACTTTGAAGCAATCTTAAATCAAAGTAAGTATAGATGTGCATTTATCTAAGTAGCTCTTCGAGGAAGCCCGGTAATATACCCATTAGTTTTCTATATGTTAGATTTTAATTTTTGTCAAATAGTTTACTATATAACTGGAAGGTTTATCTTAACTGAAATTTCAGAATTCTAAGCCGATACGAGCTGGCAGAATTTGAGGTAAGGGACTACTTTCTAAGCTGAAGATGTTGTGTTTGTATTATCTATCATCTCTTTTACATCTGGTGAAGACTATGGACGCTGAATCATCTTTCTTGTGTAGCTTTGTGTCCTTGGGAACCTTTGCCCTGAAACGGTAGAGGAAGGTATTGCTATGGTCCCATCTATCAAGGTATTCTTTATACAGTGGCCCTTGTTACTTTTATTTGTGCCTATGCCTTTTTTCGAAAGGTAGTATTATTCATGTAGAGCAAAAACATTGGGCAACACTTTTCCTAGGCAAATCACTACACACCCGCATGCAACATCATTTTTTCAAGTTACGTCAATATAATTTTGGGTAGGCACTTTGGCTATTCGTAATATTTTAGAACGTTTCCCCGCAATTTCTGAAATGATAAGGTGACCCCCTATTAGGGCTGGCGAGTGGAGATGGCACTAGGAGCATGTTACTTGATAACCAGTTATACTTGAAAAGTGATAAAAAGTCTTACCATTAAAATATCCAATCAAAATATCTGCTTTGGTCCACTGTTTATGTAAAGTGTGTATCTCTGTGTCATAGGCACTAGAGAAAGTAATACTGATAAATTGTCTTCTTGGTATAGCTTTGGTCTATACTGGTTTGACCCTGGATTATTTTGTTTGGTGGTGCCTCTTTGCATTTGCAGTCTAGAGGACGTGTCCATGATGACGAGGCAATTGAGAAAATGTTGACCGATCTATCTCTGATCAAGAAATTTGAATAGTTGCATCATCTTTACCATACCGAATGCACTCACTGAATGTTCATGAGCTCCGTGTTTTATGGTGGTACTATGATCTTAATATCATTACTCCAGAAGAGTTAAATGGTTGCATTCTAGCATTTCCTTGTGGTTTGTAGACTGGTAGTTACTGCTGAAAACTAAAAATGGCCGACTCATCTAAACCTTTAGAATGATCGAATCTGATCAAGCATATGGCTCCTCGAATGTGGTCAAATGTGTGATAGGTTGACTCGGCATAGTAAACAGATGCAAAGTCTGGATCGTGCATGTGGCTCCTCTAGTGTGGTTTAATGTGTGATTGATGGACATTGGCAATTTGGCACAGTAAAGGGAGTAGCTGAAGAACTTTTTAGTCTGCACACTTGAACCTAACTGGCTTGGCATTAGGGAGCATAGTTCCCCCTGGAATGTTTTCTTGCCTCGTACACGTTACGATTTACATCAAGGTCCTATATGAATCTTTTTTAAAGAGTCACTTTCTTCTAAAACGCAACTAAATTTGTGGAAGAAATTTGACAAGAAGCTAGTCTGGACTAGTTATTTCTAGATGGAAATTTAATCACTAAAATTTTCTTTTCAAATCCCTCCTAGAATTTGATAAATTCATCTTATCACAATCTAAACAAGGATTTTGTGCAATGTATTTTTAAATCCTTTATAATGTGTTTGGACGTGGAATTTTGAAATGCTGGTACTTTTAGATTCCTTCATTTTGAAATTCTTTCATTTTCAAGACCCATTATTACAAAATAGCGATAATTATAGTAATATTCTTAAGGTTATGGTGAAAATACAGGCGTGTCTAATTAATTAATGTCTGTTGACCAAATGGAATGCATAAATACATAACAGATTTGACGAAAATACTTGAATGCCCTTGACTTTGAAGAAGATTACTCTTAAATGCCATCTTCAATTGCCTGCAAATTAAAGCAGCGGCCATGATACGATGATTCTCTTTGCGCAAACCCTAATTAGGGCTGGCGCAAATGAAAAATAGCAGGGAGCGTGGGGGAGGTGGTTTTTGATGGAACGGCTGAGAATCGTCTGAAGTTCAGACTTGGCGTAAAACAAGAGAAGAGAAAAAGAGATATTGACTCGACGTTGGGGAGAAAGGAAGGGGGAATGTAGAGGAGGCCCCGCCGGTCACCGGCGAAGCGCCGGGTGACAGCAAATGACGACATGAAAACGAGAAACAGCCAGCGCAAAGCAGAGGAGGGTGGTTAGGGAGGGAAAGGGGAGCAGGGTGTGGGGGAAAGGGAGAGGAGGCTTCGTTGATCGCCAGATGACGACAAACGACGGCGGGTTGTGGCATTGGCTTGGGGCAGTGGATCGCGGCAGTGGGTCGTTGTGGTAAGTGGTGCTGGGATCGTGGGCAGATTGTGTTAAGGTATGACGGTGGCGCGATGGGGGTCGTGGTGGCTTGGGGTGGCGGTCGATAGATGGTAGGCGGGGAGGGAGAGGGGGGCGAGCAATTAGGTGGGGGAATTAAGGGGGTGGGTGGCATGGTTGGGGGAAGGGAAGGGCGGTAGCGGGGTAGGGGATGGGAAGGCACCGACGGGGAGGGAGAGGGAGGGGACGACGGCTAGGGTTTTGAATTGTATAATGTATATCAAGGCTAGTATTGGGATTTTAGAAATACATATCGATGACATCATCATAAGTATATGATTTTTTAACGGATCTGGGACAGATAAACACGGCTGATACATTTTTGAAAATTTTGGTCACGATATGTTATATTTTGAAAGTTAGTATCCATAATTATAATTTTACCCTAACCTCAGGGATATTAGTGTAATTATCCTTACAAAATATTCTATTTGAGAATTTCTTATTATTCTATGAATTGTAACTGGGTATTTGTAAATTCTTCTTTTAGATGAGTGTTAATGCTTTTAAGATTTTCCTGAAAGAAAAAAAAACAAATAAGGTGCTAAAAGTGTAGGGAGCAGATATCCTGAGGAGCAGATATCCTCGAAAGTATGAATAAGTTACGTAGTGATTTTACAAATTACCTCTTTGAAAGAATTTGTAAATAACTAGTCATTTGAAGTGTTGATTTGAATGCCCCAAATTTTCAATTCAAATCCCTACGAGGATTCTGCAAATTGTCTTTTGTACAGTTCAAACAAGAGATTTTATTCAAGGAATTACTGAATACCTCCCAAAGTGAAATCATCAGCTCAAATATCACATCCAAACACACTCTAAAAGTGAAATTCTCAACTCAATTACTTCATCCAAACACTCTCTTAAAGCTTGTCATTGAGTTCAAGCAATGCATTTCTAAATCCTCTATAAAAGAGAAATTATCGGTTCAATTACCGCATTCAAACACACTCTTAAAACTTGTCATTGAGTTTAACGCAAGTAAGTTTAATCCTACTTATGGGGACGACAGATAAAAGCTCGTTCATCGAGCAAACCGTTGTCTGCACAAGATCTACATTTTATAAGTCAAAACTGATGAATGGTGTAGACCTTCGATATAACAGCTTCCCACGAACCAAAACTTGTTTTTTCAACAAATTCAGCACAATTAAAGCTTGCGGCATTCATATGTTGTAAAACTGCTGCATGACATGCATATGACCCCTTATGACCGCAAACTGAGCAATTTTATGGGTGGGTTTACTAGTAATAATAATAAGAAAAAAGGGGTAAGAGTCAAATTGCATGACATCCTTTAAAATATTTCAGACTACTTTAGTTTCTCATGTATGGCTTTCTGGAATAGTGTATATGATAGCTTATAACTATCAAGAGATTTTTTCAGAATATTATAAATTGTAATTGTACACCGTAGGACCAGATTAATCTCGACCATCAGTATAAGCAGAAGATCCATTTGCCCAAACCATTAGGGAACATTGTACTTGAGTGTTGTCAATGAAAAGTTTTCTCTTACAGTCGAGAGGTGCAAGGTTGCCACGGTAGATGTCAAGAAGAGACTTAATAGGCTAGAGGATACCATCGAGGAAACAGAGGTCAAGGTTGGTCCAAAGTGGAGGAGCTCCAAGATGCCATTAAGTCCACTAGTGACTTGCGGCATAATGATTACATGGGCTTTCAAAGAATTCCATATCTGTTTTATGGAACCCAAATAATAAGGAAATCAAAAGAATTAAATTAAAGTTTTTTATAAGTTACTATGAGAATTGGGGATAACGGATTGATGGATCAAGTGCTAAGGAAGTTCGCTTATGGAGGATATCCGCATCTCTTCTTTATAGAGTTAGCACATGCAGAAGCCTTTGATGCCAATGGTGCCTCAGTTGTATCGAGTGTATTACCCTTTATACAATTTGGTTCGTTGCCATGCATACTATGTTCGACCATGTTCCCGTCCATTATATTATTATTATACTACCTAACATGTTCCTATTATAATTGTAAATAATTTACTTTTATATTCCTTTCACTCTTTAAAAAAAAAGGCTCCCATGTAAGCACTTGTTTTCACCTTTGACTTGTAACCATCTTGTTCATGGAATTCGAGTAAAACGAGGATTAAGTGAAGCGGCAATAACATAAAAATCTCCAGGTACAACGAGTTTTTTTTTTTTTTTTTTAAAATGAGAACTGCAATTGTATATGGTCATGTCCGTATGGGGATTCGAACTAAGATTTACCAAAAAGTTGGTATATGTTGGTGTGTGTGCTCCCTTCTTTGTAGAGTCTTCAACATATAATCATGTTCCTCCATGAGTTCCAGCAATTTTATTTCTTTTTTGGCACGTGAAAGAAGTATTATGTGTCTTATTTCTTTTTTGGCGTTGGTATATTCTCTTAAGTTGGCACACACATAACCGTCTCTTTCAACAATTGTAACGTAACAATTTAAAAAGGTTAACAATTGTGATAAAAAAGTTTAAGTAACAATCTTTTGCATGTGTAATGAAACATGAATAAGCACTTCGAACTTTCCATTACAACTAAAGATTTTTTTTTGCCTGGCGGCAAAACAAAAAAAAAATGGCACCTAATGTGTGAGGGAATTAAATAGCCCTTCACGAGCATTTATGGAGATACATTACAATGGTCACTACAGACTAAACAAATTAATCAAATATTTTCTTTTCTTTCTTACTGTGATGCTTATTACACGTCATCAATTTCTTATTGGTATTAAAATTTAGATGTACAAATAATTTCGTTACAAGAATAAAAAATTTCCTACGTACGTATTTGTTTTCGGTTACTTTGATGGGGGAGGGCGGAAATGAGGCCAATTCTTTAAAAAAGAACATGTGGCTCACTAATCGACTTGAATGTATTTTTTGACAGTAAAAACCCCAAAGCCCGTAAGAATCGCAAGTATGGATGCACTCGATTTCATTGCCAAACGTTCTCCATCGACTCATCCACTTAGCGCTATATAAAAGGCAATTTATATCTAATATAGGGATACTAGCTTCGCTCTCTCCCAAACAACTCAAGCCTATCTCAACCCATATTTGATGGAAGGTGTCTCACCCAATTGCATCAAACATGATCCACTGTTTCCTATAATCATAATTCTAGCAAAGGGAATTTAAGCAAAGTCCCAAGCATGTTTAATTATGAAATCCATCTCGAAGTAGCCGACTGAGCACTGATACGATTCTTTGGAGGGCCTTTTAAGGCTAATTGCATATACCAACGTATTCGGGGTCAAAGCTGGTACAAAAAATTAACTAAATGCGGTGAAAATTTGTCGGATCATTGGAATAAAAGGCGTGGAGGAGGTTGACTAGGAGGGTGAGAGGCTGGGACGACAAGGTGGAGGAGATGGCAACAAGACCATGAGTGACATGGATAGATATAAAAAGGAAAGGGGGTCAATATCTTTCTAATCCCAGTCGAGGGTGAGTGGGACGGCGTGAAAATGGACCAATATTAAAATTGGATGGGCTAGAGTAGCAAAACCCCCACACGCCTAACTAAACAAAATCCGCATTTACCAACCCGATATGCATCCCCAAGTTCATCCCATAAGTGTTCCCATGGTGCCATTCCTTTTCGTTTTTTGGTAGAAAGAAAATTTTATAAGTTAAGACAATAAGGTACAATTAAAAGAGTACAAGCGAATGTTTGAGTCTGAAAACAGAGTACAACTGACAGTGGCCAACATGACTTTGGAGGAAAGCTAAAAATATAAGTATTACCATTGTTGAATTTAAAAAGTCTAGATCAAATGATAAAATGGGTAGAAGAGACGCAATGGGCATCAGTTCCAACGGCCGCATGGAGTGGCAATTTACAGTATCGCCACGGCTAATATAAAGAGCCAAAAAAGGTGGAGGGGGGTCCCATGGCTAGATTGAAGTGATCCACAACTCGAAGAGGAACGTGGATCCTCCAACTCTAGTAGATTTGCCATCTTCAAGCTACAATGCAATCATCTCGAACTCGCTTTAGAGATTTCTGACCAAGACCAATTATATGGAAGTCAAGGACAATGAAGGATATGAAAAAGCCTTTCAGATATGGGGGCAATCTACTTTGAGTTGACTTTTGAGGACTGAGCTCAGCCCAGTAGGCTAGCCCTATGCCCGACGAGCTTATCTTAAATAACTACGGTTAATTATCATGTTGATATATATGACGTTTCTTATTATCACACCTAACTTTTTTACATATTTTTTTACTAATGGTAACCACATTTTGCTTTTAAAACTTTTTTCCTTACTTTTAAAAACTTTTGTCTTTACCTTGTGAGAGGCGCTAATGATTTTTAACGACAAATATGAACCAAGAAGAGTGCGATTATGGTGTCTAACCTTTTTCTTCCCGGCAATATGAGTTTTACTAATGTTACGCCTTCGATTCGCTTATGTCTTAACTCGAAAGCCAGGAAAGAGAAAGAAGAGGGGCGTTGCGAGCAAAGTTAGACCTAAAACAGTAAAAAGCCCATCCACCGTGCCGTCGTGCCGTCTGTCGCAGTTGTTTTGCCGGCCGATCAATAAACCGTTCTCGCTCGCTCTTTTTCATACATACTCTCTTCTTGATTAATCCGTTTAGTCACTCGCAATTTCAACAAAAAAGAAACGAAATCGTGAAACATACACGCTCAAATAACAAATATCCACCGTACGGAATCAAAACTCTAGTAAGCGTAAAACGGCCTACAATGTGATGCTTCATAAATCTTTCGTCGACAAAAAGGCGGAGGGAAAATTACTTGACTATAAAGCACCGACACCTTCCCGACACGTGTCGGACACCTCTCAGGAGTGTCTAAAATTTTCTTAATTTCGGAATGCCATCTGTCACGGTATTAAAAATTTCCCTAAGTTGATCATGCTGCACTTAGCTAAATCAAGCCCCCCGTTTGCACACTAAGTTAGCCTATCCCTCGGGCTGGCAATGTTAAGAGCAAACGAACAAAGAAAAATGATAGTCTAAAAGAATGATATTTACTATATTGCTTGGAGAATACTACAATGCTTGTATTGCTCTATACCTTGGTCAAGTGAGGCCTTAGTTATTTATACTACTTCATCTCCTCAACGGATGGTGGGGATGCATTTGATACTACGGTTTATATTCCGCCTCTAGAACTATATATAATAGTATCTAGATATTTACAAATCTTATTACATTTCTAAAGTTCTCATCTAAGTGTCTAGAATTATAGTAAACATTCTAAACACATTTCCCATTCATCACCCTATAAAAGTCCTCGTAAGCGTCCGTCTCCAACGTTTCAAGATACCTCGTAAAGAACTGTCGAAATGTATGGGGACAAAGTACAAATTTTCAAACGTTTGCGTGTAATAACTGACAATTTTAGAGCTCTTTTAGAAGTAAACTTCAATAGCTTGTTTGCGAGTTTTTTTTAAGAGAGAAAGGAGAGGGAAAAAAAAGTGGTTTTTTTTCTCTAGTTTGTGAGTTTTTTTAAGGAGAAAAAAAAAGAGGAAAGGGAGGAAAGCTTAGGCCTCTATTGTCTCTAAAAATTTCCTCCTAAAATTTGGAAGAAACAGAGAGAAAAGAAAGTCTCATAAGTAATTTTTTGATAATGTTCTTATTATTATTTTTTTGGTAATGTCCTTGTTACCTTAAGATGGTGAAGACTAATTTTTTTATTGACTTTTAGGTTTTAGGATTTCTTACCGGAACTTACTATTTTATTAATAAATAAATGATTATTCCATATATTAGAGTTGATTTGTGACTGATTATTTTGCTTTTGATGTGACACTAATTAAATTTGGATGCTGGGATGCTTGTAATCAACTCCTTTTTTTCTTTGTTATAATGTGACATTAATCAGTGATGTAAGAGGCTGTTAACCCTACGATTATTTAACCTAAGATTATATTTGATTTTGATGATAACTAACATTGATGATTATGCTGTCTAAACATGCATTGAGTTGATGAAGCAATAGGAACAAATCTCATACTCATGCAAACGGATTATTAGACGAGCAACACGGTCAAAGACTCTCAACAGAACGCATCAAAGAGGGAATTCGTCGATTGAAGTTTTCATGCTTTTATATCCGTCTTTGTAAACTAGACATAGAGAGATGATCGTTACGATGACTGTATACCTAGAACTTGCCCATAGGTTTCCCTTGCATACATAAAAGTTTTTCATGCTTTAAAAACAAGGAAACTGCATTTTCAGGAATGCAGTCGACTGCATTGGAATGCAGTCGACTGCAAGTTGGGCAGTGAGGTATTACAGTCATGCAGTCGACTGCATTTCATTGCAGTCGACTGCAAGTTGGAAATTTGAATTTCCAACGGCTACTTTTGGGTTACAGTCGACTGCAATGGTGTATTGCAGTCGACTGCATTTACCGTTTGGCGCATTTAATGCTCCACCTAACTCCAAACGGTCATATTTATTCCCACCTCTATAAATACTCATTTTGGGCATTGGTTTGATTCATCAATTGCATTCAAAGCTCTCTTATCTTTCATATTCTCAAAGATCAAAGCAATTGTTCAAATCTCTCTTGTTTTCATTGATTTCTCATCCTTTTCAAGAGAGCATTTATTGTGAGCTTACATTTAAGAGGTATACATTTTCACAAGTCATCATACACTCATCTCTCTTATTCTAGTACTTCAACTTGTACTCATCTACTTATTGAGAGTGAAATCTTGTACACATTTCTTCATTGAAAGGTTCTTGTATCAAAGCTTGGGGTTGTCAAGCTTTGGAGCTTTGGGTTTGTCAAAGCTTGTTCTTGATGTGAGCATAGCATCAAGGGATTGTAAGATGTTCGATCTTGACCCGTAAGGAAGATCATACTAGTGGATTCTAGGGTCTTTCAAGGGACTTCCTTAAAGGAGTGGACGTAGGCTTGTGAGTATATCAAGTCGAACTATTTAATTCTCCTTGTCAAGTATCTCTAAACCCTTCTCTTTTTACATTATCGTTTTATATTTGTGTTGAGTTTGGTTGTTTGCTTATTTGAATTTTTGAGATTGAGGTTTGTTGTTTATTAATTTTTAAAGTTGTCTTAAAATCTTATTCACCTCCCCTCTAGGGTTATTTTATTGGTTTCAGAGGCTTATTACATTAGTATGTTATGTACTTTGTATGATGTTATTAATAATTAATTTATTTTTCCATGAAAATCATTTTCTTTTTAAAAAAATACATTCATAGTTTTTAATTATGTGTGAGAAAGAAATGATACTTTCTTAAACTCAAGAAAAAAGAAGAAGGGACAATTGTCTTCCCATTCTCTTCCTTTCTCTTTTCTTCCTTTCATCTCAAACTCAGGAAGCTCGACCCATTACCGCTGTCTTTGAGTCTTCTTCTTGCGGCATCAAGAGAAACGAAACAGACGACCCACCCAACTGGTCGCCGGAGGATCTCGCATTCGTATCTCGCCGCCGTCGCCGGATTCCAGCAACAGGTACCTTCGTCTTTCTTTCTCATCTATTTCTTTTTTCCTTCTTTACTGATCTCTCTGTCGTTTGGTTACATTCGAAGATGACACTATTGATGTAGATTGAGCCCTTCGTCTAAGGAAAGAGAGAGTAGTTGTGTGACTTTGTAAGAGTTAAATAGTGAAGCAATTTCTTATGACTTTGCAAGAGTTCCCTGTTTCTGTTTTTTTTGGGCGGTGAATAAGAGGGTGCTTTCCCTGTTTCTGTTACCTGTTTGCATGACTTAGTAAGAGTTGAGTAGTGAAGTACCATGTTTTTTCGTACTATATTGCATTTAAATTTTGAAGTATGACTTTTATTTGAGTTGCTTGTTTTGTGGTTATTGATTATTGTTTACTATTTTATATGCAGAATGTATTTGGTATTTAATGACTATATATATACATAATTAAAATATTCAGCGGTGCCCTGCGGTGTCCAAAATCTGGTTTTCTGGAAATTGCGGTGTCCAGTGTCCCGGTCGGTGTCGGTATCGGACGCGGTATCCGTGTCCGTGCTACTTAGTTACTTGATCACGTGTTATCAGTTATGATCTGAATTTTGGGTGCTATAAGTTTGTGTTTTGCACGTGTTTGTTGTGGTAATTAAAAGTTGATTCCTGGTAATTTTAAGGCAACTCAGAATTGTAATGTCCTACTGTTGTTAGACTACGATGAGTCATGTCATTTTGGGATTAAGGTTATTCATCTTGATTATGTCGTGTGAAATAAGATAGCTATTTTGGGGAATTTTATGTGTTGAAGAGATGGCCGAGCGGCGAGCGCGTAAATGTAAAGTTGAATAGAAATTGGTTCATAGCTACGTAGTTCGAAGGCCTTCTCCACTGAACTGCATTCTTTTTTGGAATGCTGGTTTTGAGGAATTCTTCGTTCATCTGCATTCTTTATTGAAATGCTGGTGATAATTTTGCAGCTTTATATATTCTACTTGATCGTGTTCAACTGCCTGTGGTCTATGCTATGCTAAGATTTCGTCAATTTCATGTGGAAAATTGGAATGCAGGTTTTTTGTCTGTTAGTGGTCATGGATAGTAATACAGAGCTAATGGAAGTCCCTCAGATGCTTCCGCCTCCACCTGGAAGTTTTATTGACCGGGAAGAACTTATCCAGTACGTTGGGGAGTTTGGCGTTTCCCAGGGGTACGTCGTAACTATCAAGCAGTCTAAGAAGGACAAAGTGGTAATTCTTGGGTGTGACAGAGGAGGTGTATATCGAAATAGGCGTAAATCTGTTGAAGAGTCTGAACGTGTTCGCAAAAGAAAAAGTGGGTCTCGCCTCACAAATTGTCCGTTTGAACTTTTGGGGAAAAGGGAAGATGGCTTGTGGGTACTCTCAATTAAAAATGGTTCACATAACCATGAAGCTTTAACTGACATTACGCAGCATCCTTCTGCTCGTCGCTTCACAGA
Organism: Escallonia rubra; assembly: GCA_033065855.1. NCBI lineage: Eukaryota > Viridiplantae > Streptophyta > Magnoliopsida > Escalloniales > Escalloniaceae > Escallonia > Escallonia rubra. The sequence goes on along the minus strand of JAVXUO010001352.1, from coordinate 288,297 downwards.
GAAAGAAGTTATGCTAATTAAAGATATGACAGAAGCTGGTTTAAAACCACGCCAAATTCTCAAGAGACTGAGGCAAAGCAATCCGGAGCTTTTGTCTACACCAAAGCATGTTTACAATGTTAAAGCTAAGCTCAGACACGGAAACGTTACAGGTTGATTCTCCTTTGTTACCATTTTCACAATTTTGGGGTGCTTTTTCATACTTCAATTTGTCCCCCTTTGACTGCCATTTTCTTCTAATTTAGATTTTTCTTCTTTTTCTGGTCTGAAGATATGCACACCATTCCTCGCTATTATATATTCATTAGCGCATCATCTTTAGAATGACAATGTCCGTGAGGTTCGGGTTTGCCTCTCCGGCTCTCCTTTTCATCATTACTTATTTCCTTATTCTTATACGCACAGCCCTCCTCCACTGCCACCTTTTTCCTTGGCTGGTTAGGGCCGGTAGTGGGTGAGATGTCAAGCTATGTTGACAGTGTCACTCACCAATTTTGCATGTGGAGCTAGCAGATAGCCACCAACTTTAGGTTCTTCTAGTGCTACTTCTTGTGAGGCTCAATGATTTGGCTTTTGGCTCGAAATTTTTATTGCCGTTGAAATTTTTGTTAAAAATAACTGTTACTCAAGAGTTTACGGTTTGGGCTCATTGCCTTTTTATCATGTCCATAATTTGAAATCCATGCTTGGACTCCATATGCGGCTGGATGGGGCATGGGGCTTATGCCGCATATCTGGGGTTCGAAGGTTTGGCTCCTTGCTCTTATTTCATGTCAGTTTGGGGCTCCGCAGCTACTTTTGTAAGTTAGTGTTGATAGCTGGAGGTGGGTGGATTCCAGTGCCATTTTCTTTGGTTCCTTTAGATTGAGAACTATTAATTTTTTATAGTCCTCAAAGAACAGTCTTTTAGAGGATTAATGACTGTAAATTGCTAATGTTTGTGGAGATGAGAAGTTCTCTACTGGTTGTTTAGAGGATGTTTAAATGGTCGAAATCTCTTCTTTACTCCAACGAAGTTCTGTGGTTATAAAACTGGACATTAAGATATGTCATGTCTTTTCTGAGGAAACCAACTAAAGAAGTTTGATGTTAGTCAGTTTGTTAGACTCTCTTACACAATATGTTGTGATATGCTTGTGTTGTAGTGAGAAGATTTAAATCTTTGAGACCTCAGACATCTGGCGAGGGGAACTCTCATTCTTCAACAACTACGGAGCCATCTTGGAGGAAACGATACCCTCCGGTAATCTTACAAATCAATTTAGCTCCTGTTATTAATTTTTGTGGCAAGATTTTGTGCAGAGGGAAAGAGATAGCTTATGGTTTATGCAGAATAGAGCCCCTCATTTTGAGGTAATTGGTGTGACCCCTCCAACACATTTAACCTTAGGACCTGTGGTAACCCAAGAGCAAGAAAGCCCTGTTAGCTGCCAATGCCTCAATATTCTATAGCTATTGTCTCTATAGGTGATAATAACTTTACTTTAATTGCATCTAATCCGTCAAAGCTTGACAAGAAAATAGTTCCAAGTATCTTAGCTACGTAAGCTGTTCTTGACACACTTGAACGAGATACAAACATCGAAAACAGGAGACAGGAATTGACAGCATAAGGTCGTGTATGAGGTAGATTTGTTTTCACAATAGTTAGCCTGCTTTTATTGTTCTTTAATGCTTGCTAAAAGATAATGGTTAACAGATAACTTGTGTTGACTATTACTAGGTTATGATATGGTATAAATATGGTTTGGAGTTTCCTGCTTCACATCTATTTAAAGTAGTCAATAAATTTGATTAACATTCCGGCAGGAGATCCACTTTTTTCTTTCTTTCTTTTTGTTCCTTAGGGTGTTGGTGCACAGGGATCTTTCTGATGCAATTATACTTGCCCAAATCTACATTTAACTTGACTCTATTATCGTCCGACTCTAACGACTTATGCTTGAGTTATATTAATTAAGAGAAGGGGTATTCTTTCCTTGTATCGCGTGATTTAGAGGGCTTGTTGACCATTATGAATGTTAGATAAGTCAAATGTTATTCTCAAATTAGGCTAGTCATTCTGCTGTACGTAAGGCTTTATCTGTGCTTCTTTAAATTGGTTTTCATACCTTTTTTTAACTTTTTGACTCATTTCTTGGGGTGGGGATGGTGTTTTTTTTTCTTTTCTTTCCTTTTTCATTTTAAAGTATTAATCGAATGGCTGTCTTTCAGAGGGTCCCTAATCTCATCGGAGGTAGATTTGTTGATTCACAGTCATCAGCCTCTATTGATGTTATAAACCCTGTAAGTGCGGATATCTATTTCTCCTACTTGCTCTCAAATATCATAATTGACAAATTTGTTAATCAACTACTAACAGGCAACGCAACAAGTTGTGTGTCAAGTTCCGTTGACAACCGGTGAGGAATTTAGGGCTGCAGTGTTTGCAGCAAAACGGGCTTTTCCTTTATGGCGGAATACATCAGTTACCACTCGTCAACGTATCATGTTCAAGCTCCAAGAGCTCATCCGGAGGGATATTGTAAGTGTGAATTTCAGTTTTGTTATCGTTCACTTGATTTACCTTTTTTGATCAGGGGGTATAATTGTCACCAAACCCCAGGATAAGATTGCTCTGACAATTACTACCGAGCAAGGCAAGACCTTGAAGGATGCGTTTAGTGATGTGCTGCGTGGGCTTGGTTAGAACCTTTACTGTCTTTTGCCCTTTAGATATGTATTTTTTTTCTTCAGTTTGTGATGATTTTGTCTTGTAGAGGTGGTGGAACATGCCTGTGGGATGGCAACTCTGCAAATGGGGGAGTTTGTTTCAAACGTATTGAATGGAATTGATACCTACAGTCTTAGAGAGCCACTTGGTATTTGTGCTGGGATTTGTCCTTTCAATTTTCCGGCTATGGTTCCATTGTGGGTAAGAATGCGTACTTTCTCATTTTTTGCCTCCTTTCATCTCTTTCTAGTCATAATTTGTTTCATAAGCCATGAGAACGCAAAAGTATGCTCTAGACTCCTAAGTCCTGACTGGGATGGAGTTGAGACGAGATATCTTGCGCCATCCTCTTCTGGGCTCTTGCTGTGTGTTTAACCTTAGTCCATGCTTGAGTAGGTTGTACAATTCTCACCATACAAATAACCTTCTTTATGTCCAAAAATATTCCTGCAGATGTTTCCTATTGCAGTAACATGTGGTAATACCTTCATTCTAAAGCCATCAGAGAAAGACCCAGGTGATTACCTCTTCGCCATGTTACTGTAATTTCTAAATTCCTTGAGAATTATTTATCCTGGTGCTATGATAAATGAAATTCAAGAGTAGGAAGTTTTTAATTATCTTCTGCGTATCGAGTAATAATTTGAACGATTTATCTGTCATCCTGTTTTGGCTGAGAGTACATATCTGCCATGCTAAATGACATTGGCTGATTGTGTTACATTTGATTAAAGCTGGTATGATTTAGGCTGGTGCATCATGTGAATTACCTTCGACCTTTAGCAAGAACAGATAAGGAAGATTCAAATAAAGGCAAGACGTAGATACACTTTTCAAACTGTGATGATGATGCTCCTCACCGTTGAAGACTCCCTATGGGCTGTTATAGGGAAGTGGATTACATTATATAAGTAGGTTTTAGAATAATTGTTAAAAGGAAATCTGAAAGAGTACAGCAGACGGGTTTGGTCGTCAGCCTATTTATGAGACATGGTATTAGGTTTTTCATTTTTGTCAAGGGGGATGATTGCTTGAGGGTTGCAGAAATGAAGGCATGACAGAGCATTCGATCTAGGGTGAGAGTACAGGTCGAACTATGTAAAGGGAATAGGAAAATCAAGACTCGGGGGTGCAGAAGTTGTGAAGTGGTTCCTTGCTGTTTGGGATGTTGTACTACTGTGCAAGGGTTAGCGTGTAGCAGTAACCCGAATTGTGACTGCATATGTGAGAAACTGCTATATGTTTGAGTGGTTGCCACGGGTAATAGTCATGCTCTTGATGTGACACACTACTGAGGCGTGTCTCTCTCATATTGCCAGGCTGAGGTTGCCGTGAAGAGGAATTCACTTAGCCGGCCATTAACTCTCAAATTTCACCAACCCTGATGTAGGTGTAGTGTACGAAGCCCCTTCAATTTGCGCCTATAATTCGAACATGTGTGTGGATACAAGGATGCACTTCTGTCTTGTCTCTGAGGAGGACTTGAAGGAAATAAGTGCCATGGAGTTTGTAACTGCTTAGTTGAACACCTAGCCAGCAAATCAGAACGAAGAGGTACTTTCAAGGATCTATTAATACGTGTTGCCCAAAAATTGCAATTGAGGGATTCTTCACTCAGTAAATTTTGAGCAAGGAGATAATCATAATTGCAAGGGGCCTATTCAAGGAGGTAGTGATTACAGTGCGAGTACAAGAAGATCATGCTGACTCTTCCGCACCCGCACTCGGATACCCATATGCGCTTGGGAATCGGAGAGCTGTCCATTGCTTCAAGATTTACTGTCCTTACTGAAGGGTCAAGCACTTGAGTGTTCTAGCTTCGGGAAGGGAAGTCGCCAACCCATGCCTTGGGCGATTCAGGAAATACGCACGCTGTCCCTTGGTTTACCCGTGTGAGATGTCATGGGACCTTAACATCAGTTACAATTCTGAATTTGTCACACGCGGGGTTTGATTTGGGAAACAAGTTTTAATGTCAATATTGTCAAATTACAATCCACACCTGCTGGGAAAGCACATCTAAAGGTTTGTGGGAAAAAGTCGTGATATCTAATTCTCAAGAAAGCTCTACTTGGGGTTTCGAAGCATTATCTTACTTGTTTTGGACTTATCAACTCACGTGCCATCCCAGTAATTCTTGCTATCATCCCTTTTCCACTGTGCTTCTTGCAGGTTTTTTGTCAATGGTATTTTTGTTACTCATGCATTTTCATGAAGAGATCTAATTATTATTTCAACTCCTGGTTTAGGATTTAATTGTCATGCTTAAATACAAATTATGTGGTTTCTTCTGTTTAGGGGCTTGCATGATGCTTGCAGAATTAGCAGTTGAGGCTGGTTTGCCTAATGGTGTCTTAAATATTGTTCATGGCACTCATGTAAGTCCTGACCTTATCATGACGAACATTGTTTGTTTGAAATGTTGGGTCTGGTTGACAATTATAAATTGTACTTAATGGTTGGGTCGGCTGATATGCCGTATCTAACATGATACCTAACACATAATTCTTCAAAGTAATTAGAGGTATTGATGGAATACGGGTCAAGTGGGTTGTAGACTTGTGTTTTGCACCCAAACCGATTTCTTTTTCATTGGCCTTCTTTTTCACCTGGAAGGAGCCAAGCAGGATCCCTGTTTGGCTTCTGTTGATTCCTTTGACACTCTATTAGCTGTGGGACTTCTGTATCAGGGTTGCACCCACTTGGCATTTTCAGTAATACCTGTCACCTTATGGTTTATCAAAACAGCTATATGTAATTTCCTTTTGCAAATAAAGCTCAAGACAATACCCCAACCCACCCCAACCCCCCGCGGTCCACCATCCCCCAGCCTTTTGGTAATCTTGATCAGACCATCATTTTAGGAAAATATAGGTAGTCCCACATGCGTTCTGGCTGTCCCACAGCTTGTCCAAAATGTGGAAATAACGAATAATAAGTAAATTGTGACACTTCTGTAGCCGTTTCCCAGATGTGCTGGATGCATGTCGGCGTCAGACAGGTCTTCGAACCGGTTTGGTGTATCTAATTGTTATACTTTTTTTCATTTCTGTTCTCTTATTTAAATCGATTCGTGCAGGATATTGTTAATGCCATATGTGATGATGACGAAATAAAAGCTATATCTTTTGTTGGTTCAGATACCGTAAGTTTATTCTCAGCATTCTATTTACGATCACTTACATTGAGATGTGTGTATCTGCTGTCTGCATGCGGGTTTTGAAAGTTGGAAGCATGTGCACCGACCATGTGATCTAATCACCTGTTAGTTTTTTAAGGAACATAATTATTACCATTTGCAATGTTCTGACACGATCCCACCCAATACCACATTTTAGAGGCAAAGAGATCCAACTATCTCTCCCAATCCTCCAATTCTTTGAGTTTCTTCCAGTGCCCTCTTCCACAGAGCCATCTTTCTTACGCTTTTTTATTTTCAGCTTTAGTTGTTCCATTATTAGGTTTTTTATGAATTTTTATTGCTTGAACTTCAAGGCTGGGACTTACGTGCATGCAAGAGCATCTGCTAATGGCAAACGTGTTCAGGTAAGTGCCATATATCTTGTATCATACACAAGCAGCTGTTCTCATGTAACTTGTGTGAAATGAGGTGTACTGGATGTTGTTTCAGTCCAATATTGGAGCTAAAAATCATGCAATTGTCATGCCTGATGCAAACATGGGTGCAACATTGGATGCTCTGGTAGCCGCTGGCTTTGGTGCTGCAGGACAAAGGTGCACAGCTCTCAGCACAGTTGTCTTTGTTGGAGGCTCAAAATCATGGTATTCTGCTTTTTCCATCTTGTCTGTTTATTCATGTTGATTCGTTCTTATGAACAGGTTTTATTTTCAGTTCAAGTTTTGCATATTTTGCTACTTACATGCTGAGGTTTTTTTACTATGTTTTATCTTTTCCAAGTGGATTTTAGCCTCTGGAACCAACCTTTGTTATATAGATGTATAGTTGATTTGGATATGAAATGCTATTTTAAATCAGATAGTTATGGTTTTATCCAGCATGTTTCTAGAAGTACAATTGTACAAATTAGAACTGTTGTGTCGAAGGAAGTGGTTATCAAGGTCATCACCTTCCCTACTTCATTCCTCTAAATTGGGAACCAATAAGGACAAAGCTATACTATATATGACAGTCTTCTGTGATAGGCTGACGTTTCACTTCTAGTAAGTTATCACCTTTGATTTTGTTCAAGGTAATGATTTAAAGGCAGTTCATCAGCATAACAGGAGTCTGATATTACTTTTTCCAGCGAAGATAAATTAGTGGAGCGTGCCAAGGCACTGAATGTAAATGCGGGTACTGAACCGGACGCAGACCTGGGTCCAGTGATTAGCAAACAGGTGCATGCACTATACATTTTGATCCTTATGCATTAATGCTAAAGAAAAATGGTTGGATGGTTGTGCGTTCATTATATTGGCACTTCGAAAACCTATTCCATTTGTGCTTTGCAAATCAATGATGGATGGATAGGTCATGTTGGTGCTGGTAACTGTCTTGTTTGAGTACGTGTACAGGCAAAGGACAGGATATGCAGATTGATCCAAATGGGCGTTGATTGTGGTGCGAGACTAGTTCTTGATGGGAGACAGATTGTGGTAAATATTTTGCATCTTTCCTGCTATACGGCATTCACATTGCGCACGTTACAATGAATGCATGCGTGCTTTGTCTTTTCTTCCAACCCCCCCCGGCGCGTTATCTCTTTCTTTTGAAACTACAAAATGCCTAAGTGAATAGAAAGAATATGCATTAGGATGGATATGTGTCAATAACAAAGCAGACGAAAATTATAAAGCTTTCAAAGTTTTGCAAGAATAAACAAATAATTTCTGCAATTTTGGCAATGTAGTGTACATGTGGTCCCCGAATTCTGTCCACTAGACTAGAATTCAATACCTCATGATTGACAAAGTATCTTTGCTCTTGTTTGCTGTGTACATCAACTCTTCAGGGTGATACTTGTAGATCCAGGTGTGGCAAGATTTGTGGTTATATTGGTACACTCAACTGCACAAAGTCTTAGCCCCAAGCCCCCAACTAGTTGGTGTTGACTAATTACATAGTTGAAAATCTTAGTAAAAATAAGCACTTATTATTGCACTGGTGTTATGGATATGCTTTCCGGCTTTCTTTGGCATTATGAGGGCAAAGCCTTACACCTTGGTTTCTTGTTCGAGAGGCAACAAAGTCAACCAGAGGTGGTGGTTTACGCGTCCGTGTGTCTGATTTGGCTACTTGGAGAGAAAGGAACCAAATGTGTTTTGAGGTTGTTAAGCTTCTGTTTTTTTAGCTTGTCGTACTTGATGTTGAGCTCTTCATGTATGTGGAGATGGTTTACCTCTATGTGTCTGACATGGGCTATTAGCGAGTAGCTGACGAAGGAACTGGAGGTTGTATAGCTTCTTGGAAGTAGAGGTGTGCCTGATTCCAGTGCCTCTCTGCTCTTGGTTCCTTCTAATGATCTTTCTATGTTTATTTTGAAAGTAGCAAAACAGATAAAAAGGTTAAGCCCTCGGAATTATGTTGCCATGTATCAGCTGTGAGCTGTTCTGCTGCTTTATGTATCCTGCATGCGGTTGCAGATTTTCTTTTCATCTTACAAATTTCCAAGCTGGTTCACTATATCTTTGCCTGTTTTCAATTGGCAAATAGGTTCCAAAATATGACTTGGGCAACTTTATTGGTCCTACCATCTTATCTGATGTCAGGGATGACATGGAGTGTTACAAGGTATCTCTTTCATGCTGTGTGTAGCTTGGATTTTTTTTTTTAATATGCAGTGAAAGAAGAAATTTTATCCTGACAACTCTATCTTTTGTGCACACAGGAGGAAATTATTGGCCCAGTTCTTCTCTGCGTGCAGGTTACTATAGCATTCTCACTGATCATGTTGCTCGTTTTTTAAATTTCGAGTTATTAACATCTTTCTTTTCCCACCCTTCTTTTTTCAGGCTGACAGCTTAGATGAAGCCATAAGCATTGTTAACAGAAATAAGTACGTCCTTGTTAACTTCTCTAGTATCTTTGTGAAACCCAGACTTTTTTTTTGGTCGTATTTAGTGTTATGTTTGAGTTGCTCTCTTGGGTCAGATATGGCAATGGAGCTTCTATATTTACTACATCTGGGGCAGCTGCAAGGAAATTCCAGAATGAAATAGACGCTGGGCAGGTAAAGCAGCTTACATGGACTTGTCCTAAGTGTTTGGAATTGAGTAGCAGGATGAATAAAGATTCTTTGCAGCCTAAAGCTCTTCTGGTCTTGTTGTTAAATTGATTCAAGTTGTTGGCTGTCATACTTTTACCACTTCATCTTCGTTCTGATTGTTTTGAATGAATGGAGTTGCATTTGGACAGTGGTTTGCAAGATATTTGTTTGTACATTGTAATTTCGACTAATCATTTTTTGCTTTAATGATGCTTTACTGTCAAATGGTGCCTGCAACTCAGGTTGGTATTAACGTCGCTGTTCCAGCTCCGCTGCCCTTCTTCTCATTTACTGGCTCCAAGGCTTCTTTTGCTGGAGATCTCAACTTCTACGGTAAAAATTCATAATATTATTATCAAGTTTCTGCTTGCTGTAAAGCAGTTTCACGAAGTGGACGGGATATATTGATCTGTGAGTTATTGTTGCTTGCAGGCAAGGCTGGAGTTCATTTTTACACCCAAATCAAAACAGTAACTCAGCAATGGAAGGATTTTAGAAGTAGTGATGGAGTACCCCTGCAGGCACTACCATTGAGCAACTCCCCTAGTAGTGATGGGGTTTCCCTGGATTTGCAGTCAAATGATATCCAAAATAGCGATGCAGTGTCAAGACATATCCCAAATAGTAATGGGGTGTCCTTGGCATTGCAATCGCAGGATTTCCAAAGTAGTGATGGGGTGTCCCTGGCGTTGCATAGCGAGGAATTCCCTAGTAACGATGGGGCATCGCTTGCGTTGCCATCAAAAGATTTTCAAAATAGCAGTGGTGGGTCCCTGGCGTTGCAGTCAGATGATATTGAAATTAGTGATCAAGTTTCCCTAGAAATGCAACCGAATTTTCCCAGTAGCGGAGTTTTTGCAACGGTGCCATTGTCAGATGACCCACACTGGACACAAGATGCCTAAACTCTCTCCAGACATTTTTTCGTTCTTGGATGGAGGGTTTGAAGGTCTCATGCAGTTTAGACAGATGACTTCGTGCCACATCAGGGCGACCAGGTAACGCGTCTTGAGATCTCTCAATGCTATTCCCTAACTTGGATAGCAGGGTGCATATATTGAATATGAACTATAGTTTTTGTGTCTCTGGTATCATGATGTCTGAAAAATGTGTTCACCTATGAAATATGAGGCGGTCTTCCCCAAAAAAGAAGAAGAAGAAGAAGACCCATTTGTCCATATATTAGTGTAAACCAGTTCAACAAGCTTGGAATCGTCTAATTAAGTTGTCAAGTGTCCTTTATAATCATATTATATATGTAGCTAAGAAGTCTAGATTTATCTGTAAATAACGGACAACTGGTCATTGTATCCGATAATGGCGGTGGCACCCGCTTGATAATTTTTTTCTCTTTGGCATCCTAAATTTACTTGGCATTCCTTTCTTTTTGTCCCGTGTCTCTCTTCCTTTGTTATTTTGGTTTTCGTGACTTCTGACCGATCAACTTTTCGCTTTCGTACTTCTAATGCTGACACTAACGCTTTCTTCCCGGTATCAAGCTATTTAACGTAAGGGGGGAAAGCCAATGTTTTCTTCAACTGCTTTCTATTCTTTGTATGAAATTGACAACTCAAAACACTGTTTGTCAAAATTGTTGTGATAAATACTTGACTGCAGGGGTGTAATTTGAACTAGACAACCCGTGCAAGCCCGTAAAATTATGGATGTAGGCTCGTTTTTATGAAGACCGTGGTGGATACGAGTTCAAAAGTTTGAGCCTATAAAAAAATGGCTGAGCAGGACAAAGGTTTCTAAAGGTTCATTCAGTCCATGAGAAACGCAACTCATCCTATATGAACTTTATTAGGCATGCATGCCTTTTTCTCCTTTATCTTTTAAATCATCTCAGAGCCCACTAAACCAAATGCAGTTTATGCCCCTCAAAGCCTTGATTTTAATAGATAATATCTTTCTCGTCCTTTGTCAATTCCCACCGCACACCTACATTGTTACACAACAGAATCTCTGACTTCTCATTCCACTCTATTATTGTTCATCTCCCTCTCCAATTTTCTCTTCTCAGCGGATGCATTATAAAGCATGCACACACAATCACCATGTCAAACTTTCTCAGTCCGGAGGCAATTTGGAACCAAGCATTAAGTCACCTGGGTTGGAGTTTTCGTGTGGAGGTGAGCTACGGTGGCGAGTGGATCAATGGTGGCGGGTTTTTGGGAGGTCAATGGGCGGGAGGGGGAGGAGGATGAGGATGGAAGAGAGAGTGTGTAGGTTGATCGATAGTGGTGTGTGGTGGTGGTGTTTTGGCCATGGTGGTGGTTTCTAGCTAGAGGTGGCTTCATTGTACTTTTTTGCATACCATGACTAATCAGTAGACTTGAATGGTTATTAATACGATTAAAAACTAAGCCAACATAAAGTAATATGCGACCGATCAACCATGTCCAGCTGATATCCACCAAAATTTCATGGGCTGAACTTGGACAAATATTATCTGGCCCGTAGATAAGTTGGACTGGGTATGACTACAATTTTTTTGAGAATGAGTGGACATGGTCTAAATCTTGAGCCTATCTATCCCGCCCGGGATTAATACTAGGATGGTTAAGCTACAACATGTCGATAGGATATTTACATGTAACCAAAGCAAGTTGCGAAGAATATTTTTAATCAAACTTTAACGATCTATTACCGTTTGACAAGAGTTCTAGAAGCACATGTCGAAGCTAACAAATGATAAGTTTAATACATCATGTTACTTCGAACAATATCCTTCAATGCCATTTGTAGCAATTGACAGATTAAATCAGTACTTTTTTGGGTCCTATTTTTTCAATAGTGTTTAAGGGATTGATGCTAGCGAACAGTTTTTAGATAAAAAGGGAAACAATTTTTAAAAATAGTTTTAACCAAATTTACAGTGTTTGACGAAAGTTACTGAAACTAAAAATATGTGAAAGTGTTTGGTTATAAGCCTGTTGAAAATAGTTTTAATGTGAGAAAATGACCCAAAAAAATGCATGGATAGTTTATTACTTTTCTTTCAAACCCATAAACACTTTAGACTATGTTTGGATGAAGTAACTTTAAAATACTAGGAAGTTTAGAATTTCCTCATTTTAAAATCCTTGTATTTTAAAATCTCATATCTACAAAGTTTAATATTTGACATTTTTTGCAGATGAGTACTTTATAACAATAATTAATTATGAATTATATACAAGTTGGTGGAAAAAAATAAAAAAAATACATTGCTGGGATCAAAAGAGAAGGGGGGAGAGGGTGGCAAACGGTTGAAAAAGCTGAATGTCATGTGGCACAAAAAAAGGTGTGAACTGTGAAAGGTAGTTCTCTTACATATTTGAAAAAAATAGTACCGAGTAATTATTTTAGCCAAAGATTTTGGCCTGTCAAATCCCTTTCCCTTTAGAATTTTATAAATTCTCTTTTTTAGTTACTCCCTCCGTCACACATAATTTGAGTTTTTTTCCCTAATTAATACATATTTAAAATTTAATTACCAATATACTCTATTTTGAAACTTATTTACCCACATACCACACTTTTGAAAATCGCTATTTGAAACCAAAATTTTAAGGTAGAAAAAACGCTGTTTGAAACCACGATTTTAAGGTAGAAAAAACGCTGTTTGAAACCACGATTTTAAGGTAGAAAACGCTGTTTGAAACAGCGATTTCTACTTGAAATTGTGGTTTCAAATAACGATTTCTACTTTAAAGTAAAAATAAAGTAGAAAACGTGGTTTCAAATAGCAATTTTTAAAAAGTGTGGTATGCGGGTGAATAAGTTTCAAAATATAATATATTGGTAATTAAGTTTTAAATATGTATTAATTAAGAAAAAAACTCCACATAATTTGATCGACTTCTTTTTGCACGTAGATTAAGGATTTAAATGATATGTTGTATGTTTCTTTCTACCCTTCAGAAAAAGGAGGGGAAGAAAGTGGATCAGGAGAGAGAAAATGAGTTAGTGAAATGTTAAATGTAGAGAAATGAATAAAAAAGTGTAAGAAAGTAGGCCAAAAGAGAAAATGAGTTAATGGAGATTTACACGTGCATTGAGAAATATAATTAAAAAAAAATTAATCGAGTAAATATGTAAACTTACTTACAGAATCTTTCTTAATTTGGAAATGAACAATTTTTGTGGGACGGTCCAAAAAGAAAAGTTGATCAAATTATGTGAGACGGAGAAAGTATAAAATAATAAATTTCATTCAAGAAAATTTTAAATCCTCATCCAAACGAAATATACCTCAACTAAACACGCTCTAATACTTACGATTTAAACAATTTTCATGCATTTATGTTTTTGAGTGATCTTCTTAAATGCTATTATTTTTCGAAAACACTCAACAAGATGACCGAAAATCAATTCTAAACACTCTTCAGAATCATAAACCGATGTCGATTTACCTTACTTTTTTTGGCGAACACCATTGGCTTAGAACTGGTTTTAGAAGTCCAACACCAAACTCAAACACCATCAAATCTGAAAAATATAAAAACAACGATCAGATCAGATGAGATTAACTTTTGAGAATCAATTCCAAACGATCCGAGCTCACCGAGGAACACAAACCGAGTGGCAAACACGCGCTCCAAAGGCAGGAACCAGGGAATCACTTCAGACACGCTGGCGTGGCTTATGTATATCTGATTAGGAAAATATATAGATTCGCATTTGGCATCTCGTACCACTGCACTGTGTGCATTCATCAAGTCTCCGGCGGACGACTGTCTAATTCCGCAGCCATGTTGCGCTTGTCGCTTCAGAGAGGTATCAGTATCTACCTAATACCTCGATCAAACAACTTACTGTAACGAGGCCCTACCTCTATTGATCGTGTGCGTGCGTTTGTGTGTTACAGGGAGAGTTTTAAGGTCGTTGAGTCCTCAGATATTTGCTGTAAAAAGTTCTCCTATTTCCACCGCTGCTGAGCCATCTCACAGAACTCGCAATCCTCCGGTAACTTATGTTTATGTGCACAGAAACCTTTTTTTTTTCTTCCAGCAATTTATATTTGATTAGACAATGTACGGATTGGAAATGAATGAATTTTGCGTTTTTGCCCTACTCTGACTTTGTTTCAGTTGAATCCTATAGTAGAATTTGGATGTGTGAGCATTGAAGAGTCTGTAATTGTTTTTGCTTCAGTTTGACATGTCAAACATTGTTTATCTGATTTTTACATGCTACCTCTTTTCCATTGGATTTTCCACTTTGACCTTTTGTGAAATCCTAGGATAGATTTTTCTATGTCTATAGTTGAATTGAACTCGAATAGCAATTGTAAACAAGTAAGTGTTATTCGGCAAGTCAAGTTAGGATAAAATGATTGAGTACGGTTAATGTTTACACGTAGTGAATATGCTCGAGGAGGAATTCGCAGAACGTCAAAGGAGGAAACCAATGGAACAGAGGGAATACTATCTGAGCTCAGTTAGATGTTAACTGTTTAGAAGTTTGATTTTATCCTATATATTCCATTACGTATGTGTTGGCCCGTAGTTTTCACTTCAGTAACACCTACCTAGATACCACCTAGGCCCAGTCTTTTCTTGTTATGTCTAAATTTTTCTATGGTATCAGAGGGTCCCAAATCTAGTTGGAGGGAACTTCGTAGATTCACAATCAAGTGAGTTCATCGATGTTATAAATCCGGTAAGTAGCCTACAGTTTTCTTTGTTTCGTTTCTTGTTAATTGTGCGTGGCTCTTTTCTAACTGCTTGATATTTCCGTAATAGGCAACACAAGAAGTTGTTTCAAAAGTACCTTTAACTACAAATGACGAATTCAAGGCTGCAGTATCCGCAGCCAAACAGGCTTTTCTATCATGGCGAAGCACGCCTATTACGACCCGGCAGCGAGTAATGCTGAAGCTCCAAGAACTTATCCGGAGAGACATGGTACGCGTGAAAGTTGTTTTGGTGTAACAGTTTGAGTTTAGCTTATGTTGCCTGTCATTTGAGAAATTTTTATTCTTGTCATAGGATAAGCTTGCCATGAACATTACTACAGAACAGGGAAAGACATTGAAGGATGCACAGGGTGACGTGTTTCGTGGGCTAGGTTGGTTTCTCATTTGCTATCCTAGAAGATATTGTGACCGACAAATAGAAGGTTGAGATCTTGAAAGTTTTTGGCTTTTTTCTTGAAGAGGTGGTCGAACATGCTTGCGGAATGGCAAGTCTGCAGATGGGGGAGTATATTCCCAATGTGTCTACTGGTATCGATACCTACAGCATTAGAGAGCCACTTGGTGTTTGTGCTGGGATCTGTCCTTTCAACTTCCCAGCAATGATTCCCTTATGGGTATGGCTGCGATTCCTTTACCCTCTCTTTTCTATGCTTTTTCACTATCTATCTTTTGGTTTCTGGAAAATTGTGGAGTGGTGGATAAGTTAAAATGAGAAAAGAACCCATGTTAAGGCCATGTGAAAGAGATCAAGAGTGAACCTAAAGTTCTTCTGAAACTTAGGACACACTTAATGAAAATACAAAATGGTGAGCCAAGAAATAAGATATTTTTGTAATCGTCTACGACGCCCTTAAATGAATTTGAATAGTTAAAGCTACCGAAAAATAGGAGCTTGGTGTTAGTGGACATTGTCTCCTGATCTTAAGGACGCTAGAGCTGGATTATGCTTGGCAGTAGCATCTCTTTTGTAAGGTGTGGGAGATTGGCCATGAACTGGTGAGGATTATAATTACAGATGAAAGTAGAAGGTACAGAAAAGTAGGAGTTGAGCCCTAAGAGACACTGTTTCTCCTCATCAAAAGGAAGCCAAAAAGGAATGGCTTTGGTGGTAGCATCTCGTGGGTATGTTACTATGGTGTGTCCACAAACCAGTAATGATGTCTAATAAGAGACAGAAGCCAAAAGGAATGGTTTTTGGTTATAGCATTTTGTGGGTCACGTGTGTTAGTAAACCGGTGATGATTTCTAAGAGATGGGTGGTTGTGGTTGAGACTCAGCAAACCCCTTTAAATTATAGCCTGGAAATATGTCACGAAACCTATTGAATTTGAGACCCAGGTGGCCTCTCCAGAAGCATTTCTTTATTTTAAAGCATTTTAATGTGCTTTAAGCTCAAGATACCCATGGAGATTATATGAGCAACCAGCTATGCTGAACGTCATCATTATCTAAGCCTTTGTCCCAAACTTGTTGGCCGGCTAGGCAGATCCTTTTCTTCCATGCCCCCTGTCAAAGCACATAAATTTTTAGCAATAAAAATTTGCCAAGTTATCCTCGCTCTGCCCCTACCTCATCTCACTCTATCAACTTGACGCCAATCACTTCTTCTTCCACCGGATCTAAATCTTACAATATTCGAATGACCAATCCATCCCAAGCGATGTTCCCTCGTCTTTTCCTCAGCTGGCGACATCCCCACTTTCTGCAAATTTAAAAGCTCAACTTACTATGAGAATGACCAGCCGAACAATGTATATTTAGCTGTTTGTCCTTTTTTTCCTTGGTTAAGTTCTTTCTGATTGTTTTATGCATCATTTTCTTCAGATGTTTCCAGTTGCAGTCACCTGTGGCAATACCTTTATTCTAAAGCCATCAGAAAAAGATCCAGGTACATAATTGTTCTTGGGTACTTTGGTGCCGATTGCCAAGTCTTAGAGCACTATTTAATTGTGCTCAATTCATAGTTGAGGCCCGAAAATAGTGCTCTAAGATTCTTTTCAGGTTGGACTTGCATAGATGGCATTTATCAGCCAGTGGCTAACTCAGTAATTCTGATACTTGTATTCAAAGCATGGAAGTGAGCAAGAAGCATTGGATTTAAGAACTGTAAAATCACTAACAGTTGTGATTATTCTTTTACGAGAACGATTTTGAAGTCTAGAGTTGAGTGTTCACTAATCTAACCATTTAGCTATGGTAATTCCCAACAAACATTAAGACCTAGGTGTAGAAAATTAGAAAAGATGTGTTTCTTGACTTGGGTTTTTAATTTGTTTTTAGTTCGTTTTCTAAGTCGGCTTTTTTTTTCTTGTTCCTTGGGAAGTAACCCTACCCTTTGTGTATCAGTAAGGATTGAATGAGGGACTAGTTAACCTTAATCACAAAAAAGAGAAGTTTCTTCAAAACCAGCTGCCTGTTGATTACTTATTACCCATGAAAGCCACTAGACTATGTGACTTATTTAAGTCTTCCTTCCTACCTTATAATTTATATACATTGCCGATAGCCTTTTTTTTTTTGTTGTGTCTGTCCTCATGTGCCAGCATCAAGCATTTAAAATCGATGTTTACTTCTAGCTTAATGGTTTTAATATAAACTGAGCCTGTTCTTGTTCTTTCTTGTTTTTTGTTTTCCAGGAGCCTCTGTCATACTTGCAGAGTTGGCAATGGAGGCCGGTTTACCAAGTGGTGTTCTGAATATTGTTCATGGCACAAATGTATGTCCTGTGTACGAGTAACTTATGAGTTCTTTTTTACTTGTCCACTATTACTGTAAGGAAATCCACTGCAGTATTAATTGGGTAAATTCTCTCAGCATTAGTTTAAGCTGTTGAAGCATGGGAACTTTGGTGATATGGCACGCTTTATGTCTGATTGGCTCTTTCTCTGCGTCAGCTACTATTGTTCATGTGTGAACGACTCTTTTTGTTGATATACTAATGCTTGCTTTGACTTAACTATGCTTTCATGTACTTTGGTTTGGGGCAGGACATTGTTAATGCTATTTGTGATGACGACGACATCAGAGCTGTTTCGTTTGTTGGTTCAAATACAGTAAGTAATGCCTCCAATTCCCCGCCCAACACCGCCCCCCCTCCTTCTCCTAGCAGGACTATATGGGGTTTTCTATGCATATTTATTAAATTAGCAAAATGAAACTTAAAGACCATTAAATACTGACTCCTAACTGTTATAACCTCCTGTTTTTTGGCAAAAAATCTTTATATGCTCTGCCTGTTTCAATCTTTCGGACTTTGTACATATATCACTATGCGAAGCTCACCCTTTTTACTTGCATTCATCATGAACGATAGGCTTGTAGATCCTGGCAAT
Organism: Escallonia rubra; assembly: GCA_033065855.1. Classification (NCBI taxonomy): domain Eukaryota; kingdom Viridiplantae; phylum Streptophyta; class Magnoliopsida; order Escalloniales; family Escalloniaceae; genus Escallonia; species Escallonia rubra. Next base: position 270,342 of record JAVXUO010001352.1, on the reverse strand, counting down.
TTGTCTATTATCTTCTCATCTCCAATTGTAAGAAATATGAGCGGAGTAGGTTCAAGATAATTCGAGTTAAGTTTTTAGCCCTGATCAAGCTTTCCGCCAAATTGAGCTGATATTCTTGATAATGATAACAAGTCTCTGGCGGAAGAAGAATTTGTTGAGCTCCCTTCTTCTGTATTGAAGGAACTACGTCTAACTCGTGACTCAATAAATATTTTCAACTAAGCAATCATGTCTATGCTTACCATAACACAACATAGGAGTATGCTATATGCGACACACATACCAAACTAGTGGTCAGATTTGGTCTTTTCTTTATCGCCCCACGATATTCACGTGTCAAAGTAGCCCCTTGTTTTCTCTCATACTTTAGGTTGTGATTGCACTTGGAATTGGTTGTTTTCCTTTCAAGCTTATTTTTCTCGTAAATTGTGGTTGATTATATTTCTCCAAATTGCTTGGATTGTGGAGTGGATGTATAGCTACAATCTACGTGTCTGAAGCTGAATTAGTTTTAAATTCATCTCACATTTATCTCTGTGAACCATAACTGTTAATTTCGTTTTGGTTCTCATTGGTGCTTCTCTGTCATACACTATGGTTCATCAATTATCACTTATTTTAGCTTTGTTTACACTTGTTCTGTCAAGGCTGGCATGCACATCTATGCAAGAGCATCAGCTAAAGGGAAACGCGTTCAGGTTAGTGCAGTTCATCTGCCTTTATATGAACTTGCAATTTTCCTACATATGTGACTGCTCTGCTACCAACCATTAGTTGAGCTTTGTATTAATGAAATCATCTAACTGCCTGCAGTCCAACATGGGAGCTAAAAATCACGGAGTTGTTATGCCTGATGCAAGCATGGATGCTACACTAAATGCTTTAGTTGCTGCTGGTTTTGGCGCGGCAGGACAAAGGTGCATGGCTTTGAGCACAGTGGTATTTGTTGGAGCCTCGGAAGAATGGTGATTTCTTTTCCCCTTCCTCTCTTGACTATTTATATTGAATTCTATTTAGTCTTTATTTGTGGGTGTGCATATTATACGCCTTTGCACACCCAGTGTTATACACGTTATTTTCTTTTAGTTTTGTACGATAATTCAAGAAGTATTATCTTGTAGATTAGAAATAGAAAGGAAATGTTGAATAATCGGTTTCTTTTGAAAGTTGTGACCAAACTATAGAGCTATGTTATTAATAATATTTTAATGTTCAAGGAAATTTCATCTATGTGAACATCAAGTTATCTTGCTAAAAAGGAAAAAAGGTATGTTGCTTACAGGTTTTGATTTGAGCTTGCTCGCCTTGAAGTGGTGGTGGACTATCCTATTTATATATATTTTGGTTTCAGATAATCAAGGAATGTGTTACTTCTTCTTAGGGAAAAAAAGCTGGTGGAGCGCGCAAAAGCTTTGAATGTAAATGCTGGAACAGATCCTCAAGCAGACCTTGGTCCTGTAATAAGCAAACAGGTGCTTACATGGTTCAATGTGGCCGATATCCCCTTTACTAGAGAAACATTATTGCAAAAAGCAGCAACAAATAACAGATGCCTTAATCTATGCCTACTCCTGCCAATTTCATGTGCTATGCTTATGTTTCTTTTGTATGCTAAGTCATGTTATTGTATGAATCTTTCTGTTAACAGGCCAAGGAACGTATATGCAAATTGATTCAAAGTGGCGTTGAAAGTGGTGCCAAACTATTACTTGATGGGAGAAATATTATGGTATGTCTATACATGTCATCTTTTCTGTTATATATCTACTGTCAGTACCAGATATTGTCCCATATACGACTGTTAACTTACAATTGTTCTTTGATTTTCTGAGCTGTTTATGCTGTACATCATGTTCGCCAGTTGTTGTCCATTCCTTTGGGAGTTGTTAGTGAAGTGCTTTATATAACAGAAAATTCACAACGCTATGTAAAGTGACAAAAGAATCACAATGTCCAAACATTATGCATAAAACATAACACTGAAAATTGGTGGCCTGTTAGCCCAACAAAAGATGTATGATGCAGATAAACTTCATCTTATGGGACTGTACAGGCTAGATATATGTGCATGGTTTAGGTGCAAAAACATCTCACAAAATCTTACATCACCGAACTCTCGCAAGCAAGGTTTTCAGGATGCTTTCTTTTACTGATGATGATAGGTTCCAGGATATGAGCAAGGGAACTTTATTGGTCCCACCATTTTGTCTGGTGTAACTGCCGATATGGAATGCTACAAGGTATCTGTTTCATGTCATCAGATTTTTCCTCGTGGCTTCTATTTGACTTGGATTGGTATTATCTTAAACTGAAAAAGGAATCTTGAGCCTTGCTGTAAATATGACGACGCTAACTTGGGTTGTGCAGGAAGAGATTTTTGGCCCAGTTCTTCTATGTATGCAGGTCTGCTTTTTGCCATCCCGTCTCTAGTATCAAGTTGCCTTTGCTTACCCCAAGGACTTCTCTAAGATTACTCTTTCTCGTACTTTTTGCAGGCTGACAGCTTAGAGGAGGCCATTAGCATTTTAAACAGAAACAAGTACTTCCTCCAATATCCTTTGTCGCCCGAAAAAGTGTCTTTCCAATTGTCCTATTATCTCATATACAAGCTACCTTCTGTTGCAGATATGGCAACGGAGCTGCTATTTTTACTACATCAGGTGTTGCTGCAAGGAAATTCCAAACTGAGATCGAGGCTGGACAGGTAAAAGATTACTCTTGTTGTGTAGTCCACAGTTGCCTTTATGATAATATGGATATGGATATTGAATTGGACCGAGGGGGATCATACAACTTGGGAGAGGATTCTTTTTTGCTTTGCCACTTAGTACTGCGTTTGGCACCTTTCGAATAGTCATACTAAGAAGCTTCTTTTCTTGTGGTGCTTCTTATTTAATAATTATGAGATATACAGTGTAATAATAGAGGAAGCAATACAAACAGAGAAATTTAGGAACTCTAACATGGGTTTAATCTTTACTCAGGTTGGCATCAACGTTCCCATTCCGGTTCCTTTACCCTTTTTCTCATTTACTGGCTCCAAGGCATCTTTTGCCGGTGATTTGAACTTTTATGGTAAGATATACGTCCTCCATTTCCCTCCTAATTTACGTAAACGTCTATGGATAAATAAGTAGATTTAAGTACTGCAAAAGGGACAGATGGGATTGTAGCTGAACCTGTAAAGCTTTTGTTTGAACTGCAGGCAAGGCTGGAGTTAATTTTTTCACCCAGATAAAGACTGTGACTCAACAGTGGAAAGATTCACCGACCGGCTCCGGAGTGTCCTTGGCAATGCCAACTTCGCAAAAGTCGTAATTGTCACTAGGTATCTCCTTTTGGGACTTAGGAAAAAGAATGACGAGCCCGTGTATATAGTCAATAATAAAACACGATCACCACTTTATATTCTTTTTCTTCCTTCTTCCTTTCTCATGGTGCCCTTTGAGACAACCTTTGAGCCGATTGCATCTTGCATTTTCTCGTTCGTAGTGTGAAAAACTCGGGATCTACTGTCTAGAAAGCGAAAACAGAAAGAAAACAGAATGGTGAAGGTTCAGGTTCAGGTTCAGGTTCAGGTTTGTAGAGATTGATCCAGAGTATGGGGTACTACATTTCTGTTTGAGTTGGACAATGCAATTCAGTAACGTTACTACGCCGATGTTTTAGCAAAAGCGGAACGAAAAGAGTCGACGACGAGTTGACTCACAATCGGATCTGTGGTATTGAGCGGACTGAATCTAACAAGTCTCATATCTCAAGAAGAAGATGAACCTGAGTTAGTGAGGCTGTCACTCTTAAAAAATGTTCCGCAGAGAAATTGTTAAGCACCAGGAAATCTGGAACACAAAATTCAGAAAACATGGGAATTCAATTAAATTCTCTGGGGGTGTCTTGTGGCTTGTGAGACAACTTACAAGAATCAGGGGTTTTCCAAGCTTGTAGCAACTAGGCTTTGGTACAAATTAGCTGTGAAGATAACGGGAATCAGGGAGTAAATGAAGTCCTAAATACAGGGAGATGAACTTAGAATGGAACCTTCACAATTAGAACACTTTTGAGGACAGTGACACTATGCTATCTATACTTTTATCCTTCTATCTACACTTTGTGTGTGCTACTTATAAATCAAAATCTATTTATGTAAAATGATGACTGACTTTACTTAGAATGCAATTAGTTACAGTGACACTATGCTATCTATATTTAAACATGATAAAGTCAATACTCTTTATTGCGTTACATAACTATCTATGTAAAATGATGACATTTGACATTAGAAAATAAAAAAATAAAAAGAGTGAAAAAATTAGGGAAATAGAAGATATTAGTTTTTGGCAGTTAATACGCCTAACCAATTTGCCTTTCAACTCCCATGATACGCAGTACTTCGATCCCTTTTTTTTAAGGAAAGAAAATCTAATCTGCTTTTTCTTTATTTTTCCTCGAATATCTATAGCTTCCCGATCTTAGTAGGTAACTTGGAAAAACAAAATTTGGTGTTAAACAGTTCATTAAAGCATTATTACTAGAAAAAACGACATCAAAATCGCATGTCTACAAAAGCATTTTTCAATTCAACAAGCACTTATTTATTCTACACGCATCTCGCAGCTATAGTCCAAATGATCCAATCAACTATAGTGAGAAAGTTGGAAATAACTTGCGCATCTCGCTTTATTTATGAACTATAAAAGTGGCTTAGAGTTAGCCGGCAAAGGGGCCTAAGAGGTAGCTCCATCCCAAACAAGTGACCTTAGTTTAAAGTTTTTTTTCATGCTTTGCGCATTAAGCACGGGACCACATGTTTCTCCTTCTCTAAACACTAAAATCTAGGCAGAATGTGATGTCATTCCTTTCTTTTTCTTTTTTTTTTCTGGGATTATGATCTTCTGTTATATCTAAAACGTGTTACTAAATGTATTTAAGAGATGAAAGATTGTCGATATAATTGTTAATAGCAGCAACACTTTTCGTAGCAATCTTGTGTTATTAAAACTGTCAATAAATGTTGTACAATAGATGATCCTTCTCTCGGCACTTGCACTTGAGATTGATGGTGTTGTGATCTTTCGGTGGCACTTCGACATGAAATCCACTGTGATGATGGCTGTGGTTTCGACCTTCTATGCCATTATGCTTTTACAAAAGCATTCAGATTGGTTTGTAGCGGCGTGATGGAGACCTTCGTGTGGGAAGTGTTCTTTCAAGGATTTCCTAACTTTTGTTTAGTTCTCGTTTTTTGACCCAAAATAATATAATAATAATAAAAAAGAGCGAATAATGACTAAACTGAGAAGTTGTTTACATCTACCTTCTTGTGTTCTCCACGAATGACAAAGAGCAAATATTATTTTTGTTGTCAGAGCGTATTGAAATACTCCATATATAAAAAGAGTGAATGATGTGAAGTGTCAATCTTATTATAGGAATATTTGACAAGGACTTGAAGGTCTTAAGTTGAAACATGTCATAATCACGGAGTCGCTCCGTCACTCTATAATAATTTGGTGTGCAAATCGGGTCAAGCGAATTGTCTTCCAAAATATTCCGTTCAATGTAGCCCAACTTTCGTCATATTTTGACTGCGTATTCGCAAAACAAAATCAACCCCAAAGAACTAGTGATTTTGCAAGGTTATTAAAACCGAAACATACAACAATGTAAGTTTCCATCTCTTTGAACATTATTAAGAAAAAGGTTTCAACAATTCAGGTCTACTATGCTATTCGGGATGACTTTGAGGTGTTTTGACGACACGAGAGGGACCATGTCTCACGCCCAAAAAAAAAACTTACTCAAAAAGGAAGGGTTGAGGAGGGTTGAGTCACGAGTCATGACTCGATCAACGTCTTTTCCTGCCTCGCATAATGGTCTTGGGCGTGTACCACTTTCAGCAGCGAAATTTGGTGAAAGACACGCTACACGTAAATGTGCATTTCTCATTTCTGTGTCCGAGGATGGTCTTCCCACAAGGGGAAAGAGCTGACCCACTGGCGAGTCAGAAACCAGAGAAGATGAACAGACACAACACATCACCATGGCCAACATCACATCCCCCTTCCCCGGGGCAACTTCCTCTTCTTCAAAATCCGCGTACCAACAAAAACAGCTCAAAATTGGGTGGGCAATACCTTGTAATGGGTCCGAGTTAGATTTTGATTTGTTTGTCTCACCAAAAAGGCTACGATGTCAAACGCCAAAAGTCATGTTGGTTTTGCTTTACACCTAAAAGTCACTAAGAGGTAGCTAATGCTCCCGCCCTCAATTCTCGTTATCGTTCCTCCTCTTTCGCTTTTACTCTTAGTTTTGGTGCTCTTGCTATTAAAAAGGTCTAAATTTTGTCACTTTCACGCCCCATTCTTTGTTTTTGTTGTGACTCTTGTTGAGCACTTTTTTTTTTACGTAGGTGCAGTGCTATTATCATGTATGTATACTTGCTCTAACTACACTCAAACTGTACAGATTGAGTTTCACGTAAAGTTCTAAAAATATGAACAATTTCGCTTTTGAAATACATTAACTGAACCACTTATATTGTCACATATTTATAATTCAATATACAAGTTTCGTAGGGTTCTCCCTTTCAAAACATACTTTCATTTGTTTTTGGTAGTTGATATAAGAGGCGGGTAGGAAAAAAGTAGCGCTTATGACTTTAGTGATATTAGAATTCGGAAACCGTTTTTGCAACCAATAAAATTAACCCATTATACTCAAACCGAATACACTTTTAAACATAATACATTGATATGAATCACACGCAATCAGTATAAAAAGGAGTAACAAGAAATCCAAATTTAAGGAACATAATTTTGAAATGGTTTCTTATGTCAACTTGTGCACGATGCATGCCTACATTGCTACATACGTGGTACGCTTTGTTTAGGGGAAAGAGAGAAAACGTAGTAAAAAGCATGATGGCGGTATTTGCCGTCTGCCTTGGATAACACGCAGACCAGCTTTGCTTGGTAAACCCTCTCAACCCAAATTGCATTCCACCACCAAGCAGTTGGGTCAATGGTTTGAGAGTCAAGCCCTCCAGGAATGATGAGGTTGGTCAAGTTCCATCTTCAAGAAAGTGCAGGGGTGGTCTGGTGGTCTAGGAGATTTGTTCCTTACCTTGATTTTCTAGATTCAACATTGGGGCCAGCATCCAGAGAAAAAAATTCCTCTCAATGCACCAGGCCGGTGTGGGGGGTACGCCCTTAAGATCGTTCGAAAAGGGGACTTAGTCACGGTTGACGCTAAAGTTGGTCCCAAAATATCCTTACCGTCTAACAGGAAAAAAAAAATCAAAAAATTTGCACAAAATTTCCCATATGTTTCTTTGATGTGATGCTAGCTATCTATAGTTGGACATTGATGCGATGGTAAAGTCTTATATATATTTTGTAGGTCAAATACGGTATAGTGCGTACGAAACAGTGCCAAAACTCCTTGTTTGACACTTTCCAGTTTGTATAGAAGTCGAGTATAGACTTGTACCCGGCCGGATTTTGCTCTATTCTACGGAGTAGTATATAATACCTTACACCATCTTTGCGTTGTTTTGTAGTCGTACTTTGAAAATGATAAGAAAGATTCAAAGCATCTCAAAGAGTAATGTACTACCAAATGTAACTTCAAAATTGGTACCACACTTGGAAAAGCATTCTATTTTCCTCCCTTAACTTGAAAAACAATATCAAGTCTTCTGATACGATTGTCAAATCAAGCAACTTCACCGGCTAAACCAGCAGCTATAGTTTACCAAAGTTAAAATATATATCTGAAGACTTTATTGGTAGCATGCCTAGTTTGCTGGCCAGTGAGAGTGGCATGTTTCTTTTCCACGAGAGGATACATGTTCTAGTTTGTGTGGCGAAATAAGGAAATTCTTCTTATACTTTTTTTTTGTCTATTTTCATATTATCTTATTGTGTCTTTCAGATGTCAATATGATGTCCTCAATGCACATTTTAGTGGCAAATGAATTCGTAAGGCATAGCAGTGAATTCTCCCAAAGGAAGACCACGTGAATTAGGGACCCAGATATTATCGAGACAGAAATATGGACACGACGTTAATACGTCTACTGGTGAATTGCAAAAAAAGGTCCTTTAGTTGTATCAGTCAGAAAAGGTAATAGAAGTTACGAAACGTCTTACTTGTCCCCGTTCCTAATTAGATTTGTTGCGTCCCATATGAGTTCTCACTCACATTGTCGTTATAGCATACCAAAATTAAACCGGCATAATGTTTGAATAATAAAGTTACTGCCATATTGAAAGTGGAAATCCAAAACCACATCACTGACAGATCTCATTGGAGATCAATTATCCGTGGCGGAGGAATGGTGGAGGAAGTTGTCCTACGTTTTGCGCCTTGGGCTTGGTCTTGGATCGGGTTTGGCTAGTACAAAAGAGAAAGTGACGTGCGAGAGAAAAGGAAATAAAGGATGTTAAAGTCATTTCCTCAAATTAGTTTGTCGAAAAAGCACATTTTAAGCTCATATGCTTCACATTTCGGTCGATTTTCTCATGACCGCAAGCTAATTAACACCGCAATGGACCACTTGATAACAAATAAATTATCAAGTACTTCTTTTGCAACTCGACCAAACCACGAGGAGATTTTGCAGTTCACCCCAAGTCTATCAGAACAGGTCTGTTAAGAAGACCATGGCCAAACCAAGCTCAGCCATACATATGGTTCTGCACGTGACTGGATCCATGTGATGAAACCCACCTCCACGTACTCCCCTCGCCTGACACGTACTGGCTAAACTGCGGCATCTGAGGTGGTGGATGCGGGGTCTTTGGGCGGCGATGTTTTTGCCTGCGAAAATTGGGACCAATTGTTTCTTTTCCATAGATAAATCGTTCGCGTTTTATCATCGCTAAATGTTGTTAATGTGTTGAGCGATACAATAAATATCCTGCAAGATATCACTAAAAGTTTTATACACAATCTGCAAGACGTCACGATTAATCACTGTGAAGGGTTTCAGCGTGATTGTAACGTATACTTGTCATAAACAACACATCACCGAAATATTCAGCAGACACGTTTCAGGTGTACAGCGAGGTAATCATCGCTCTCCTAGCCACCTCCTTTCGAATTTATAATATGTGGCAGTAACAAAATTATGACGAGCCAAACTAGCATGTTCCATAGCGAAAGGAATTGATTGGAACAGAAGTTCATTTTACAGCTCTAACGAAATAATCGGAAATACGTGTCTTAATAATACGTCACCGAAATATTCAGAAAGAATGTTTCAGTTTCTTTCATTTTATGTTGTTCGCAGAAGGCTAATTGAATGTGAGGTGTATAACGATGTAATCGTCGCTCTCACAACCACTCCCTTTCGAATTTATATTATATGACAGCAACAAAATTATTACGAGCCGAACTAATTTGCTCGATCAATAGCGAATTGATCGGGACGAAAGTCCATTCAAGAGTCCTAAAACTTGCCCCACGTCGATCAAGGCCCACATTGAATTTTGAACAAGTATTGGATCCTGAAGTGAAAATCTTGGCCGGAGTTGTCTACCAGCAAATTGGAATTCCTAACTAAAACATCGAATGAATAGCATAAAGAATCTATTGTTCATCCATTGAATCTGAGAAGTCTACTATGCCATGACAGTGAGGCTTAGAGTAGAAATCCTCCTTGAGATTGGACACGTGTCCAGTGGAGGAGCCATCTGGCTTAGCCGAAAAGGGAAATTTATCAAAAATATCCCAAAAATGGAAAGTATTACAGATCCTACGGTCGAAGAATATTTTGTGTTCTTTGAGTGTTTAAAATTTTTTAGGACAAACTATTAATATCACACACAATCGGAGATTAAGCAAATTTTTCTGACAAGTCAAATAACAGCTAAAATCATGAAACGGAGAGTGTGATTAATTTGGATTAGTTCTAAGATAGTTAAACTTGATTATTAGTTGCCTAAGGATACAGCTCTCAGAAGCTAAAAAAATGAATAATTCCTGAAAACGAAGATTATGGATTGAGGACTTTTTTATAACCGCGTTTGACTTGGTAATGTTCCAGAACCTCCTTATTGATTACAATAACCTTTAGTACCTTTTATTCAAGCAATAAAATTTTGGTCAATTTGTCATATTAAAACTACTTTTAGTATGTTTTTTTGTCAAACAACGAAGCTGGCTTAAAGCTAACTTTGCAAAAAATAACTTGAGGCTGATTTTAGAAGTTGATTTGATCAAATTTTCTCTGAGATTTCCTTTTCGGAATCCATTTGAATCAATCAACTCCGATTATCACACAAATAGTAACAGAGCACAAGAGCGAAACGATTCAAGTTTGAAGTGAATTTATTGTTAGCGCAGGAGAAGCTCAATTGTGGGAACATTTAACGGGGGGATAATTTGGTCAATTAACACTTCCTTCCGAAACCCCCCATCATTACCAGTTTATAAACAGCTTGAATGCATTTGCATCAACTACACCTCTAAATTCATTCTCCTTGTAACCTTCTCAGTTCTCCCACAGCACCCAATTACTCCCTCTCTCTCCCTCTCCCTCTCCCTCTTTCTCTTTCTAGAGCCAATCCTAGAGAGTGACGCATCACATACAGAACTATACAGAGAGAGGGAGAAAATGGGTGGGAAGAGATTTGCTGTTCTTCTGTGCGCCGAGGACTCTGAGTACGTGAAGAAGAAATATGGGGGTTATTTTGGGGTGTTTGTGAAAATGCTGGGGGAGGAAGGGGAGACTTGGGACGTGTACCGCGTCGCCGCCGGCGAGTTCCCGGACGACGGCGAGATCGTGCACTATGATGGGTTCGTGATCACCGGAAGCTGCAACGACGCACACGGCAATGATGCTTGGATTTGCAAGCTCCTGAATCTGCTCAAGAAATTGGATTCCATGAAGAAGAGGGTTCTGGGTATTTGCTTTGGCCACCAGGTATTACAATTTCAGCCTCATTCTCATTTATTTAACTTTCTAATTCCGTAAAGTAAGGTATCCGTGAAATTAGGTGTCCTTCCCTAAACCATCTATAAACAGCTGTCTTTCCATTTTGATTTTGTTTTCTTTTCTTGGTTTGGCTGATTCCCACTAGCTTTTCGTTTGACTATAAATTGGTTTGTTTTGTGGGAAAGTACTAATTGTCGTGCAGACTAGGATCTTCTCTATTCGAATACCGTTGCGGAATGCGTTTTTATCGACAAAAAAATTATCGTTATAAATTTTATTAACAGCGATAGAATGTTTTTAAGCTTATAGAGAATCCTATATGTGAAAAACCAACTATGGGAGATTATAAGTACGTTAAAAAAAAAAGCACATGCGCCTCAATATACTATGCATGTAGAATATACATCATTTTAATAGAGTGATGTAATAGGCAATTATAGTTGACAATGAGCGTTAATTAAAAAATAAACTTTAGATTGTCACTTTCACGAGAGCTTTTTGTTTTATAAAATGTGATTGTGATTAATTATCTTGTCCTTATGTACTCTATTATGTGGCTCATCTATTGCAGTCTGTATCCTTTATTTTTGGTTACGTTTTTTTATGTAGAGTACTCGCGATCCTTTTTTCAATATTTGGAAATGCAAACCAAAAAATAAGTAAGAAAAGTTATAGGTAGTAATTTCCATCTATAAAACAGAGGAAATCGATATTTTTTTGAGCTTTACTTTTATCGTTAGATGTCTGATAAATTAGCTTTATACGAAGCTTAGCAATACTTGTGAAATTCAAAATGCTTAAAGTGAAACTTTAATATCACTGCCATCATTCGAAGATTGTTTCACGTACCAACTTATGAAATGATACACCCGACCCAAGTTAGGGAGCAAATATTGCATCTCCCGGTGATCTATTAGGATCATTGAAATAATAAGGACCGGTGTGATAGGAGTAAGGATTAAAAAGACTGAGGGAGTTAATCTAAATTATACGCGGGTATTAAGTAGTGGAGAGTATTGGTCTCTGACCGTAAAATATTTTCTCCAAATTTACATTCATTTTTCTTTAATACGATCCAAAACTTTCTTTAAAATAAAAAAAGAAAATAGCAGCTGCAATTCTATGTGAGAGATGCCAGAGGATGGATACGTTCTGAGGGCGTATCAACCGTACGATTCTGTCTTTGATTAGGACAACTGAAAGGGATTCACGTGTATTTTGTTTTTTGTGATTAAGAGTCGAATTATTATATTATTATTAGTAGTAGGAATAATTCTTTTTCTATATTATCAACTCACTGCCAACTAAGTACGGCAGATCAAACTTGTGGACTCAATGCATACGAACGGGTCCAAAAAGCAAGGGAACTGTATCGAAGATTGTACCACATGCTCTTAAAATTGTACACTGAACCGGAGGCCTGTCTACAGAGACTTCTTGTTGTCATTCTTTGTGAGTTATTACATGCTTCAGGCATGAATTGTTTGTTACCAGTCTTATTCATACTTTGCTGTCATCTGTATAAACCAATTGAAACTCGTTTAACTTAATTATTATTATTATTATTATTATTACTAGGTCTCCTGCTACCGACGGTGCTTCTTTGCCCTTTTGGCATGCCTTGACTTAGGGACGGATCGAGGATGTCATATTGAGTGGGTCAAAATTTGCGAGAAAAAAATGTTAGTCGTTAGTTAATATAATTTGATCAGATATGACCATAATTTGAGGAACAAGCGAAGTCAAATGAGTTTGAAATATTCCTAATCTTCAATTTCATGGGATGTGCTAAAAGAGTTATGTGTGCATTATTATTAGTAACACTTGTGAGTATATAACATGTTTATGAAAAATCTAGATTTGATATTGAGTAGCGAAAAAAATTAAAGTCCAAACTTTATATCTGTCTATACAAAACACAAAAAAAAGAATTAGCTATAATTTTTGTGAATTGGAACTAAAACAACAAAGTACAGAAAACTAATAAATTCACTCCAAACCTAAACTCTCCCATATTCCAAATGATGTTAGTAGCACTTGTTAGTAATAACACAATTGTAACCTTTAAAGACAATGAAGTGAAAGAGTTCAAATCCCACAATATATACTAGAAATTTCTAACTTTTTAACTTTAATTCCTTAACCAAATTTAATTTTGGTAACACAAAAAATTGTAGCGTCGAAAATGGAGGGTGGCCATGCTCTCTCGGCCCTCGCATAGGTCCGCCACTGCCTTGATTGACTTCTTTTTTTACAGATAACGTATGTGGATGGTATTTTCTTTGACCAACTTGAAAAGGTGACTTTGCACGATAATTAGCGCTTCGTGCGTTGTTCCATTGATGCAATCCACCGGCTCATGGACTTTACATGAGCCGGCGGGGTAGTAGCACAGCCTCCGAAAGGCTTGTTGCAGGATATCTAGGACACGCGACCGACCATGTTGTCCCTTGTCCCATGTAGTTGGCGTATGATTGGGACGATGATGTGCCATTTTCTTCGTGCATTGTATTAGTCCTCAGAACGTTGCTTCTAATGCTCTGATGATGGACTGGACTGTGTTGGTCCCTACGTTTGATTATCTACTTGAATTGGCAAACATAAAACAAGATGGCTTATGCTTTTGACGTAGGCTTAATAAAGCGACGATACAGTTGCTTCATTAGCTATTTTCAACTGGTATATGAAAGTCTTTGTTGGTTTTATCAGATTCTCGGCCGAGCACTGGGAGGAAAGACTGGCCGGGCGGTTTCCGGATGGGACATTGGGGTCACAACCGTTCACTTGTCGCCATCGTCGAAACTATTAGGATCTTTGACGATGCCTTCCCTTATGTCTGTGATTGAATGCCACCAAGACGAGGTACTGTTCAATTTTGTTTCTGGTTTTTGTGAAGAGCGATGTTTCTGGTACCTAATTCGATTTGATAACAATTTGGTAGTCCAAACTGAAAGAAAATTGAGGAAAAGACTCTTTCATGCATTGGTAAATCTCACTCATTCATCTGGCAATGTGAGATAATATGTAACGTTGTGAAAAAGATAAAGATAACAACACGTGCTTCCCTTTTTTCATCGAATGGGTCAACGAGCTCTTGTTTATTATCTGCAAAATTTTGCTGTAATAAACTAGGTCCGGGAGCTTCCCCCTAAAGCAGAGGTGATGGCATGGTCAAAGAAGACTGGGATCGAGATGTTCAGATACGGTGATCACATGATGGGCATCCAAGGCCACCCCGAGTACACCAAGGACATACTTCTGCACCTTATCGATCGCCTCCTCCTCCGCAACTTCATCACGGTAAATTCTAGTTGATTTTATGCTTTAATCACCGAATCGTATAATTTTCTTACACCCAAGTCCACAGATAATTTTGCATACATAAAAACACTATTATTCCTTGTTTATTTACTGCAGGAGACTTATGCTAGTGAGGTGAAGGCTAGTGTGGATGCACAAGAACCAGACAGAGAAGCATGGAAGAAACTCTGCACCAGTTTTATCAAGGGTAGATTATGACGACAAACTTATGATCATCTTGAAAACAGGGGGGATGTAATTGTATATGCGGGTGATGGAAGTTGGTTAGAGAGTGGTCTCAAAACCGTGCGCAATGGCGCATTCGATGCATGATTATCGAGGCCTTGTTTCACTTCGGCATTAAGCTTTAAAGTTTAGATTGCACTTCCTCGGTTCATTTACGAATCCTTTCTAACTTCCTTTTTTTCTTCAACAGTATATGCCTGACAATCACAAATTAAGAGGCCAACATTCCTAACCTCTAGGATTAATGTCAACCAATATAAGTTATTTGAAACCAAATTAGCATAACAAATGCAACAAGTAGTAAGTTATAGGGATCAAAGACATCACAAACAAATCAAACTGCAACGGAAGCCCCAGAGGTGGACTTCGCATAACCCGATAAACATTCCGAAAAAACCGGTTCCAAACGATGAGCTACACCACGTGAGAGAGGCATAGCCACCACACCACATTGATACGGCCACATTCGCCCCAACTAGTGCCACCCGCCTGTAGTATCAATGCATGTCCACTCAATTCCACAACACTGCCACAAGGGTCACCCACCTCATCAGCAGCAAACCGAGGCCGCTCCACCCACACCCGCCATCCCACGAGACTGGGAGTTGTTCCATAGCATGCATCACCGTCAAACCAAGACCGCCATCACACGGCACCACAAACCACCAGTGACCGCACCGAGCTAGGGTGAAGGGATAGGGGCAAACCTTAGCACGAAAATATGCCCTCTCCCTTGCAGTCAAACCACCAACACCACAAATGAGAACAAAAAGGGCAAAGGAGATGGAAAACTCTTTATAACTAACAGAAACTAGACGCTCCTCTTATGGCCTCACCTTACATTAAACGCCCCCAGCCTCACCACACGTTAAACGCCCCCAGGCACCGCAGTCAAGCCCACCCATAATAAAACATGGGAAGAGAACCAACATCGGATCTGACCTCCCCACCTACCTCCAACACATAACCGGTGAATCGAATAAAGAAAACACCACGGAGACAAGAACAAGGTAACCACCCATATACTCTTAGGCCAGTTTGAAAGCTTGGAAGATTCTCCCTGGATGAGATCGTTGTTAATGTGATCAGGCCGTGAGCGAGAACCAACCACCGTCAGGTACAACAGGGTATTTGTGGTGGGAGAGATGAGGTTTTAGGGAGGGGGTTTATAAGCTTGAATACCATATATTCACAAACTTCATCCTGTCTGATCTTTCTCCCACGCAAAAGACTCGTTTTGAAAATTTATTTGAGGCTAGTTGTTAATATGGTCATCCAAAACGTCTCATAGTTGGAGAGTTCAGGCGCAGAGTTATCCAAAAGACACAAAAATCACACAAACTCCGCAATCCTTTTTTTTTCCCCAGTATATTCAAGCATGTACGTTATGGCAAACAAAATTTTCTCCAACAAACAGCCTAACAGCGAAATGCAAATGCATCAAAACAAAAGCCAGATAAATTCGCCCATGTTATAGCAACATTATTATACGCGGTAGCAGCATTGATGTCTAGAAGAAGCTTAAATAGCAATCAGGATCCATATTAATAATCAAGAAGCCATCCACAATAGCAATAATGAGAAGCCATCCACAATAGCAATAATGAGAAGTTTCGAGGCATTGAAAAGTACGGGCATCACCCCTAGGCACTCATCATCGAACCAGAGTTCCTCCTGCAGTCGGACAGCATATCCATGTAGAACTGACACTTGCTGATATCGTTGCCAGAGCTATTCAAGCACTGCATAAAAGCAATAAGTGAACAAACATTACTAATAAGGTTTTCCCATCAACAAAGCAATGAAACCAAATTCTACACTGCGCACAGCTGCATAACATATTCTACATAAGACAAACTACAATAGTCACGTAGCAGCATGTTACTCGCAGAATTGGCAGACCCCTCCTATAAGAACTAATTCACATAACTCAAATACTACAGTGATACGTGAATAAAAGTTGAAACAGGATATTATTTTCTACTTCGACTATATTATCAATTACCATTTAACTGATCTTTGTCCACAATAATCAATTAAACCCTGGTTATAATTTTCTGGCCACTAGGAACCCGACCTACTGAATATGCACCACTTGAATTCTACCCTCCACCGGCATTTTAACTTTAAGCAATTTGAGACAATTGTGCAGAAAGTCAATGCTAACCTTTCGTATTATGATATGAATGCCTATAACAAAAACCCCAGAGCTAGAACTCTGGAATTCAAGTGTCAATATATTTGTCCTCCTCCTTTCCCCAGCCTACTCACCGTCGCCACCACAATTCACACCGCCACCTCCGCCGCTACACCAAACCCATCACCAGCAACCACCACTCCACCCCCTTCAACTACCCCCAATACCTTTCCAAGCTTCATTTCCACCACTTTGGACCACCACCAGATTAACCCCTAACCCAACCTAAAACTATGTAACATTGTGATATGTTTGAGATTAAACTTGAAAAATTGGACAAAATTGAGCATGTGGATATTTGAATGCTTGTTGGTATAGAGTTATAAAACTTAACATAAAGGTACATGTTAATGGCTTAGGAAAATCTCACCAGATTACATTCGTTTATCTTTGTCTTTAGGTTAAGAATACTGGCTGTGTGGAAAGGTAGGGGGTTGTATCTGGTAGCAGGGAAAGGGAGGGGAAGGAAGCTGACAGGTGGCGGGGCTGAGTGGGCTGTGACAGGTGGCTGTGGATAGAAAGGGAGAAAGTTCAGGTCTGTGGGAAATGACATACTACCATTGAATAAATCCCAAAAAAAAAAGATAATTTCCAGAATCTTAAATTTGTAACAAGACCCTATTTTTTTTAGGTGTTCTAATTATTTTTTTGTAAATTAGTACACAAAAAATTAACAAAGTAAAAGGTAACTACTTGTATTTGCAAAACCATTTGAAGTTGAAATGTTGTGAACTGCAGGGTTCAATTGGCGAATATTTAATAGGTCGGGTTCAATTGCCCAAGACATTATAACCAGGACTTGACTGATTATTGCGAGCAAAAGACAGGGTCTCATAGACAATTGATCCAAATTTCAAGGATTGTTTTTCCTGCTACAAGTAAATTGTGTCTTCTACATATTCAAACAATTTTCAGACATACCAACCAATAATCATACCCTATATTGTGTATATTTTGTAGTAACAGTATAACCCTATATTCAATTTAAAGAAAACTATTCCAATAACAACGGTTGCTTTGTTCATTAGCGTCAACATGTAACATTTTTGCTTGTCAAATACAACTTTAAAATTCGGTCAAGAGAGGTACACCAAGAAATGTTACTTATCTTACTCAGGAAACGTCTCACAATAAAGAGCATCTAACCAATGAGAGAACAATCACAAAATTGTAAACCAATCTAAGCAGGAATAGAAGGAGATGAATTTTGAACTCAACTAAGCTTTTCTGCAATATTTCGGTCACAAACCAATTATAGCAACAGATTCTACAAGAGCAAGAGAGTGAAGAGACGAAGATACAGGCGGGTGTTGAATGTGCCCATGTGCATATATAGAAAGAGAGGAGAAAGAGAGCATACATCCTGGAATGCCTTGGTGTGCATGCCACAAGCATCAGAGCCAGCAAAACTGTTAGTAGTTGATGCAGGGGCAGCAGTAGCTTCAGGCGCAACAGTCTCGTGCTGAACGGTACGAGGACCCATCACGGAATCCACAGCCCTGTGTGCAACAGCACTTCCAGTACCGAAAGCCATCCCTGTCATGAAAACGGGTGAATGTGAGATGGAGGGAGAGATTCTTTTCCTTTGATAGGTTCACTATGAGAATATAGTGACCTGGTACAAAAAACAACACTGTACATGCAGGAAGGATAGTTTATCTTCCTGTACCTTGAGCAATGGTTGAACCAAGGCCTCCAAGCATAGATCCGCCACCGCTACTCTGAACAGGAGCTGGAGGAGGAGCTCGGTTGACTGCAAAATGGATCAGTTAGACCAAAAGGATCATACATTAGTATGTAAGGAAAACCTTAAATGAAAGGGAAGTGTAATATAGTTGAGTTACACAACAATGACTTCTTTTTCTACCTACTAGAAAACTAATAAAAAAACAGAACGGGGAAAAGAGGAAAAGGACTCTACCTGGTGCAGGTGCTGGTGCCCGACGAGGAGCTGCACGGGGTGCAGACCTTCCTGAAAATTGCAAAAATTTGAGAACTCAACAGACACATTTGAAAGCACTGATACAGCTAAAAGGTGACACGTAGTAGAAGAATGGTGGAGTAACTGCAGTCTGTCTTTGCGTTTGATAAAACCTTTCCAAGTACTTATAAAACAATCGTGAAAACAAATTGCAGTTTTATAGCGCCGAAAAAAATATAAAACTTCAATAAATTTAAGTGATAAAGGAACAATCGCTATATGAAGGTCGAATTCAATATTACAAACAGTAAGACAAAGAAGAAGAAGGCAATGAAGCATGGAAACCTCATTATTCGGCTGTCTGCATCCATGTGCTACTTCGAATAGAAATATATGGTATAGATACATGAAGATGCAATTGGGCAAGAATCCATCACAGGTATTATAATGGCGAAACCAAATTGCTTCTATTTGACTAAACAACCCCATAAGCATGAACACACGTGGATACACCAGCAATACATAAATGTGCTTTTTTATTGATAATTAGTCCTGTGGCTCAACACCGCCACCAACAACACCCATCATTGGATCAAAGATCAGTCCAGATATGGCCTTGGGGCTTGGAACATAAGAACACCTTTGGACTCCTTAATCACCCATGGAATAATAATGCAGCAATGTGAAGATGTATTTGGCAAATTAAATATCACGAACTACATAAAAGATCCTAGATGATCAGATGAAGCAGAGAGCTGACTGGGCCCAGAACTCATACACAAGTTAATAGTTCAGAAATTTCTTGCCTATTCTTGGGGGGGGTCGGGCAGTTGGAAATGTTTAGCAGTAACAACAAAACTTGAGAAGGGTCTCCGATAACATTTAACCCCCTTGAATTTCAATTTCCAACCCAAATACATTTGACCAGTGAGCTTCTCATTTCAAAAGGAAAAATACGTTTAGAATCCATATCAAGACTATAAAACCTAATAGTGACATGCCGGGGCGGAGAAGTAACATAACTTCAATTCATATTACAGGCAAAACAATCAAATCCAACAAGTCTAAATCGAATAACAAACACAAACCAGCTATTTTGTCAGTTACCCTACCATTTCCCTGATTTCCTCAACACAAAAAACACATATTTACTGATGATAAAGCAAAAAAGACAGAAAATCAGAACACGAAACGAAACCCTAGAAACTAAGAAAGGGGCAAGAAGACAAACAGATCGGCCAAACTCACGAACAGGTCGAAGAAGGAGGTTTAAAGAAACTCACCACCACCAGATCGGCGAGGCATGATTTCTAGATTGAGAGGCGGCGAAACCTAGAGAGAGAAATTAAAGAGGATAGAGAGCGAGAGAGACGAGGATTGCAGATGTTCGGAGCTTGACCAAAACCCTGAAACGTCTTATTTGTAGGTAAGGCGTGTATACGGCTAGGGTTGTGATTGTGTGGGGTCGCGTGTGATTGAGATGTAATCGGTGACGAAATGTGAACGGCTTGTGTTCAACGTTTGTATTGTTACGACCACACGGTGCTGAGGTGCACGGAAGGCTGGTAGTCGCGAAGGTATCCGATTGCGGCCAGCCACAAACACCGACCTATCTTACTTCGGGATTTAGATAACTTAGCTATGCGTGCGCGATTCTATTATTATGTAACTCTTAATCACTTTTAATTACCTTGTGAATTAAAGATATGTGAATAACAAATTTTAATTAAAGAAAACTATAGAAACATATGTGTGAATTAGATAAATTCATAAATTTCATAAAAAATTGTTTCACGTATCTCTGCCTTGCTTTGCATCTCGTCTTCATCTCTTCCCTCTCTATCAACCTATCTCTCTAATTTCTCTCAACAGGAACACACATTCACAAAGTCTATAACTCCGGTTTCCAAGATCTTCAACCAATTTTCAAGATCCTCAAATCACAAAACCCATCTCTATGTGTCTCTATAAGTACAAAAGAGGACAAAAGCCCGACGACTTATACCGACGTCGTCGTGCTGCTACCTCACACAACGACGACCACAAAAATTGTAAGCCGCACCACTAATTTCGCTCAAAATCAGGCTCTAATTTAATTGGATTTGCCATTTTTCTGATGTTGCGGTGTCGCTGCCTCCCCACAGCGACGACCACTACGGTTTCCAAACCACCAATCGCTGACCCACCACTAATCGCACAACCACGTCTGCCATCGCACACCCACGACGACCACCTCCGTCAATCTCACACCCACGGCCTACAGCGGCCACCAACCGTAATCATCTCAACGCCATTGGCTTTTGAGTTGCAATCTGCCCACCTCGCAATTTGGTCACCACCCTCTGTCTCCCCAGTGCAGGTGGCATATTGGAGAAAATGTAGTGAAGAGAAGAAAAATAATGGGACGAAAAAGATGAAAGAGAAGAAAAATAATGGGATGAAGGGTAGAAAAAGAAGAAATTTAATGCGACGAATCGAAGAAAGAGAATAAAAAGAATGCAGTGAACAAATACAGGAGAGAAGAGTTAGTTACGTGAGTGATGGGTGTCTCCCTCTGTTGTAAATGTTAGTTTGTGAATGGTGGATAATGGCATTTTACTTTCGTATCCTCAAAATGGACACTTGTCAGCACTGGAGTTACTTTCAGTGTAATACCAAAAGAGTATTACAACAAAAATAGACTTCTCATTATAAGTAGTATAGATATGTCAGGTCTTGGAGTTAGAACCAAAATTATATGTAAGGATATTAAATTTGAGAAAGTAATAATGTGACTAACAACTTTAAAAAGGCATTAGCCATGTTCATTTATCATTGACTCATTTAAAAAAATATTTTTTTCCTGATATTATAAGCATGTATCCCACACACATAGATTCATTGATAGAAATCAGGAATACCCACACACACAGGGTGATCGGCAAGCACACACAAACACATCAATGCCAGCACCAAAGCCCCGTTCACGCCGCCTCCCACGCCACCACCTCAACCACTACATGTTCTTTGCAACCTTGTTCGCATTGTCGCCGTCGCTACAACATCCACCGCTGCAGTCAAATCACATTTAGCCACCCACAGCTGATCCATAACGGAATTGTTGCCCCTACCAATACCCTCGCCAACGATCCACTTCAACGACCACAATAAGTCTGTGACCACCACCATCAAAAAATTGTCAAACCTTTAGGTGCAAATCTGATTATGGAGAGTGTCAACCGCTTGAGACCTTTGCACGAATGAACAATTGCACCAAAGCCTTCATCTAGTGGTTGCATGGTCACATGATCTGGCATGGTTAGGTTGAGTATGCAACGTCTAAAACGAATAAAATTGGGGTAATTCTTCAATACATTTCAACAAGTACCATCCAATTTATATACAATACAATCATTTTGTCCAGCACATTATATATTTTAGTATTCCTTTTAGTCATGGATACGCGTGAAAATTTAACCTTAAGCCCAAAGACTTTGTTGTAATTATTCCTTAACTACAATAGCATTGATAAAAATCAATTTCATTCATATCGTGTATGGATTTTATTTGCCTTTGGAGAGTAAAGAGGTGACAAAGTTTTAATTTTTATCTCCTTTTTCTTTTTACTAATAAATGATGTGTAAGAAATAGAGCTGCATCTTGGGTTTAGTTGTTATGAGTTTAATCAATAAATCCCAAAAAAAGTATATGTAACTTTATATCCAACTCAACACATTTGATTAACAAAATAGGTTACGATGGGTTAAACTCATGGTTATCTTTGGTTGAACTTTTAAAACCCAATTGGGTAAGAACTCACATTTTGTTGGTGACTCTCATATGTAAGAATCACTACCAGTCACCATCACCCGACACTGCACAGTTGTCCGCCGTCATTTGGCACCATCGCTGGCTGCCACTTCCACCATCATAAGTCTACAACCTCCACCACTTTCGGCCGCTACCACTACCGTAACTGATAACCCTAGCCGCTGCCACCATCCCTGATAACTGTCATCACCACTAGCCGCCAACACCCTATTTTTGGTTTAAATAAAAAAAAAATTACTTTTATTTTGATAAATCCATTGAAAGCTATATATACCCATCGAATCCAACCCAACCAAAACCTAACTCAACAAATTCAGTATGTTCTCTGGTTAAAGCTTGATGGGATAAAAAGCACGTAAATTCTCTTGAGCTGGGTTAGCCCGTGTTTGAGATTGATTATAAAATGGTCAAATCTGATTAAATTTAGATCAATTCAGGTTTGAAGTATTTGGTAAAAGAACACAAACTGAATAAAATGTGCTCCAGTCTGCTCAAAATTGATTTAAGGCTAGTCCGATCCTTAGTGTTTCGGCCTTAACCTAACTCAAATTTTATTTTAGATATTAGAAATGGGATGGGTCGTTGAATTAGAGTAAATGAGTCGTCGTACACGCGATGCGTGTGCAAAAATAAAGTTAATGATATAAAATCCTATTAAAAAAATAAAGTATCATAACGTATAAGGTGCATTCTTAAAATGAATTATACATTATAAAATCTAAAAGAAGTTATAAACTATTTAAGCTCTTGTATAAGGTACATTCGATAAAATGACTTGTATATTATAAAACCTAAAAGTACTTATTCACTGTTTAAGCTTATGTTTTGTGAAATTTTCAAGGAAAAGCTTTTGATAAAATAAAGTTGACAATATAAATCTTGCTAAAAAAATAAAGTATCATAATCAAGGCTGTAAATGAACCGAGCTGTTCGTGAACGGCTCGTGGTTCGTTCTCTACAAAACTCGTTTGCGTTCGTTCATATAATATGCGAACCGAACATGAAAAAATTTATAGAGCTTGTTTGTTAAACGAGCCGAGCATGAACACACCAAAATGTTCACAAACGTGTTCGCGAACAACTTATTTAAATAATAAATAAATTATAATATATTTATAAAATTAACATTTACATAAAATCATATAAATTAATGCTTAAAAATGAAAGCCCTAAAGTCAATTAGCCCAAAACCCCAAGCCCGTGGGATTAGCCCAATCTGTGAAGCACAATTTGTTAAGCCCAACCTAAACCCTAACTATATATGCTAAAGCCTAAACCTAAACACACACAAATCACACACAAAAGCCCGTCTGCTCTCCCCTCCACTCCTTCCTATCTCACACACATACACAAACAAAAACACACACAAGCCTCACAGATCACACAGAGCCCATCTCTCTCTCCCTCCACACACGCACATCACAACTTTGACATCATCTACGATGCCATCTACGACGCCATCATCGCCTGTAATCTCTTTGTCACCGGTGCATGCATCTGTCAATTTCTACGTTTACATAGTCAACCAATCAAGATCTTCAAGATTTATTTTGTAGTGTTTTATAGTCTGCATCCATCTCGTATCTTCTTCAAAATAATTTTTCATTCATTTTAGCTTGATTAAATTAAAGGAGTTGAGGATATTTTTTGCGGATTTAGGCATTCGTTGGCAATTGACACGAACACGAGTCGAGTTTCGAAACTCGAGTTCGACTCGTTTTGTTAAACGAATTGAGGGAGTCGAGCCCGAGTTTTACAGTCACGAACTCGAGCCAAGTTCGAACATTGATTTTTTTGCTTTTGACCAACTCGAGCCGAGCTCGAACATAACAAAACTTATACGAACCGAGTTCGAACACACATATGTTCGCCTTGAACTCGGTTCGTATACCGCCCTAATCATAATGTATAAGGTACACTCGATAAAATGAATTGTACATTATAAAACCTAAAAGTAGTTATTCACTGTTTAAGCTTTTATTTTGTGGATTTTACAAGAAAGAAGTTATAAAATGTCACTTGTCACAATTCTAAATAGATAGCTGTGTAATACCAAAAATGTGTTACAATAAACCATTGTTCCCATTATATACAATACCACAGTGACACAGGCACTGCGTGTGCAAAAGTAAAGTTAATAATACAAATTCTTGTTAAAAAATCAAGTATCATAATGTATAAGGTACATTCGATAAAATGAATTGTACATTATGAAACTTAAACGTAGTTATTCACTGTTTAAGCTTTTGTATAAGGTACATTTGGTAAAATGAATTGTACATTATAAAACCTAAAAGTAGTTATTCACTATTTAAGCTTTTTGTTTTGTGAATTTTTCAAGAAAAAACTTTTGATAAAATAAAGTTAATAATATAAAATCTTGTTAAAAAAATAAAGTATCATAATGTATAAGGTACATTCGATAATGAATTGTATATTATAAAACCTAAAAATAGTTATTCTCTATTTAAACTTTTGATTTATGAATTTTTCAAGAAAAAGTTATAAAACGTCACTTGCCACAATTATAGATAGGTAGTGATGTTACACCAAACTATATTTTTCTATTATATATAGTATAGACATAGACGAGTTGCCGTGCACCCGCGATACGTGTGCGATTCTATCATTACAAATTATGAGTAATGTACTTTAAATAAATAAACAAAGAGACGTGAATCAAGAATACAGTAGAATATAGTGTAACAATAAATTCGTAAATATCATCAAACGTTATCATTTTTGAGTTTTAAAAAAAAAAATCTACATCTCATGCTTCGGTTGCCTGTAAACTATAAGACATTCTCGCTCTCACCTATCGCCGCCGGCACCAATATGA
The DNA here is from genome assembly GCA_033065855.1 of Escallonia rubra. Lineage (NCBI taxonomy): Eukaryota > Viridiplantae > Streptophyta > Magnoliopsida > Escalloniales > Escalloniaceae > Escallonia > Escallonia rubra. Next base: position 245,090 of record JAVXUO010001352.1, on the reverse strand, counting down.
CGCCACCACCATTAATATCACCATCATCACACACACAAAAAAACATCAGCACACGTACGCAAAACCTATGTATGATGAACCTCAAATTGGCATTTCTTTCTCTCAACTCCCAATCTTTGCCGGAAAGCCACAGAGACTATGGCATGAGAGTCAGCGAGTTCAACTTCTCTAACGTGTTTATGGATCAAGAAACTCTTGAACTGCTTGTAAATGCACTAGTGCAAAAGATTGGTTCGCCACTGGATTTCATGGATGGAACCCCAGGGTGCAATGCTGGAAGATTCAGTAGTGATCAATCTCGGATGAACTTCAGCACGCCCACGCCCACACACACACGCGCGTGTCACACACACACACGCGCAGTAACTCTCCCTCTGATCTAGTGGCACCGACAACCACATCCCACAGCACAACCACTAATCTGTGGCTGAAGCTACGACCATCGCGGAACAATCGCCTTTAGTCGAAGACCCACGGCCCAATCCACGAAAGCCACCCACCCACGACCAACACCGCCGGCAACACTCACATTACTTGCCACCGCAGCCACCACCCAGAAGAAGATTGTTGCTAGTGGATTCTAGTGCTCTTGCAAGGAACTTCCTAGAAGAGGTGGATGTAGGCTTGAGGGTAATTCAAGCCGAACCATTTAAATCTCTTTGTCAAGTATCTCTAACTCAATCTCTTTACTTATTGCACTATAATTTCTTGAGATTGTGTAGTTAGCATCTTGATTGAAGTATTATTTGGTTTGATTGAGATTTATGATTGTACTTAGTTTAAATTCCCCATTAATTTTCCAAAATCCTATTCACCCCCCATCTAGGGTTGTTTTATTAGTTTCACACTCGTATATCCAAACAAGTTGTAGAGAAAGTGAACTGAGTTTCTTACAAATGTATTGAAGATGGAAGGGGAATTGAGTTGTAGTAGTGCTGATTAAGAGCAATGGTGGTCATTGAGGTGAGAACAACGGCCTATAATGGTGCTCTTGTTTATTTTGTATTCTAATACTCTCTCCGTCTCAAAAAATGGATTATATTTTTTTTGAGCTGTCCTAAAAAAAATATCACTTTCTAAATTAAGAATTGTTTTTTTCATTACTTACTGTAGTCTATTTTCTCTTTCCATAGTTAATCTTCCACAGCCACATCCCACAGCACAACCACTAATCTGCGGCCAAAACTACCACCACCGCGCAACAATCGCCTCTAGTTACAGACCCCGACCCAGTCCGCGAAAGCCACCCACCCACGACCAACACCACCGGCAACACTCACATTACTTGCCACCGCAGCCACCACTTTTCCCACGGCCACCAACCGCCACCGATTCCGATTTCCAAAGCCCTCACTGTTCACCATCGCCGGCGACACCCTTTGACGACAAAAAAGGTGCAGCATCAGACGGCAACACAGCTGGCAACAACCCTCCGACGACTTGCGTGGCACCCATCGGCATCACCTACTGCCCTTGCCACCGCTCTACCCACGCCGACCTCTCCACGAAAACCATCCACGCGCGACCAACACCGCTGGGGACACATAAGGGGTCACCACAACAACCAACCGACCACCCATAACACGATCAACATGTATCGGCCCACCCACGGCCCGCCACCACTACCTGTTGTCCATCCACGCTGCTGCGGGGACATCCCATTAATCGACCCAACCAGCAAACGCCCAACCGCCACCAATCAATCGCAATCGCACAACCACTGGGAAGGGAAAACACATATAACAAAATGGAAAGTGAGAGATTCATGAAAAAATTATGCACAACATTACCATCGGTTACAAAAAATAGTAAAAAATTAAAAAAATACAAAGCCAAAGAAATGATTACCATTGGTGTGTTGAAATAAAAACTGTACGATCAAAGACAAGGTCATCAATTTGATATATGTAACAGAGATGGGGAAGAAGATAAAAACAACAGTTATGTGAAGTATAAGAAGTGGGAGACTGTGTGAGTTAACGAGAGGAGTGGCTAATAGACTTTTACACTTTTGTTTTAAATACATATACATCTCTTAATCTGGATGAATTTTAGTGTAACACCAAAATATATTACATAAAAATATAAAATATTATTCTCGTTAGAAGTAATATAAATATAGATATAGAGATAGATAGATAAATAGATATGAATTATGGTTTAATTGGTACGAGTTACTGTGGTACACACGATATATGTGCGAAAATGAAATTAACAGTGCAAATTTTGTTAAAAAGAGAAAAATAAAACATGATGTGTACGTGTTTATTATCATATTCAATAGAATGAATCTTGTATAACAGAAAAAAATAAGTTAGCCGTATGTGTCCAAATTGTACCCGGAGTATCAAATTTGGCCTTTAAAATTTTTTAACGATATTTTTTAATAAATTTTAACTTGTGAAAATTAAATATATTTTTGTAAGTAGTTACTTATCAATTAAGATTGTTTTGTTTCATTTTTTATTTTTCTTTTAAACGACACTTGCTATTATTGTAACTAATTACACCAAACAAAATTTTAGCTCAATAAGCCGTATAACTTCAATTTTAGGATTGGGCTGAACGGTTACGGGGGCCGTGAGCCGCGGACAACTCCGCAGAAATAGGCATTTTCTAACCGGTGAGGCAAAATTCTTCCCGCATTAATTATCTCGCCCGATTATGGAGGCAGAAAAGTCTGTGATATTGGGCCACCCATCCATGGACGATGAATCGATTAGCAACCGGAAGCGTTCGGTTGGAAAGTGTCGTGGAAATTTGCAGGCGGCGTACGACAAGCGACGAGGTGAGTGAGATACATGTTGGTCTTGTCATTCTTGTTCTGTACCTGGGTAAACGACCCTTAATCGACGCGTTGCAGAGAAACCCTAGGGTTCATGGTCTAATTAAGTTTGGTTCTTCGCTTTATGGGTTTGCCCAGTTTGTTAAGAGATTGGGTTGTTTAAGTCGCGTACATTTATCATGTCTTTTCATGATTCTGGTATGATTTGTATTCTTCGAGATTACTTTTCTTATCCTTTCCGTGGAGAAATGCCCAATACAACAGTTATAACAGGTGTCTTGCTCCCCTCCGGCTCGTAATGTCTGCCCCATTTGACTTTTTGCATATTCCCGGAACAGATTTTGAACATGTTGGTATCAAACCGGCCTTACTCGTTGTTCTTGCCCTAGTTGCACTTTTTTTCGAACAAAAATTGGTTCGTATCTATTTGAAATCAACTCACCTTGAGATGTTCAAAGAGTCAAATCGTTAATCTTGCTGTGGCATTTTCCCCTATATCTAGATTGAAGTTGAACATCATGTTTCACTAGTTCCTAGCTCCGCCCAGTTTTAGCTAGAGTTGTTTCCGTGTCATGCCGACCTGGATCAAAATCCACTGCGCGGTATGCATATAGTTCGGATTTTATGAATTTGATTTTCTAGTGCATACGCGAATGCACAGAACGTATGGCTTCTAATATTTATGAGCTCACCAGGAATGGCAATGTGGAGTTCCATTTGGATCATTCTTCCACCCTATTCAGAACGGGATGCTCTTGGGGGTCATTAGGGGCTTTGTTGTGTATGGGTACTCCAAATTAAGTCCATTTAGGATGGAACTATATCGCCCCTCCACAATTTATCCCCGACAACTAGTGTTCTGTGATTTGGCAGCATGGACAGACCATCAAGCGTGAGAGAGTGGAGAGACCTGCATAGTTAGTAACGTAAGTAAATAACTCTTAAGTCAATTATATACCACTACAGACATGCAGCAGATGAAACCTTCTCTTTCTTACACCATTCAAAGAATAAACTTGAGCAAAGGGCAAGAAATTGGGAGATGGAGCTTTCTCGAAAGCAGTGTGCGGGACAAAGGGATTAAGGGATGCGGCATCCAGAGTGGGGGTTGGCTTTCTTCAGCGTTGCGGGCGGGGCAAAGGGTTTATGCGGTGGGGCTTTCTTGAATGTGGCGGGCGTGGCAAACATGGGACGGGGCATCCTGGGGTGGAGCGGGGCAGCCAAGTTTTCGTTCCTTTATGTTTGGCTTCACTAGTATGTGGTTTGTGATTATATTTATTCTCCTGAAAGTGTGTTTGGATGGAGGGGTTCATCAGGGAATTTCACTTTGACAGCGTACTTGAAATTCTTCACATTAAATCCATTGTTTGTATTGCACAAAAGAGGATTTGCGAATTTTTTGGGGGAATAGGAGAGGCGATTCTATGGTGTCAATTTATAATTGAAATAATGAGTCTAGACTAGTTTTTGTCAAACCCTCAGTTGATACATGAGAGTTTTTTAGCTTAAAATTTTCGGATGAATAAATGGGCCCTAATACCACTTTTTTTTCTCTATCTATCTGGTGCAAAACCACTTGATCATGCACTAAAACACGTCCCCCCCGCCTCACCCCAAAAAAAAAAAAAACCACTACCACCACCATCTGTCAATGTGATTTCTTTTCATCCTAGCCTACATATATTCAACCTTTTGTTTTTCACATCATGATCATGTATACGTATAGTTGAGATTTTTTTTTTTAAACCACTGTATATGAGTAATTGTGTGTGAATATATCAGGAAAATAATTAGGAGGCAAATACCCAAAAGCATAGCGCAACACCATATTTTGAAAGTCCCAAATGAAGGGATTTTGAATTCTTGTTACTTTCGAATTCTTCTTCCTAACACACACTCAGTTGATATATGCTTTACGTTCACATTGCCTAATCTATAAGACCGTAACTGTATCCAAAATTTTTCAACATTTTTTGTATCAAAGACTCCCTGTTAATCCAGAGTTTGCTTCTTTTTTATGCATTTGGTGTTTGATTATGCCACCTTAGATTTTCTCGTTATCATACGATTGAAGTTTTAAATGTGCACTTCATGTTGTTCAAAGTGAGTATGTTTGTGTTGATAACAGAGGCTGTTATGGGATTGCTTACTGCCGGCCTGCTTGATAGTTGGGACTGGATCCAAATTTTGTTTTTGGATATTCTTTCTTGGATTTATGTTTTTTTTATTTATCTTTTGTTGGTATTTTTTGCATTGTTGAGCTGATGTGCAGGAAATTATGGGAGATTCTGGGGATGCTGATATTTTGGAGCTAACGGCTGATAAATTGAGAGCATATACAAATGGATTTAGTCAAGATAATTTTCTAGGGAACACCCAGTTTGGCAAGTTGTACAGAGGCAAGATCCCACGTGCCTCAACAGAGGCGGAAGCACAAGAAGTGACAGTGAAGATATGGCAAGACCCAACGTTTTATGTCGTTGATGAAAATGATAAGAAGTCCAGATTGGCGGTATGCTCTTCACATTTCAGTATCATCGTTGTTGCCATTTGGTTTCTTTCTTTATTCTTTCCAATTTGCCTCTTTATGTGTCTTTACTGCCTAACAATATCTTCTGCCAGGATGAATTACGTTTCTTAAAACATCCAAATGTAAGGACACGTGGAAACTTGGTGAAATTGATTGGGTACAGTCGAAAAGGTGAACCACTGGGTGTTGTTTATGATCTCAATCCACTGGATACTCTGCATAACTTAATCACTAAAGGTATTATCGGAACCTGAAGTCTTTCACAGTGTTTTGAATAGTAAGCATAAGATATAAAATCGATAGCAAGTCGCCTATCATACATCTTTCATATATCATGATGATATTGTCCAAAAACAAGATAAAATCATTTATCACTCGTATGTTGTAGGGTTACAAGGAAACTAAATACTTTGCCGTACAACATATGGTGAGGTATATTGACTACAGTTTGTTTATGCTAGGCTCTGTTTATACTAATTGTGAACCCGCGCGTTGCATGTGGTTAACGCTATCAAAGCTACTATGATCTCGTATGAGAACCACTAATGGACAAAAGATATTTTAACATAAAATAGCACCAATGACAGTGTGAGTTGTATGGACTTGATAAATTGTTGGAATAAGTAATTGGTAGAACATGTGATTGCACATTCTTATATTGAGAGTTGTATATTATGAATAATTAACGAAGTCATGCCTCATTTAGAATATTTGGCAAAAACGAATTTTAAATTTCAAAAGGTGAAACAAAGATCTTTTTGGCATTAACTGGTGTTGCTATCACCTTCTGCAATAGAAATGAAATTCATATGAATTCACATAAAAAGAGTGGCAGAGCCACCGATGATAGCTCAAACGGGATTATGAAGAAAACCAACTATAATGTAGCAAGGGAGAGAAAGCATGGACTTTGCATCTTAGTGAATAAGTCAATGTAAGAAGAAAAGCAAGCAATTAATTCATATGACACGAACTACTTTATTAATAGTTAATGTAAATTAGATAATTAGATTAGATATGCTTATGTACTTTATTATTTGGTAATGATTTCAGGATGTATTGTATTATCAGGCAATAGTTTTCTATGACCAATATTAATTTGAAAGGAATCAGCAATATGTTGGGAAAAGAGTCAAACTACTTTAAGAATAATGCACATACGAAGTAATTTAATCCATATTAGCGACAAAAAGACTTTTAACAAACTTATGAAGAGGTTTAACAAATCAGAGTAAAATGGAACTAAGAATTCGTGAGAAAATGAGAATAAATCAATACAACTTATGAAAGTATTTATTGGATATATCATATATACCTTGGAATATATAGATTTGTATGCGCATATGTTTGAGAGCCTTGACACAATATTAAGCCTTGCATGCAAAGTTTAACTCAAAAAACACATTATCCTAAGGTTACCTCAAAACTTCAATAATAAGTAGCGAACATATGAAGACATACCTCAACAATGAAGCACGTGTGCGAGCTCATCATCTATAGATGACAGAGTGAGAAGGAGATTTTATAGAGAACTCCGTTGTAGTTGGTAGAACTGACACTATCGCAATCATAGGGGAAAGCAGCTAATGCCATTTCACTTTTCCAGATGATTTCAGCTGGCTCCAGAGAATTAAGGCTGCCCTTGGATTTGCTGATTTGCTGGCTTTCTTGCATGGGTGTAATCACATACCGTATATGGTGCGCAATATAGATGCCGAGCATATAATGATTGACCAGGTTGGTACTTGGTGGTGGTCTATACATGCAGTAGTAGTTGACATAGTAAAATTGGGAATGCCCTTGTGAATTTAGAAAGGAAGAATTATTCATGCAACGCATCTATATGATTGGTATTATGCATTTATCAAACCGTGAATGTTTTACAGGATTTCATGTTACTTTTTCTTTGTCTTTTGGTAGGTTTGCAACCCAATATTACTTGAGGTTGGAATGCTAAGTGAAAGTTTTACAGGATTTCATGTTATTTTTCTTTGTTTTTTGGTAGGATTTCAACCCAATATTACTCGAGTTTGGAATGCTAAATGGTGGAATTTTTGGCGACACGACAGAAATGGAATCAGGTCCATGGCATATGCTGGGATCTTTGGGCTATGTGGACATGCACCTCGCTTCTGTGGGTATGTAATGGTTTTTTTCTATTTATAACACCTGAAATATCTTTTGGTATGAAGATATAGGTTTATCATGGCACGTTATAGCAGACAGAGAAGGGGATTGTTTTTTTTTTTTTGTGGGGGACGGGGTTTTCCAGGGGGTCTTAAAACAAAAAAGATGAATTCCCACCAAAATCCTTCCATCACATCCTACCAAACTAGAGATTGGGTTTTCGTCTTTAAGAAAAGAAGTGCACCCTTTTTTCATCTCACGTGCCCGGTGCCACCATACTTTTTAATTTTTTGCAACAGTTGAACAGAAAACTGAAATTGCAAGGATTAACTTTTGCCATTGTCATCTTCTTTAGCGGGTCTATAAAGTGTTTTCGACCAACCTTCAAACCTTTAGTGCAAAAAATTCGGAGAATTGTACCGATCTTCCAAATTAAAATTTGTTTTACCATTAAGTTTTTAAGGTTGTTGCAAAGGCACTGCGCGCCTGTGACAGCCAGTTGAAATTGAATGGTGTACAAGCGTCATTGGTTTGTTGTTGCTAACTTACCATGCAATGAGAGCTCAGGAAAGATGGAAGACACAAGTGAGAAGGACTTGTCGACACATTTTCCTGAAAACAATCAGATGTCTTTGATCAGTCAACTCGTCGAATAGGAAAGAGGTGGTGACAGCTAGCTTATTTCCCATTTAACTTCTTGGTCCATTTCTTTGCTGACAGAATTTAAAATTGTGTTTTTCTGGAATTTTAGACCAAGCTTCCGAAATAAATAGTTATAGTAGACTTGAAGGAGACAAATTCTTGCGGAGTCCAACAAGACCTTCCTTTTTGGGCTCGTTCTGAATTGTCTCTCATAGATATAACTGGACCGAACTTCTTTCTGTCTCTTAACTCTTTGTTTGGTCAGCTAAATATTCTGAATCATGACCCATATGTGACCATCATGTTGTCTAGACGGGTCAATACCGTATTCCTTTTTTAAAAATCGAGGATAAGTTGGCTTTTTCTTTGTTCTTGCTTGATACTAAGTCCAGACACGAACATCATCTTCTTGTCCTTCATTAGATTTTTGAGATCTCACTTACTTCAACTGCAATTTTGGTGGATTTTGTGTTATACCAAGGAATGAGCTTGATGTTTTGAAAAGTGTCGATTCTGTAGTCATAGTACTGTTAGAATATGGACCAAGGAGTGGTTTGAGCTAGGCGTTTCTTGCAAGTCGGAAATTAGCGACTGCTTGGATTTGAGTACTGAGAGTTGAGGCGAGCATTTGGTGGACATTGTCCATTGTGACATGGAATTCATGCATTTCAAATGCCAAAAAGGTTTCTCTAACAAAAGCAGGGGTGGCCTATGCACATTTATCATCCCAGATACTGCGGTGGCTGGATTTGTGTGGACTTGACTGCCCTATTTTCACACGGATGCTAGTTTTAGGTTAAGTTGCCTGTTCAGTGTTCTCTGGAGCAAAGCCGTCGAAACACTATCCACCATCATACTTGGGTTGAGTGTCTAGCTTTTGTCTGTTAACTGCTAAGCTAAAGTGAGTGCATCCAATTACAAGGTCACATATATACGTGCAACAGATATCTCCAACATAAGAGCAACCATGGAATCCTTGCCCAACAAAAATGTGATATGGACTTTCCAAATGGTGAAGGTACACAGAAACAACTTGAGCATCGCTAGGGGTAATTCCTCTCCTGCTTATGCTCGCTTCAAATACAAATACTCAAAGAAATCAAGTCCCAGAGCTTCCCACTCTGCAACAAGTAGTGTTTCATGTTTGACCCAGAGCCAGAAACCAGTTAACTTGATGATTCACAGACTTCCATCAAATTCTCACACAAAGCACCACTGCAGATTTATTCTCTTTGTTTTCCGAGTGTTGCTTGCCCAGCTCATGATAAAAAGGAAACCTTTAGAGCCATTAACCACTAACAAGTGTGGTCAGGAGTGGAAGACATCTACCATAAGGAGGGAAAAACCCGAGTCTGTTTTAGCTTCATGTATGGTGAATGTTATTTTTCTAAAAGGATGGCAGTTAAAATGTTGTATTACTTTTGAGTTAAAATCCTCTCCCCCTCCTCTGCTTTTTGTCTTAGTGTAAACTTCCCTTTGCTTTTTGAGTTATTTCCATCGATCAGTGAGCACCTCTTTTTCAGTCAGTTTCTATGTATTGGCCCTTACACTTTATCCTATTGTTCTTCCAGTTACCAATCTCTAAGAGAAGGAAGAGCAGCTTCATTTATAGTATGATGATTATATACCATGGATGGACTGTCTCGTATCTGAACTGCTTAATCTTATGAAGCTTTGACCATATTTTCTTCATCTGTTATCTACAATAAATAGCCTGGTTTTATTATTTGAGGGCTGAAGGTACTCACTGAATTGTCTTGGCAGGTGGATGGACTGTTAAATGTGATGTATACTCTTATGGTATTTTACTTTTAAGCCTGATAGGAAAAAGGGTTGTTGATAAGGTCCGGGGTTATGAAACAGCAGTAGATGTTTGGGCCAAGAAAGAGTATAAACCCAAGAAATCATTCTTTAAGCGGAAGGAAAGGTTCTCCCTTGTGCACAATAGCCTTCAGGAAGAATCAACTTATGATATATCTGATGGGTACAAGGTTACGGAGCTGGCAATGAGCTGTGTGGAGTTTTTCCCTGGACGACGTCCAACGATGCAGAAAGTTTCTGAGGATTTGCAGGCTCTACGTGTTGTTCAGAGCAATGCGGAGGCAATTGGCATCAAGCCAGATGTGGCTGCTAAAAAACCAAAGCTGGGCAGTAGGTTCTCGATTAGATGGTGATGAAGAGATGTATGGATTCAACTAATGACTTGTCTGACTTTATCAAACCTGATAGTTATGGCTTTTTTTACCAATGTTTGGACTGAATATTGTTGGCATTTTAAGAAACAGTTATATCGGTTTCATATTGGCTAAGTTTGTAGTTGCTGCATCTTTAGCCGATCTTATCGTATACGTGATAAAAGGCACTCTTCACATTGACGCTCAATGTGGCTAAGTTGTCCCTAGGGACATCTGTTGTTTAAGATGATCCAATCTACCGCATCTACAAAGGGTGTTTGGGTTGTAATACTTCTTGTACCTGGTGTTTACGCGCTCTGGTGTTGGGGACTGGTTTTGGACCTGCTACGTCATAAGCTATGAATATGACCATAGTCGTGAAGGATTGCTGAGCTAAAGCGTGTACGTCTTTGAGAAAATGATATTAGTACTGTAGTTACTTTTATGAAAAGTGTCCTGCGACTTATATCATTGAATACCTGTTTGGTTATTTAGGTAAGCTAGTTTGATACTTATTTGGCTTCGCAGTTCATTCTATCATCTAGCATTTTCTGGTGGAAGGTGTTATGCAACAGTTTGCACTTGAGAAAGGAATGGAAGAGCCATGACTCATGAGAAATTGTTTTCTGTACATTTGTGGCTAAAACATCTTTAGCCACAAATTTAGCCACAAATGTACAGAAAACAATTTCTTATGAGTATCACAAAGATGTTTCTCATGAGTATCACAAAGATGTTTCTTTGCCTACCAACTAAATTTCTAGTTGTGAGTGATATTTTTTCTCATGAAAACATCTTTGTGAATTGAATTACAATTCACAAAGATGTTTCTTTGCCTACCACTTTTACAAAATGAAATTGCATTTGGTCATCAAGTATCCAATGAAGAGGAAACAGTTTACAAGAGGCCATCTAAACATGTAATCGATCAACACAAAATGGTTAAACAAACTTGCAAAATGCTAAAAAACCAACGATATACAGAGTAAACAAGCTTCAATCCGAGCAAGGTCAAGGGGAAGCCCCATCATACTTGATGCAACAAAACTCATACATTCATCACTACAATGCATCAGATCAGCTAAACCTCATTATTTAACCGAGACATAACAAAGCAAAATCAGCATTGATGTTTGACTAACCTAGATTGTCGTCGCTGCCGTCAAATAGAGTAAATCGTTGCTGCCGTCGCTACTGTCAAAATAGTAGATCGTTGTCGCCGCTGCCGTCAAAATGCTAGATGATAACCGCCGCCGTCTGCACAGTACATTGTCGCTGCCATGGCGAGGTTGAGTCCAAGAGAAGGAAGATCGTCGCTGGCTCGCTGCGATGGTGAGGTTGAATGAAAGAGAGAAGGAAGAGGGGAGCTCAGAGACCAACGTCGGGGAGAAGAAAGAGAGAAACAATGACAAAACATATGGGCTGGAATTGCAAGTTTGAGGTTAGGCCTTAAGAATTGAAGTCTGGGCTTTAAAGTATGTTTTTAATTTCATGGAATTGGGTATGAATTATAATTCCAATTCTAAATAAGCGGTCCAATCAACAGAATTATAATTCTTAAGGTCCAATTCCAAAATCTATCTAAATTCCAAGTCTAATTCCGTGATCCAATCGGACCCTAAGAGAAATTTGAGTTTTAATGTTACTTGTGAAGGTTTCTTTTGTAACACGAGGATAAGCATTGTTGTCTCGTTGCTTTGCTTACCACTTTTGATGGTTTAGGCCCGACAATGCCCATGCGTACCTGTTAAATGGGCCTGCGATCGGTCGCACTCGAGCTTATTGAGCCCATAACGGGGCATGTTCGTGGTATTGCGTAAACGAGGGTCAGCACCAAGGTGCGGTTCATGGGGCATGGCGCATGAGAACAATGCAAAGGGCGACAAACATGCATTGAGACTGTTTCTACAAATGCCACATGAGTTCTGATTGAAGGGGCGTATGCAAACCATGTTGCAGACCATGGAAGCTCAAAGTACCAAGAATGCTTTAGTTCCATGGGACCGGTGAAGGACATGGCAGATGGACACAAAAAGTTTGGACTGAGGCTATGCACTCCGATTTAACCAGGTTGGTCTTGTTAAGTTGACGATTAAATATTCTAGTGATGTGCCATGGAGAGCGAGCCCTGCCTGCGGTCACGTATGCGTAGCCCAAAGGAGCTAGCGCCAATGCTCATTATAAACTAGATGGGACTGCATCAAAATGCAAAAGCTTAATCGCATTCCAAACCACGTGTTTTCTCAAAAGTTACGGCTAAAACTTTGGGCCTGTACGTTTACTATATTCGCTTTCAGTTTTGATGCCAAAGAAAGTGAGTTCGTACTTACCTGGAGGTGCCACAAAGGTTGCAGTCCGTGTCAGCTTCCAAGTATGTAAAGTGAGAGACAGCAAGGACGGAGTAAGGGCTGAGAGCAAGGCTTCCCAGACAGGCCGTGAGGAATGGCAGTGCTGCGAAGGCAAAGCTAAGACGAACAGGGCCGGCAGTCGATAGTCCATGTCAGGGTCCGAGTCGAGGTCCAAGTCAGGGTCCAACGTTACAATCTTATGTCCAATTTTGTGTTTCTCTCTCTAGAATCCAAGAGCTCTCCAATTCTAGAGTGAGAAAGTGATTTTTGTGAGAATGAAGAAGAAGTCCCTTTTTGAGTTGTAAAGTTCACTATTTATAGGAAACAATGTGCTTATGTCATAAAGTGCCACATGTTGTCACCTGGGAGTGACACGTCACCAGGGGGTCCCAAAATACCGGTTCTCCGTTGGACTGCCAATTCCCAAATTTGCGTTGCCTGCCTCGCACAGCGTCGCTCTACCTGTCTGAGAAGACTGACCATACCATGACGGCATGATCAGAGTAAACCCGTTGCCCCAGCCACCAATCCAAGCCCTTACTGAATCCCACGAGGTGCGTCAAGAGACGCGCAGAGAACCTGACAGTGGTGAGGGTTACCCCTGTAGCCAACTGCCAGGCGGACTAGGCGCGATGCCCTCCAAGGACCTGCTCCCGTCCCGGAGTGACCTGGGGGTCATTGCCCTGGTGGTGTCGACGATCAATGGTAACATGAGCAGATATGGTCGCAACTCAGTGCTCCGAGTCCGTGGCGAGGGTCCTCGTACCGGGGCCCCTGGTGACGTGGATGGCGATGGCTATGAGGTTGTGAGCCCATCCCGGTATGGGGGCCGAAGCTCAGTGTCCGTGGCGAGGGTCCTCGTACCGGAGCCCCTTGTGACTGTGATGGCGATGGCTATGAGGTTGTGAGCCCATCCCGGTATGGGGGCCGAAGCCCCCCTTGTGATTGAGACGACGATGGCTATAAGGTTGTGAGCCCATCCCAGTATGAGGACCGAAGCCCCCATTGTGATTGAGACGGCGATGGCTATAAGGTTGTGAGCCCATCCCAGTGCGAGGCCGAAGCCCCCCATGTGATTGAGATGGCGATGGCTATAAGGTTGTGAGCCCTTCCCGGTACGAGGGCCGAAGCCCCCCTTGTGATTGAAACGGCGATGGCTATAAGGTTGTGAGCCCATCCCAGTGCGAGGGCTGAAGCCCCCCCTTGTGATTGAGACGGCGATGGCTATAAGGTTGTGAGCCCATCCCGGTACGAGGGCTGAAGCCCCCCTTGTGATTGAGACGGCGATGGCTATAAGGTTGTTAGCCCATCCCGGAACGAGGGCCGAAGCCCCCCATGTGATTGAGACGGTGATGTCTATAAGGTTGTGAGCCCATCTCGGTACGAGGGCCGAAGCCCCCCCTGTGATTGAGACGGCGATGGCTATAAGGTTGTGAGCCCATCCCGATACGAGGGCTGAAACCCCCACTGTGATTGAAACGGCGATGGCTATAAGGTTGTGAGCCCATCCCAGGACGAGGGCCGAAGCCCCCCTTGTGATTGAGACGGCGATGGCTATAAGGTTGTGAGCCCATCCCGGAAGCATGCAACATGATTGTGGCTCATGGTCGCGGCGCCTATAGCACGAGACAATACATGGTGTCGTGGGTACATGTTACGAAAGTGGCACGGAAACGAACGTCGTGGAGCAATATTTGGTGCCGGGGCAATACTTGGTGCCGGGGGCACGTGTTATGAAAGTGGTGCGGCGACGAACGTCGCGAAGCAATACTTGGTGCCGAGGGCACGTATCATGAGAATGGTGCAAGGGCGCGGCGACGAATGTCGTGGAGCAATATTTGGTGCCGGGGCACGTATCATGAGAATGGCGCAAGGGCGCGGCGACGAACGTCGCGGAGCAATACTTGGTGCCGGGGGCACGTGTTATGAAAGTGGTGCGACGACGAACGTCGCGAAGCAATACTCGCGCGGGGGCACGTATCATGACGATGGCACGAGGGAGCGGCGGTGAACGTCGCGAAGCAATACTTGGCGCCGGGGGCACGTATCATGAGGATGGTGCGAGGGCGCGCGTCGGGTGTCCCGAAGACAGGATGTGAGCTAAGTGTGCCTGTCATAACAAGATAATGAATGCAACATGTAGTAGTGACAAAGTTGGGGAGTGATGGTATGCGGTTGTCGGCGACGGGTCATTCGGCAGTAGCGCGCGACTTTGGGCGATGGGCATCGCGGAAGCGGTGTGCGATCATGGACAACGGACGTCCCGAGGTTGATGCACGACAGACGTCGTGAGGTTGATGCACGACGAACGTCGCGAGGTTGATGTATGAACGTCTGTGAACATCGCGGATGTGCAAAGACTCGAGAAAACAAGTGCGCGCGGGAGGGGAGACCATTGGACAAAATGGGGGGAAGGCCAAGGCTAACCCCTCGTGGAGGCCAAGGCCGACCCCCTAGGCATGGGGAAGGCCGAGGCCGACCCCCTGGGGTTGGCCAAGGCCAAATGGCCAACTCCCATGAAGGAGCCCAAGGCCACTCCCCCCTCTTGGTGAACTTCGGGCGCACCGACGGTAGGTGGTTTGGTGAGCAAAGACAAATTCGAAAGTTGCATTATGACAAGCGTGTCGACGTGAATCATACCTACATGACGATCGAGATGTCAAAGTCACGTACAAAGCGTACAAAGCGAAAAAGAGTGCGAAAAAGGGGTTTGCGCGGAGGGGTAAACCACCGGGGGAAAATGGCCGAGGCCAAGCCCTCAAGGAGGCCGAGGCCGACCCCCATGGCTTTGGGGAGGCCGAGGCCGACCCCCATGGCCTGGGGAAGTCTGAGGCCGACCCCTTGGGGTTGGCCAAGGCCAAATGGCCAACTTCCATTTTCGGAGCCCAAGGCCACTTCTCCTTTTGCGAACTTCGGGCGCGCTGTCGGTAGGTGTTTTGATAAGCAATGACAAATCCAAAAGTTGTGTTACGACAAGCGTGCTACCAAGAATCATACCATCANAGCGAGCCAGGTGTCAAGGTTACGTTCGAAGCGTACGAGGGGAAAGAAGTACGAAAAATGGGTATGAGGGAAATGGGTGAACCACCGGGGGAAAGTGGCCAAGGCCAAGCCCCCCAGGAGGCCGAGGCCGACCCCTATGGCCTGGGGAAGGCTGAGGCCGACCCCCTGGGGTTGGCCAAGGCCATTTTCCCCCTTGACCCCGTTTCTCCAAATGCGCCGTCGGCCGATATTTTTGATGAAAAGGTGTTCGGATGGTCTCAGTGTGACGAACGTGCTAGCGTCAGTGACGTTAACGCGAAATAAAATTTCTAAGTCGCGCACGAAGCACGTGAAGTAAGAAAAACACGTGTCTTGGGCGCGCGGGCGCTGATCGGTTTGATGCGTTGGAAAATTGACCGTTGACAATGTCGACGTGTTCGCGTGAAATGGGACCCCTATTGGGCCCTTGGGTACGACCAGAATAGGTTGGGAACAAGTTTGAAAATACGCTCCTGTACTTTTATCATTTTCACAAAAAAAAAAATTAGCTATTTTTTTTATAATTCAAGATCGAGAATAGCATTGATAAAGTGCTTTTTCAGCTAATACATTCGCTAAACGGCATAAAAGTCACGACAAACCCGTGACTCTATCTACACATAACTTTCGACAACTAACCTAGTAAACTTATGCACATTACAATTGAATTACACTTTAACTCAATTTAAAGTAACATGCACAATCTACATGATTAGCAAACCAAAAGAAACGAAACATAAAAAGTAATAAAGCACAAATACAACGTGGTAACAATAGAGCAGACAAGAGGAACCACGTGAACCAAAGGTGAGTGAACCGTCAAACAATGCAGTGTCCACCATTATTCCCCTATGGCAACAAGAGCTGCAAGATAGTCTGGAATCTGATGAAACAGCCCAGAAGGCTAGTTGGTCATAGACCCTATGGCAACCTAATTTTGTTCTTATCAAAGGGGACTCCTTAGATTCAAAGGCAAGGTGTATGTAGGTGATTGAGGGTCACTAGAGCACAAATACTGCAAGAACTACACACTTCAGGCACCGGGGGCCACTCAGGTATCCAAAATACATATAGAAAGGCTAGTATGTTTTTCTATTGGTTTAACATGAAGGTGCAGGTGACTAAGTTGGTAAGTGAATGCCCTGCTTGCCAGCAGCATAAGCATGAAAATGTGCCCTACCCTGGGTTTCTCCAACCTCTTGAAATACCAGGGCAATTGTGGTCACACATCACTATGGACTTTGTGGAGGGCTTACCAAGGTCTCAAGGGAAAGATACTATTGTGGTGGTAGTAGATAGACTCAGCAAATATGCTTATTTCATCAGCTTAACACATCCCCTCACTGCTGAAGTAGTAGCTCAAAGTTTTCTGGACAGTGTCTTCAAGCTCCATGGGATGCGAAACTCCATCATTAGTGATAGATATTAAGGTTTTCTTATCTAATTTCTGGACCAAGCTCTTCAAATTATTGGGAACTCAGCTGGCATACAGTTCTTCCTATCATCCAGAAATAGATGGCCAAACTGAAAGGGTGAACGTGCCTAAAGAACTACCTAAGATGCATGAGTAGTGACAGGCCTCACAACTGGGCCAAATGGTTAACTCTAGCTGAGCATTGGTACAACACCAGCTATCATGCTTCCATCGCGATGACTCTATTTGAGGCTGTCAATAGATATAAACCCAAAGCTCTCAGCTTAGCAGCCCCAGAGACAACTAACATCACAGATTTGGACCACTATCTCAAGGACAGAAGCAAGGTGTTGAATCTCTTCAAGGATAACCTGGCTCAAGCTCAAGCTAGAATGCAACAGTATGCTAATATGCATCGAACATAGAGAGAATTTGCTGAAGGTGATTGGGTCTATCTAAGACTGCAACCCTATAGACAGACCTCCCTAGCCCTTAGAAGGAACATGGAACTCTATCCTAGATTTTTTGGGCCTTATTAGGTGAGTCAAAGAATTGGCAAGGTTGCCTGCCAGGTGCAATTGCCCCCCACATCAAAGTTCTACCCTGTATTCCGTGTCTCTCACGCCCCGACTCGGAGGCAGACCTACACGTACTATTTCAAAATATTCCTGCGTACTAGAAATATAATACCCAAAGAATTTTACCAAGAACATAACCTCAAAATGATAATCAGAGCTCTAAATGTATCAAAGTCTAATAAATGCAGCGGAAATCTAATAACAATAGTCACTTCCCAAACATTGGGGTACCAAAAGTCACTATATCAAAAACTATTACATTGTTCTTATTTCAAAGCTACTAAGAAAATTATCAATTAAAGTTCACTCCAAGCTTAAGCATAATGCTATTAACTCCTCTAAACCGTCTCAGCTTAATTACCTGAAATGGGGAGAGAAAGGGGGTGAGCACAAAGCCCAGTAAAGATCACACGCACACACCCACGGAGTACAACGCAGGTATCCAATAATATATAGCTGAGTCCAACAAAGCATATGACATCACGATGACTCTATTTGAGGCTGTCTATAGATATAAACCCAAAGCTCTCAGCTAATTAGCAGCCCCAGAGACAACTAACATCACAGATTTGGACCACTATCTCAAGGACAGAAGCAAGGTGTTGAATCTCTTAAAGGATAACCTGGCTCAAGCTCAAGCTAGAATGCAACAGTACGCTAATATGCATCGAACATAGAGAGAATTTGCTGAAGGTGATTGGGTCTATCTAAGACTGCAACCCTATAGACAGACCTCCCTAGCCCTTAGAAGGAACATGGAACTCTATCCTAGATTTTTTGGGCCTTATTAGGTGATTCAAAGAATTGGCAAGGTTGCCTGCCAGCTGCAATTGCCCCCCACATCAAAGGTCTACCCTGTATTCCGTGTCTGTCACGCCCCGAATCGGAGGCAGACCTACACGTACTATTTCAAAATATTCCTGCGTACTAGAAATATAATACCCAAAGAATTTTACCAAGAACATAACCTCAAAATGATAATCAGAGCTCTAAATGTATCAAAGTCTAATAAATGCAGCGGAAATCTAATAACAATAGTCACTTCCCAAACATTGGGGGACCAAAAGTCACTAAATCAAAAACTATTACATTGTTCTTATTTCAAAGCTACTAAGAAAATTATCAATTAAAGTTCACTCCAAGCTTAAGCATAATGCTATTAACTCCTCTAAACCGTCTCAGCTTAATTACCTGAAATGGGGAGAGAAAGGGGGTGAGCACAAAGCCCAGTAAAGATCACACGCACACACCCACGGAGTACAACGCAGGTATCCAATAATATATAGCTGAGTCCAACAAAACATATGACAACAAAGTGCAAAGACGATTGAAAATCTCAGCACGACCACTAATCCCACTTCGGGACATTCCAATCCATCAAATATCAACTCAAAGTCAAAGTTAAAGGAACACATTAGAATAATTGAACTAATAATCGAATACGATACAATCACGTAATACGTGACTGTAAAGCACGTTAACCTAAGCACGCGAAGGTTCTAAGTTCAAAGTTGCATACCGGTAGCAATTGCCATATCATGTCATGGCATCACGTTAACCTAAGCACGTGAAGGTTCTAAAATATTAATTCAATTCAGAGAGGTCAAACGGACATCAAAGTATCACACGGATATACTAGCCGAAAAAGTATCAAAAGTTACATTTCAATAAGGGCGACTTAACGATTTCAGAAACTACTCGATATTAGAGTCGAGTCGAAGAGGACGAAAAGACGAGTTTAATGGAAGTGGAATCGCTTGAATCCGAGTTCGTACTGTTCCAGAAATTTCAAATAACGACATATGGGCAAAAAGGTTAACAAAATGTGTACACCATTTAAAACTGGACACGTGGCAGTGTACTAACATATGAGTTACAAGAATTGAAAATACTATTACCATGTATGGGATGGTATACCAATGTATGTTTCATGGCTTGCCACATGAACCAAATGACAAAAAGGTGTGCTACTACATGAAACAAGGACACGAAATATAGAGGTCAGCCTATGCGTGCAGGAGTGCGTGTCAGAAAGGTCTGCACTGCATCGTGATTAAAATTCCACGCGAACACCAATAGATTGTTTATGTGTCCGGCGGGTTTTACCGATAAGATTGTTTCACTGATGAGAAAAATATGACACTACATATAATCGATAAAAGCAAAACAAAAAAATTTCGAATGTTAATGAATCAATAAAGAATCGATCAATAGCTAACAAAACGATATCAACGATCAGAGGCGAAATCCTTATAAGAAAGGGTATTATGAGTGTAACCCTTACCTCAATTCACGCTACAAGATTCGCAAAGTTACGTAACATTTCGAAAGTATCAAACCTAATTAATAAAATCAGCCATTAAGATTAAAATCTTCAAATCAATTGTATTTTGATTAAGGTTTATGATCGATTACTTACCATTTGTGCGTAGAGGGTTGAAATCTCCAAGCCCTAATTTTCTCTTTCTTCTCCTCTCTCTAAAAGATCAGACTCTATTTAACGATAAAACACAAACTAGCCAGTCTTTTTATTTCTCTAAACTTAGTAAATTACTCCAAAGGCCCCTAAGATATGCTACTTATTCAAAAGGAATTCAAAAATATTATTAAAACTTCGAAAGTAACCCAAGAATTAAAATAATTAGCTACATATTATTTGGGGTATTACAGTGTCTCTCTATTAAAGAAGAATGCTTTAGTTCCATGAATTGTACATTATAAAACCTAAAAGTACTTATTCACTATTTAAGCTTTTTGTTTTGTTAATTTTTCAAGAAAAAACTTTTGATAAAATAAAGTTAATAATATAAAATCTTGTTAAAAAAATAAAGTATCATAATGTATAACGTACATTCGATAAAATGAATTGTACATTATAAAACCTAAAAGTAGTTATTCACTATCTAAGCTTTTATTTTGTGAATTTTCCAAGAAAAAAGTTATAAAATGCCACTTATCACCATTCTAGATAGATAATTATGTAATACCAAAAAAGTGTTAAAACAAACCATTGTTCTCATTATATATAGTACCACAGTGGCACACGCAATGCGTGTGCAAAAGTAAAGTTAATAATATAAAATTTTGTTAAAAAATCAAGTATCATAATATATAAGGTACATTCGATAAAATGAATTGTACATTATGAAACTTAAACGTACTTATTCACTGTTTAAGCTTTTGTATAAGGTACATTCGGTAAAATGAGTTGTACATTATAAGAACCTAGAAGTAATTATTCACTATTTAAGCTTTTTGTTTTGTGAATTTTTCAAGAAAAAACTTTCGATAAAATAAAGTTAATAATATAAAATCTTGCTAAAAAAATAAAGTATCATAATGTATAAGGTACATTCGATAATGAATTGTACATTATAAAACCCAAAAGTAGTTATTCACTATTTAAACTTTTGCTTTATGATTTTTCAAAAAAAAGTTATAGAATGTCACAATTATAAATAGGTAATGATGTTACACCAAACTATTTTTTCCCATTATATATAGTGTAGACATAGACGATTTGCCGTGCACCCGCGACAGATGCGATTTTGTCATTGCAAATTATGAGTGATGTACTTTAAACAAATAAAAAATAAATAAGCAAAGAGATGTGAATCATGAATACAGTAGAATATAATATAATAATAAACTCCTAAATATCATCAAACTTTATCATTTTTTAGTTTAAAAAAAATATACATCTCATAGTTCGATTGCCTGTAAACTATAAGACATTCTCGCTCTCACCTATGGCCGCCGGCACCAATGTCCCCACCAATTTGTCGCCACCACCATTAATATCACCATCATCATCACACACGCACGCACATCAGCACACGTACACAAAACATATGTGCGATGAACCTCAAATTGACACTTCTTTTTCTCAACTCCCAATCTTTGCCAGAACGCCACAAAGACTATGGCACGAGACTCGGCGAGTACAACTTCTCTAATGTGTTTATGGATCAAGAAGCTCTTGAACTGCTTGTAAATGCACTAGTGCAAAAGATTGGTTCGCCGCTAGATTTCATGGATGGAACCCCACGGTGCAATGCTGGAAGATTCAGAAATGATCAATCTTGGATAGAACTCCAGCACGCACACGCCCACACGCACACAAAAACACATCACCACACACGAACACGTCACACACACGCAGTAACTCTCCCTCTGATCCAGTGGCGACGACAGCCACATCCCACAGCACAACCACTAATCTGCGGCCGAAGCTACCACCACCTCGCAACAATCGCCTATAGTCGCAAACCAACGGCCCAGTCCACGAAAGCCACCCACCCACGACCAACACCGCTGGAAACACTCACAATAACTTGCCACCGTAACCACCACTCTTCTCACGACCACCCATCGCCACCGATTCCGATTTCCAAAGCCCTTATCGTCCATCATCGCTGGCGACACCCTTTGACGAAAAAAAAAGGTGTAGCATCAGCCGACAACATTACTGGCAACAACCCTCCGGCGACTTGCGCGGCACCCATCGGCATCACCTACTACCCCTGCCACCGTTCTACCCTCGCCGGCCTCTCCACGAAAAACCACCCAATCGTGACAAGCACCGCCGGGAACACATAAGGGTCACCACAACCACCAACCGACCACCCATAACACGATCAACATCAATCGGCCCGCCCACGGCCCGCCACCACTACTCGTTGTCCATCCACGCTGCTGCGGGGATAACTCATTAATCGACCCAACCAGCAGACGCCCAACCGCCACCAGTCAATCGCAATGGCACAACCACTGTGAAGGGAAAATACAGATAACAAAATGGAAAGTGAGAGATTCATGAAAAAATTATGCACAACATTACAGTCGGTTACAAAGAATAACAAATAAATAAATACAATGCCACATAAATGATTACCATTGGTGTGTTTAAATAAAAAATAAAATTTGCGTAAAATACCCCTTTGATTTGGTGTAGTTGCAAAAAGACTCGTGTTGTTACAAAAATTGCATAAACACATATGAAATTACAAAAATGTCTAAATTGCCCTCTATATAAATGAAAAGGGCACGCCCTTTCCATTTCTCTTTTCCTATCTGATTCTCTCATTCTCCACTAGATTCTTAGATCTGGACATGCACGAAGGCTAGCTGCCTTGGATCGACGACGGGCTGGTGACGTCGCAAGCGGGGATCGATGAGGCTAGCAGCGGCGCAAGATGTTGACTTGATTATTTACCCGAATTGCACAAATTCAGATCTAGGGTTTCAAATCGCATATTGCGATTTGAAATCCTAGATTTTAGTTTGTGGGATTAGGGTTTTCAAAGCAGATTGGAAATTGGCACAGGTTTCAAAGCAGAAATAGAAAAAAGTTCCGCCGATTGAGAAATTTGTTTCGACAATACTCCTTGTTGGGGTTTCGATTAGGGTTTGAATTCTTGTGGAATTGGTTTGGGGGTGATAGCAGCAGCAACATTCGATAGTGATGGTGGCGGCAGGATTGGGTGGCCTGTTGGCGGTGATGTGATTATGTGCACAAGTTGACGGCGGCGGGGTTGGATGAGAAATAGGGTGGCGCCGGTTGTGGGTGGCTCAAGTGGCAGACGGGGTGGTAGAATACAGGCGGCGCATGGTGACGGGGCTGGAGGCTGCTAGGCGCACAGGGGCGGGGTGGTGGTGGCACCGGTGGTGGGTAGCGCAGGTGGCAGACTGGGACATTGGTGGTGAGGGGAGGGTGACGGCTAGGGTTGGGGTTAGGTTTTGGTGGAATTGGGAAGAGGGAGGGTACTTTAGTCTTTTTAATATAAAGATTTTTTACTACACGCATTTTTCAAGTGACTTTTCTAACAGTTGTGGGTGGCTCAAGTGGCAGATAGGGTGATAGATTACAAGCCGCGCACGGTGACGGGGCTGACGGCTGCTAGGCGCACAGGGTCGGGGTGGAGGTGGCACCGGTGGTGGGTGGCGCAGGTGGCAGACTGGGACAATGGTGGTGAGGGGAGGGTGACGGCTAGGGTTAGGGTTAGGTTTTGGTGGAATTGGGAAGAGGGATGATACTTTAGTCTTTTTAATATAAAGATTTTTTACTACGCGCATTTTTCAAGTGACTTTTCTAACTGTTGCAACAAATTGAGTGCTACAAGGAGGCCTTTGAAAATTTTGTAATAATAAGAGTCTTTTTGCAACTACCCCAAACCACAGGGGTATTTTATGCAATTTTTTCAAATAAAAACTGTATGATCAAAGATAAGGTCATCGATTTGATATATGTAACAGAGATGGGGAAGAAGATAGAAACAACAGTTATGTGAAGTGTAAGGACTGGGAGACTCTGTGAGTTAACTGAGAGGAGTGACTAATAGTCTTTTACACTTTTGTCTTCAAGACGGACACATTTCTTCATTTGGATGAGTTTTAGTATAACACCAAAAGATATTACACAAAAAATTAAATATTATTCTCATTATAAGTAGTATAGATATAGATAGATAAATAGATACGAGTCACCGTGGTACACACGACATGTGTGAAAAAATGAAATTAATAGTGCAGATTTTGTTAAAAAGAAAAAAATCAAACATGGTGTATATGTGTTTATTGTCATATTCAGTAAATGAATCTTGAATAACATAAAAAATAATTTAGCCGTATGCGTCCAAAGATAAATTAGTAAAATGTTATTATTGTATCAAGTTTGACCTCTAAATTTTTTTAACTACATTTTCTAATAATAACTTGTGAGTAGTTACTTATCAATTAAGATTGTTTTGTGTCATTCTTTATTTTTCTTTTGCATGACACGTATCATCGTTGTAACTAATTGAATAGATGTTACACCAAACAAAATTTTAGGTTAATAAGCCGTATAACTTCAATTTTAGGCTTGGGCTGAACGGTTACGGGGGCCAGGTGAGCCACAGACGACTCCACAGAAATAAGCATTTTCTTACTAGTGAGGCAAAATTCTTCCCGCATTAGTTATCTTGCCCGATTATGGAGGCAGAAAAGTCTGTGATATTGGGCTACCCATCCATGGATGATTAATCGATTAGCAACCGGAAGCGTTCGGTTGGAAAGTGTCGTGGAAACTTGCAGGCGGCGTACGACAAGCGACGAGGTGAGCGAGGTACATGTTGGTTGCATGTTGGTCTTGTTATTCTTGTTCTGTGCCCGGGCAAACGACCCTTAATCGACGCATTGCAGAGAAACCCTAGGGTTCATGGTCTAATTAAGTTTGGTTCTCATTTCCCGTTTCATATGTTAATCTCGCGTGCCATTCGCCATTTCTTTCTTCCCTTTATGGGTTTGCCTAGTTTGCTAAGAGATGGATTGTTTAAGTCGCGTACATTTTGTATTCTTCAACTTCGAGATTACCTTTCTTATCCTTTCTGTGGAGCAATGCCCAATACAACAGTCGTAACAGGTGTCTTGCTCCCCTCCGGCTCGTAATGTCTGCCCCATTTGACTTTTTGCAGATTCCCGGAACAGATTTTGAACATATTGGTATCAGGCCGGCCTTACTCGTTGTTCTTGCCCTAGTTGCACCTTTTTTCAAACAAAAATTGGTTCGTATCTATTTGAAATCAACTCACTTTGAGATGTTCAAAGAGTCAAATCGTTAGACTTGCTGTGGCATTTTCCCCTATATCTAGATTGAAGTTGAACATCATGTTTCACTAGTTCCTTGCTCTGCCCAGTTTTAGCTAGAGTTGTTTCCATGTCTTGCCGACCTGGATCAAAATCCACTGCGCGGTATGCATATAGTTCAGATTTTATGAATTTGATTTTCTAGTGTGTATGCGAATGCACAGAACGCATGGCTTCTAATATTTATGAGCTCACCAGGAATGGCAATGTGGAGTTCCATTTGGATCATTCTTCCACCCTATTCAGAACGGGATGCTCTTGGGGGTCATTAGGGGCTTTGTTGTGTATGGGTACTCCAAATTAAGTCCATTTAGGATGGAGCTATATCGCCCCTCCCCAATTAATCCCCGACTACTAGTGTTCTTTGATTTGGCAGCATGGACAGACCATCAAGCGTGAGAGAGTGGAGAGACTTGCATATTTAGTAACGTAAGTAAATAACTCTTAAGTCAATTATATACCAGTACAGACATGCAGCAGACAATACCTTCCCTTTCTTACACCATTCAAAGAAAAAAGGGGCAGATGAAACTTGAGCAAAGGGCAAGAAATTGGGAGATGGAGCTTTCTTGAAAGCAGTGTGCGGGACAAAGGGATTAAGGGATGCGGCATCCGGAGTGGGATTGGGCTTTCTTCAGCGTCGGGGGCGGGGCAAAGGGTTTATGTGATGGGGCTTTCTTGAATGTGGCGGGCGTGGCAAACATGGGATGGGGAATCCTGGGGTGGAACGGGGCAGCCAAATTTTCGTTCCTTTATGTTTGGCTTCACTAATATGTGGTTTGTGATTATATTTATTCTCCTCAAAGTGTGTTTGGATGGAGGGTTTCATCAGGGAATTTCACTTTGACAACGTAATTGAAATTCTTCACATTAAATCCATTGTTTGTATTGCACAAAAGAGGATTTGCCAAATTTTTGGGGGAATAGGAGAGGCAATTTTAGGGTCTCAATTTATATTTGAAATAATGAGTCTAGACTAGTTTTTGTCAAACCCTCACGTGAGAGTTTTTTAGCTTAAAATTTTCGGATGATTAAATGGGGCCTAATACCACTTTTTTTTCTCTATCTTTTTGGTGCAACCTAAAACCATTTGATCATGCACTAAAACACGCTGCGCCGCCCCCCCCCCCCCCAAAAAAAAAAAACCACCGCCACCATCTCTCAATGTGATTTCTTTTCATCCTAGGCTACATATATTCAACCTTTTATTTTTCACATCATGATCATGTATACGTATAGCTGAGATTTTTTTTTATCACTGTATATGAGTAATAGCGTGTGAATTTATCAAGAAAATAATTGTCTACATCGTATTACAAGGAGGCAAATACCCAAAAGCATATCGCAACACCATATTTTGAAAGTCCCAAATGAAGGGATTTTGAATTCTTCTTCCAAACACACGCTCAGTTGATATATGCTTTACGTTCACATTGCCTAATCTGTAAGACCGTAACTGTATCCAAAATTTTCAACATTTTTGTATCAAAGAATCCCTGTTAATCCAGAGTTTGCTTCTTTTTTTTGCATTTGGTGTTTGATTATGCCACCTTAGATTTTCTCGTTATCATACGATAGAAGTTTTATACGTGCACTTCATGTAGTTCAAAGTGAGTATGTTTGTGTTGATAACAGAGGCTGTTATGGGATTGCTTACTGCCAGCCTGCTTGAGAGTTGAGAGTGGATCCAAATTTTGTTTTTGGATATTCTTTCTTGGATTTATGTTTTTTTTTAATCTTTTGTCGGTATTTTTTGCATTGTTGAGCTGATGTGCAGGAAATTATGGGAGATTCTGGGGATGCTGATATTTTGGAGCTAACGGCTGATAAATTGAGAGCATATACAAATGGATTTAGTCAAGATAATTTTCTAGGGAACACCCAGTTTGGCAAGTTGTACAGAGGCAAGATCCCACGTGCCTCAACAGAGGCGGAAGCACAAGAAGTGACAGTGAAGATATGGCAAGACCCAACCTTTTATTGGGTTGATGAAAATGATAAGAAGTCCAGATTGGCGGTATGCTCTTCAGATTTCAGTATCATCGTTGTTGCCATTTGGTTTCTTTCTTTATTCTTTCCAATTTGCCTCTTTATGTGTCTTTACTGCCTAACAATATCTTCTGCCAGGATGAATTACGTTTCTTAAAACATCCAAATGTAAGGACACGTGGAAACTTGGTGAAATTGATTGGGTACAGTCGAAAAGGTGAACCACTGGGTGTTGTTTATGATCTCAATCCACTGGATACTCTGCATAACTTAATCACTAAAGGTATTATCGGAACCTGAAGTCTTTCACAGTGTTTTGAATAGTAAGCATAAGATATAAAATCGATAGCAAGTCGCCTATCATACATCTTTCATATATCATGATGATATTGTCCAAAAACAAGATAAAATCATTTATCACTCGTATGTTGTAGGGTTACAAGGAAACTAAATACTTTGTCGTGCAACATATGGTGAGGTATATTGACTACAGTTTGTTTATGCTAGGCTCTGTGTATACTAGTTGTGAACCTGCGCGTTGCATGTGGTTAACGCTATCAAAGCTACTATGATCTCGTATCAGAACCACTAATGGACAAAAGATATTTTAACATAAAATAGCACCAATGACAGTGTGAGCTGTATGGACTTGATAAATTGTTGGAATAAGTGATTGGTAGAACATGTGATTGCACATTCCTATATTGAGACTTGTATATTATGAAAAATTAACGAAGTCATGCCTCATTTAGAATATTTGGCAAAAACGAATTTGAAATTTCAAAAAGGTGAAACAAAGATCTGTTTGGCATTAACTGGTAGTTGCTATCACCTTCTGCAATAGAAATGAAATTCATATGAATTCACATAAAAAGAGTGGCAGAGCCACCGATGATAGCTCAAATGGGATTGAGAAGAAAACCAATTATAATGTAGCAAGGGAGAACGCATGGACTTTGCATCTTAGTGAATAAGTCAACGTAAGAAGAAAAGCAAGCAATTAATTCATATGACATGAACTACTTTAATAATAGTTAATGTAAATTAGATAATTAGATATGCTTATGTACTTTATTATTTGGTAATAATTTCAGGATGTATTGTATTATCAGGCAATAGTTTTCTATGACCAATATTAACCTGAAAGGAATCAGCACTATGTTGGGAAAAGGGTCAAACTACTTTAAGAATAATGCACATACGAAGTAATTTTAATCCATATTAGCGACAAAAAGTCTTTTAACAAACTTATGAAGAGGTTTAACAAATTAGAGTAAAATGGAACTAAGAATTCGTGAGAAAATGAGAATAAATCAATACAACTTATGAAAGTATTTACTGGATGTTTACCTTGGAATATATAGATTTGTATGCGCATATGTTTGAGAGCCTCGACACAATATTAAGCCTTGCATGCTTTCAAGTTGCAAAGTTTAACTCAAAAAACACATTATCCTAAGGTTACCTCAAAACTTTAATAATAAGTAGTGAACCTATGAAGACATACCTCAACTATGAAGCACGGGTGTGAGCTCATCCATTTATAGATGATAGAGTGAAAAGGAGATTTTATAAAGAAGAAGAAAAAAGAGAAATTGGAACAATAGAAAAGAAGTATTTGTTTTTTCCCACTTGAAGGCTTCATACAAGTGGGAGAGAAAGAAATCTCAAAAAGAAGTCTGTATATATTATACAAAAAGAAAAACATATGTGCAATTTTATCCTGACCAACCAACATTAAATACAAGTGATAAAATCTGGAACAAGATCGAAGAAATGATGGAACACATTAATACCTTTAAGTCCTTTTCGGCACAAAGGTGCTAGGGGATTGGAACCCCCATATTCTATCTAGGATCCATGGATTTGACTCTGCCAGGAGGAGACTATGTTTACCCTAAGAAAGCTCTCTGGGCATTGATATTCTTCCTTATGTCCAGCTCCAAGAAAACAACATTTGATTTGCATGTTTTAAGTATATAGCTAGCCTTCCTTCTCAATGCCCGGGCATCCATCCAATGCATTCTACCAAAATGGGTGAAACACTCATCGGGTGCGGGTCGGGTGCAAATAGGATATGGATTGGGTGCGTATCGGGTACCTATGAGGTGAAAACACCATTTTTGAAAGAGTTTTGAGGGGTCAAAGCATGAAACAGAAGTTTTGAGGTTCAAATCAGTAATAAAATGAGGAGGGAGGGAGGGAGGGAGGGAGGGAGGGGTGATTTTTATTTGTCATGGGTTTGCTTTGATTATGATGTAATCATCAATACTTTGAACTTTGGAACTTTGCTACTGCCTTCTTTCAAACTTTGTTGCTACTTCTGTTATGATGTATTTGGTGTTATTATGTATTTCATGGTATCCTACTATTGTAGAATGGTTAAATTAAATTGCACTATATATCATTTTATGCACTTTCTTAAGATTGAAATGGTCTATGTTTTGTTAGGAATTCGATACTAAGTATACATAGTTAAAAAAGTATATACCAAACTTGTCATCCCATCGTACCTATATCCTAAAATTTTCAAAATGTTGTATCCGCACCCAAAGCCGTAGCCATGCTTCTAAGTACGAATCTCATCCCAATCCAGTGAAGGCACAAAAGATCCATTTAGCAACATATCATTCAATTGTCGAGAAAGAGAGAAATCTAATATATTATGAAGAAAAAGAGAAGATGTTTTAGGGTTTAGCCGTTTAGGTGTGAGGAAAATCTAGAAGTATTATATACAAAAGTTAGATTGAATGTAAAATTATAAACCTGTATTATGAAGAAAAATAGGAGTGGTTTTAGGTGTGAGAATATTCTAGAAGATTTATATACAAAAATTGAATTTAACATATAATCTTAAGTAGAATAGTTGAGCAAACTGAAATCCTTCTCTTAACGAGGTTAGTTACTAACTAAAGTAGAAAGAAAAGTGTTAACCCAGCAGTGGGAGGTTTGAAGTATAAGCCTCTTTTTGTTTACATGTATAGGAAATATGGAAAATTGTGAGGGAGAGATCTTAGGTTTACAATCATTATTTAAATGATGAGGGAGTACATTTAGGGCAATTTTGGTGCGAGATTTCAGTTGATTAATGCCTTTGAAATGATGAGAGGGAGATTTTAGCGGGACTTTTATAGTTGAAATGACAAAAATTGTTTACTGAGTAAAGATAATCAGGGTGCCAAGAAAGAAGGTATTCATTGAGGAGATAAAGTCATAATAAAAAGGTTGACTAAAGACCAAAAAAATGAGTTAATTCACGTGGCATGACTTGACAACTTTCTTATATATATTCAACCTTATGATATATATATATATATATATATATATATATATATATTAGATTTCAGCAGTCAATATACGGAAACCACTGTTGATGTTGGCTTAGAGGAACTTGCTTTCCGAACAACTCCATTGTAGTTGCTAGAACTGAAACTATCGCAATCATAGGGGAAAGCGGCTAATGCCATTTCACTTTTCCAGATGATTTCAGCTGGCTCCAGAGAATTAAGGCTGCCCTTGGATTCGCTGATTTGCTGGCTTTCTTGCATGGGTGTAATCACATACCGTATATGGTGCGCAATATAGATGCCGAGCATATAATGATTGACCAGGTTGGTACTTGGTGGTGGTCTATACATGCAGTATTAGTTGACATAGTAAAATTGGGAACTGCCTTGTGAACTGAATTAAGAAAGGAAGAATTATTCATGCAACGCATCTATATGATTGGTATTACGCATATATCAAACCGTGAATGTTTTACAGGATTTCGTGTTACTTTTTCTTTGTTTTTTGGTAGGTTTGCAACCCAATATTACTTGAGGTTGGAATGCTGAGTGAAAGTTTTACAGGATTTCATGTTATTTTTCTTTGTTTTTTGGTAGGATTTCAACCCAATATTACTCGAGTTTGGATTGCTAAATGGTGGAATTTTTGGCGACACGACAGAAATAGAATCAGGTCCATGGTGTATACTGGGATCTTTGGGCTATGTGGACATTCACATCGCTTCTGGGGGTATGTAATGGTTTTGTTCTATTTATAACACCTGAAATTGCTTTTGGTATGAAGATATAGGTTTACCATGGCACGTTATACCGGACAGAGAAAGGGATGGTTTTTTTTTTTGTGGGGGATGGGCTTTCCCGTGGATTGTAAAACAAAAAAAGATGAATTCCCACCAAAATCCTTCCATCACATCCTACCAAACTAGAGATTGGGTTTTCATCTTTAAGAAAAGAAGTGCCCGCCTTTTTCCATCTCACATGCCACCATACTTTTTATTTTTTTGCAACAGTTGAACAGAAAACTGAAATTGCAAGGATTAACTTTCTTCATTGTCACCTTCTTTAGCCGGTCTCTATAAAGTGTCATCGACCAACCTTCAAATCTTTAGTGCCAAAGTCGGAGAATTGTACCAATCTTTCAAATTAAATTTGGTTTTACCATTAAGTTTGTAAGTTTGTTGCAAACTTACAAATTGAATGGTGTACAAGCGTCATTGGTTTGTTGTTGCCAACTTATCATGCAATGAGAGCTCAGGAAAGATGGAAGACACAAGCGAGAAGGACTTGTCGACACATTTTCCTGAAAACAATCAGATGTCTTTGATCAGTCAACTCGTTGAATAGGAAAGAGGTGGTGACAGCTAGCTTATTTGCCTTTTAACTACTTGGTCCATTTCTTTGCTGACATAATTTAAAATTGAGTTTTTCAGGAATTTTAGACCAAGCTTCCGAAATAACTAGTTATAGTAGGCATGAAGAGACAAATTCTTGCCGAGTCCAACGAGACCTTCCTTTTTGGGCTCGTTCTGAATTGTCTCTCATAGATATAACTGGATCTAATTTCTCTCTGTCTCTTAACTTTTTGTTTGGTCAGCTAAATATTCTGAATCATGACCCATATGTGACCATCATGTTGTCTAGACAGGTCAATACCGTATTCCTTTTTTAAAAATAGAGGATGAGTTGGCTTTTTCTTTGTTCTTGTTTGATACTAAGTCCAGACATGAACATCATCTTCTTGTCCTTCATTAGATTTTTGAGACCTCATTTACTTCAACTGCAATTTTGGTGGATTTTGGTGTTATTCCAAGGAATGAGCTTGACGTTTTGAAAAGTTTGGGTGCAGTAGTGATAGTACTGTTAGAATATGGACCAAGGAGTGGTTTGAGCTAGGTGTTTCTTGCAAGTCGGAAATTAGCGACTGCTTGGATTTGAGTACTGAGAGTTGAGGCGAGCATTTGGTGGACATTGTCCATTGTGACATGGAGTTCATGCATTTCAAATGCCAAAAACGCTTCTCTAACAAAAGCAGAGGTGGCCTATGCACATTTATCATCCCAGATACTGCGGTGGCTGGACTTGTGTGGACTTGATTGCCCTATTTTCACATGGATGCTAGTTTTAAGTTAAGTTGCCGGTTCAGTGTTCTCTAGAGCAAAGCCGTCGAAACACTATCCACCATCATACTTGGGTTGAGTGTCTAGCTTTTGTCTGTTAACTGCTAAGCTAAAGTGGGTGCATCCAATTACAAGGTCACATATATACGTGCAACAGATATCTCCAACATAAGAGCAACCATGGAATCCTTGCCCAACAAAAACGTGATATGGACTTTCCAAATGGTGAAGATACACAGAAACAACTTGAGCATCGCTAGGGGCAATTCCTCTCCTCCTTATGCTCGCTTCAAATACAAATGCTCAACGAAATCAAGTCCCAGAGCTTCCAACTCTGCAACAAGTAGCGTTTCATGTTTAATCCAGAGCCAGAAACCAGTTAACTTGACGATTCACAGACTTCCATCAAATTCTCACACAAAGCACCACTGCACATGTATTCTCTTTGTTTTCCGAGTGTTGCTTGCCTAGCTCATGATAAAAAGGAAACCTCCAGAGCCATTAACACTAATTAGTGTGGTCAGGAGTGGAAGACATCTACCATAAGGAGGGAAAAACCCGAGTCTGTTTTAGCTTCATGTATGGTGAATGTTATTTTTCTAAAAGGATAGCAGTTAAAATGTTGTATTACTTTTGAGTTAAAATCCTCTCCCCCTCCTCTGCTTTTTGTCTTAGTGTAAACTTCCCTTTGCTTTTTGAGTTATTTCCATCGATCAGTGAGCACCTCTTTTTTAGTCAGTTTCTATGTATTGGCCCTTACACTTTATCCTATTGTTCTTCCAGTTACCAATCTCTGAGAGAAGGAAGAGCAGCTTCATTTATAGTATGATGATTATATACCATGGATGGACTGTCTCGTATCTGAACTGCTTAATCTTATGTAGCTTTGACCATTTTTTCTTCATCTGTTATCTACAATAAATAACCTGGTTTTATTATTTGAGGGCTGAAGGTACTCACTGGATTGTCTTGGCAGGTGGATGGTCTGTTAAATGTGATGTATACTCTTATGGTATTTTACTTTTAAGCCTGATAGGAAAAAGGGTTGTTGATAAGGTCCGGGGTTATGAAACAGCAGTAGATGTTTGGGCCAAGAAAGAGTATAAACCCAAGAAATCATTCTTTAAGCGGAAGGAAAGGTTCTCCCTTGTGCACAGTAGCCTTCAGGAAGAATCAACTTATGATATATCTGATGGGTACAAGATTACGGAGCTGGCAATGAGCTGTGTGGATTATTTCCCTGGACGACGTCCAACGATGCAGAAAGTTTCTGAGGATTTGCAGGCTCTACGTGTTGTTCAGAGCAATGCAGAGGCAATTGGCATCAAGCCAGATGTGGCTGCTAAAAAACCAAAGCTGGGCAGTAGGTTCTCGATTAGATGGTGAAGAGATGTATGGATTCAACTAATGACTTGTCTGACTTTATCAAAGCCGATAGTTATGGCTTGTTACAAATGTTTGGACCCATGGTGAATATTGTTGGCCTTTTAAGAAACAGTTATATCACTTTCATATTGGCTAAGTTTGTAGTTGCTGCATCTTTAGCCGATCTTATCGTATATGTGATAAAAGGCACTCTTCACATTGAAGTTCAATGTGGCTAAGTTGTCCCTAGGGACATCTGTTGTTTAAGATGATCTAAGCTACCGCATCTACGAAGGGTGTTTGGGTTCTAATACTTCTTGTACCTCGTGTTTTCGCGCTCTGGCGTTCGGGACTGGTTTTGGACCTGCTATGTCATAAGCTGTGAATATGACCATAGTCGTGAAGGAGTGCTGAGCTAAAGCGTGTGCGGCTTTGAGAAAATGATATTAGTACTGTAGTTACTTTTTTGAAAAATGTCCTGCGACTTACATCATTGAATACCTGTTTGGTTATTTAGGTAAGCTAGTTTGATACTTATTTGGCTTCGCAGTTCATTCTATCATCTAGCATTTTCTGGTGGAAGGTGTTATGCAACAGTTTGCACTTGAGAAAGGAAATAGAAGAGCCATGACTCATGAGAAATTGTTTTCTGTACATTTGTGGCTAAATGTTGTAAGAGAAATTTGAGTTGTAATGTTACCTGTGAAGGTTTCTTTTGTAGCAAGCATTGTTGTCTCTTTACTTTGCTATCGCTTTTGATGGTTTAGGCCCGACTATGCCCATGCGTACCTGTTAAATGGGCCTGCGATCGGTCGCACTCGAGCTTATTGAGCCCATAACGGGGTATGTTCGTGGTGTTGCATAAACGAGGGTCAGCACCGAGGTGCAGTTCATGGGGCATGGCGCATGAGAACAATGCAAAGTGCGACAAACATGCGTCTCGAGACAAGGGTGTGAGGATGCATTGAGACGGTTTCTACAAAAGCCACATGAGTTCTGATTGAAGAGGCGTATGCAAACAATGCCTACACATGTTGCAGACCATGGAAGGTCAAAGTACCGAGAATGTTTTAGTTCCATGGAACCGGTGAAGGACATGGCAGATGGACGCAAAAAGGTTGGATATGGAGCCGTTTTAAGAACAAAGTGCCTCCTTCGGCTCTAGAACTGCGGTTGACATGGGCAGTCGATCGCAGAGTGCTTTGAGCCACGGGTAGCTTCCCATGCTTTTTAAGAAAAAGGTTACTCTTCTGAGCTCCAAGTCTTAGGCCCGTCTACACCTTCCCAAAATTTCTAGCAATTATGGTGCATGTGGCTCAGGCTATGCACTCCGATTTAACCAGGTTGATGTCGTTAAGTTGACAATTAAATATTTTAGTGATGTGCCGTGGAGAGCGAGCTCTGCCTGCGACCACGTGTGCGTAGCCCAAAGGGGCTAGCGCCAATGCTCATTATAAACTAGACGGGACTGCATCAAAATGCAAAAGCTTAATCACATTCCTAACCACATGTTTTCTCAAAAGTTACGGCTAAAACTTTGGGCCCGTACGTTTACTATATTCATTTTCAGTTTTCATTTTATGATCTTCGTATTCAGTTTGAAAATACGCTCCTATACTTTTATCATTTTCAAAAAAAAAAAAAAATTATCTATTTTTTCTTATATTGGGTTAAGTTTAAGTGAAAAAAGTTAGAGGTGTTTTTAGTCACTATTTGAGTAATTTTACTCAAAACGAAAACAGAAAAACGGTAAAAGTACACAAAAAGAAATATTTTTCCATCATCATTGTAAAAAATAGAAAACAAATATAATAAATTGGGCAAATTACACTTATATCCTTGAGGTTATGGTGTAATTACAGTCAATGACACTGAGTTTCAAAATGTAACATTCGTGACCAAAAAACCCTAATTTTGTAACACTTGTGTCCATCCGTTAGGGTTCCGTCCAAAAAGTGTATTTTTTATGATGTCATCGTTATGTATTTTCAAAATGGCAATATTGCCTTTTATTGCAGTTAATGGTTTAAATTACAGGTAAAGACAATAGTTTGAATAAATTACACTTATGTCCAATATAATGGTTTAAATGTTCAAATTAGGATTAAGGTTTTTTAGACAATTACACTTATGTCCAATATAATGTCCAATATAATTAGGGTTTTTTAGGGTTTGTATGAAAACCCTAATTTTCAAATTAGGTTTTCAAATTACCGCCGACGACCAATCTTCTGCCGACGTCGCCCCCATCGCCGGCGACGTCGCCTTTACCCCTCCATCTCTTCTCTCCCCCAACCTCGCCCCCGCAGCAGCCCCTATCTCGCCCTACGCCAGCTTCATCGCCCCACGCCGCCGGCAGCTCCATCGCCCCATCCCTCCCCCACCCTGTAGCCGCCCCCACCATACTTACACACCACTGCCAACCTCCGTGACCCAAATACCCGGCATCACCGTCGTTACCCACCACCCCGCACCACCGCCATAACCCACTCTTCTTTCTTCCTAAACCAAAATCCACCATCAATTCAAAAACCCAAGAAAAATACCTACTGTGATTTCGAGTCATGGCATGAGAGAGAGGGGGGGGGCAATTCGCGGTGGGTAAGAGAGGGGTCTTGCGGCAGAGAGGGATCTTGCGGCGTGGTAGGGAGGGAGCGACAGCGGCGGCGTGCGGGGGACGAGCGGGGGCGGCGTCGGCGTCGGCGTAGGAGGAGTGTGCGACAGCGGGAGGGGGAGAGGGGAGGGGGCGGGGCGGGGTGGGGGTGCGGGGAGATTGAATCTGAGAGTGAATTTGAGAGAGAAATGAGAGAAAACAAAAAAAAAGATAAAAAGAAACATGGAATTTTAATTTTAATTAGGGGCAATAAAGACTTTTCGCTAAAATCGTACGGGTTTTTTGTATTCCGTCTGGTCAACGGACATATGTGTAATTTGTTCAAACTATTGTCCTCACATGTAATTATACCCTAACATCAGGGATATAAGTGTAATTTATCCTAATAAATATACAGACCCTTAATATTTCTATATTAGCCGTGAAAACCCACGAGGCTTAGATTTCATCATTACAATAGATGGAAAAGGACCCTTAGGCAACTGCCTTAACCACTACTGCTACTAGAAAAAGGGGACCCATTCAGCCATTGTGGAACACGATCTTGCCATCACTTCCATGACCTTCTAAACAAGACACCTGAATCTCACCCGACCACCAACTATAACACGCATAAAACTATTAAAATCTTGACGGTAAAAATGGTAGATCCAAATTAGAATTGAAACACCAAGATGCTTCTTATTTTTTGACGGTCTTATGCGGCAGTGGTCGTGACTTGTGAATGATGACGAACTATGCCATTATGTGGGGTAATGCTCCGTTGTGACGGTGTTGTGCGTCGATGAGTGGTGACCGTGGCGGTGGCGATGGTAGTTGTTTTAGGCATTGTGTATGATGAAAGGTCAATTCAATCGAGAGAAATTCAATTGAACGTATATCCAAACAAGTTGTAGACAAGTTGTAGAGAAAGTGAACTGAGTTTCTCACAAACTTTTCTCGTAGTAGGTATTGAAGAGGGAAGGGCAATTGAACGGTGGTAGTGCTGATTAAGGGCAATGGTGGTCATTGAGGTGAGAACAACGGCCTATAATGGTGCTCTTGTTTATTTCATATTCTAATACTCTCTCTGTTTCAAAAAAATTGATTATATTTTTTTTGAGCTGTCCTAAAAAAAAATGATTCCTTTCTAAATTAAGAAAATATTTTTTTTCATTTTTACATTATTACTGTATTTATTTTCTCTTTCCACATTTAATCTTCCACCAAACTCACTTCCCTGGGTATAACGAAAAATTCGTAAAATATGATTCATATTCTAAATAAGCGTAAAAGTTAAATACGATCAAATGTTTTAGAACGGGGGGAGTGATAGGCAAACCTCAAAGTTTTTAAAGCTTATGTGTAAACATTGGAGTTTTATTACGAACTTTGAGAAATAGAGAAAGCACAAAGTGCATGGTACAATTAAGCCAAATGCAGAGATTAAAGCCTTCATAGTTTACACGTAACAAGCTACTGAGAAGGTAAATGCTTTTTTTGCAGAGACAAAATTCCAAGACATACATGCATTTGTGCTTAGTTGAGTAATCCCAAAAGTGTAAAGACTATTAACTTGGGGGATACAAATCGAAAATTGTGAAGGTGTTCATTTTGTTCCGCGAGACACTTTGACCAAAAGACCCTTGAATTTGGCTGCCAAAGTGCTCTACTCCTCTTCAATTCAGGAAGGACTACACAACACACAGCCCCTTTCATCCCCCTCGTCGACGCTAGCTTTTCGACGCCGCAACAATCATTTCCTGTTGCTATCTCCAGTAAAATTTCACTAGATATGCGTGTTCAATTATTTATCTCCGTTAACATTGTTTGCATTTATTTGATTTTCGATCGTAATCCTGATTGACAAAAAGTGTGTGTGTGTGTTAGATATCATCTCCTCGCTGCTATCCCCATTAAAATTTTCTGCATGCATTTGATTCCTATCGTAATCCTGCTTGACTAAACGTATAAAAGTAGAAACAGAGAGCTTGATAAACGAGCTAGAGTGAGAGTCCCCTCCTTCTCTCTAGGAATTAGGGTTGATGTATAGACGAATGGCTTCCACCTTTTGACTTATGCTAGATTACTGACAAAACAAATGCAAAGATCAGATCATATCGTCTTGGTGGACCGCTAGGATCCATTCACCCGTGATTTGTTGGCATTATGTGGAACCAGACTCATCGTGGGGTTGCGGCAACTCCAAGAACAATGCCACCTGCTAAGGTGAATGCAACCTTAGGGAAACAACCTATCCAGGATGTGAACGATCTTAGACCAGAGACGATGCAAGTCTCGAGCTTAGACTCTGATGGTGAAATTGAAACTGTTAAGGAATTGAAAGACAAGTTGTTTCAGGCCTACTATGAAAATGATGAGATGCGACAATCCCTTGCCCTTCTGAGGGAACGGATTCGTGCTTCAGAGTGCCATGAAGAATGCTTGGAGCTCAATAGGCCGGCATCAATGGCCAGTTTGTGAACACTTCCTAATTGTTACAGATCTTGACTGGAGCATGTCCCTAAAGAAATGAGGGGATTGCATGAATTACATGGTCAAACACCACCCTAATTTTCAGAGATCTCAAGTTAGACAACATCCTGTTAATTAGGGTAAGACTTTGATTGCCCACTATTATGCAGAGAATATGTTTTTGCATATCGTATGTAGATATGGTTAACTTTCTTCATCATAATGACCACGATTGAACTCCAGTATTACGTGACTTCGATATTGTCGTGCCAGAAGGTCTTTACCCTCGAGCTGGTACTTCAGGCTATACAGATCCTATTACTCTCCAGTGGGACAAGACTCAAGAGACATAATCTTCAGATATATGATACTTCAGACCACGAACCTTTCTAATTTCTTCTTTCGTATGCCATTTATACTTTCATATATTCATTCTTTTCTAGTTTCTTCATTTCAAAAAAAACTGATCTGCAACCCTGCATGTGGCAGTGGTGAACGGTTCCAGATGAGTTGGGATAAACGAGCCCATTCCCATATAAATACATATACATAGAGTTGGGCTCATTCATCCCAACCCATCTGGAGCCGTCCACCACAATCATGTGGTGGACAGCTCCAGATAGTTTGGATTTTTAATTATTATTTTTTAAATACTTATCCGGAGCCATACACATGGTTGTGGTGGATGGCTCCAGATGGGTTGCATGTATACATATATATACCTATATTTGTGTATATAGATTTTTCAAATCTCCAAAAAGTAGAGTGAAGTCTTAGAATGAATTTAAGTATAAGCATGAAAACAAAGTTTTAGGACAAAATAAAATAACAAGACAAAAGTTTCAAACAATATTAAGAAGTCTAATTCCACTACAAAAAAGGGGGTTTCGGTGACAATAAGAAAGTTTCACCAATGATAGCAAAAGTGTCTTTACTACATTTATATGCAAACTAACAAATGTCTCTTATGGGTTGATAGTCAATTTACGAATGCGACAATACGCAAAAAAAATGCCGCTAAACTAACCACACTTTCTGTAACATGCCAGTTTTTTTTTTGGCCGCATTATCTTTCAAATGTCGTTCCTATTTATAGCACTTTTAAGTAATTGTAACTAATTTTTTGCCTCGCATATTGTGATATTTGTTGAAAATACATCGACCTATTAATGACAACATTCCCTTAGAGAGCTCAGGGATTGAGATACTGCTCATTAGTCTTTGTTGTAGAAAAATGAATTTACGCAAGCAATACTTAATGTAGACTAGGTTTGTTGTGAGAGGACCAATATATGGGCGATTTTTAGGAACCAGTAATGCTAGGACCATGTTTTTATTAATATTGAACTGAGAGCGTGTGTATGTTGAATACGTTTAGTTAATGGTTTCAGGTTTTCAACAACGGGTAATTAGCTAATGACCCCTGTACTTTAAGCGATGTGTGATTTGTCCCCCTTCACTTCAAATTTAAGCACTTAACCCTCTCCACAATTATGGAAATTGGGCACCTTTAGCGAAAAACGTTAAATTTAATAGGTGTGGTGAACACATGCGTTGACTAACGATTAAAAAAAATGACAATTTTGCTCTTTTCCCCCCTCTTCTTCACTCCCCAGTCCCCATGTCAGACCCCCCACCCTTCATTGTAACTCTGCACATGCAAACACCACTCCCCCCTCCCTCCAATCAACCGAGCCCCCAGCCCCTTCCTCCCAAATTCTGCACGCACACTTCCCCCCATCAAGCCAGCCCCCCTCCCCATTCATTCTAACTCTATACACACCCACTAATCTGCCACACCCATTACCCCACTGTGCACACACTCACACAACTTTGCACAGACCTACGAACGCACCCCCCCCCCCCCCACACACACAGACGTACACACAGTGCGCACACTGACATAATTCTGCATGTGTTTTGACTGTGTGTGTTGGGTTTAGCATTGTGTGTAAGACACAGAGAGAGAGAAAGAGAGCACTGGGTGTGTGTGTGTTTGCAGTATGTGTGAGTGTTTGTGTGTGGGTTTAATGGTGTGTGTCTGTATATGTTTGTGTTGGTACGTGTGTTGTTATTTTTGAATATGTGTGTGCATGTGTGTTGACTGTGTGGGTGTTGGGTGTTAGTGGAATGTGTATGTGTGTGTTTGCGGAAGCACTGTGTGTGTGTGTGTGTTTGTGGGTGCGTGCTTGTGTGTGGATTTAGGGGTGTTTGTGTGTATGTTTGCGTGTGTATGTGTGTTCGACGTGCATGTGTATATGTTGGGTGTGTGTGTCTGCGTGTGGTGGGGAGGGAGGGAGCCTTGTGCGTGGGTGTATGTAATATGTGTGGTAGTGGGGAGAGAAAGGAGTTGGAAGACAGGAGAGAAATAAGTTGGAAGAATGGTATTAAACTTAAATAGGGTAAGGAAACAAGGGTATTTTGTTTATTTCACGCTATTCATAACAGATTCGTCAAAGGTGCCGAATTTTCATAACCGGGGGGGGGGGGGGTGTTAGTACTTAAGTTTGAAGTGCATGGGGACAAATCGCACATGGCGTAAAGTACAAGAGGTTATTAGCTAATTAACTCTTTCAACGATGGTAATATAATAGAGAAACGAGATATGTCACCTGATGACATGCTATATGCTTCACTAGACGAATAACATGTATCAGATGGATCAAGTGGTTACATATAATGATAGTGACGTGTGGGAAAGTTCGATTGTTCCATGTATAGTCTTCTCATGTATTATAGGCTATGGGTTCAAAGTTAATTCCCATCACCAATTTTTTTTTTTTTTTTTGTGTCATCAAATTTCCTTAAACGCATATGCATGAACTCTCTTATTTGCACAAGAAGAGTGATTTTTGTTCAACAAATAATGAATGCCATCATGTTAAGATAACATTTGCTTTAAAAGTTAAGTTGTTTGACGCTAATTTCAATAGCGAGAAAAAAGTCTTAGCACTCTCGGTCGTGTTAAGCATGTTAAGGTACAACTTGCTTTGAATTCTTAAGCTGCTAGGTAGTGCGCAGAAATAGTACCATGCTCAATACTAACTTAATTAAGCACATACGGAAAGTGGGTGTAAAACACAATACTTGATGGTACGATGATTCCTGATGTGAATTTCTCGAAGGACCATGAAAGTTCCATATGTTATCGGTAACAGAAGAAGAAAGAAAGTAATCTCGTTTGTGTGCTAACTTTTATTGATTGTGAAGAAGTTTATGCACGTTGCTAAGTTCAATTTGGAGAGGCCCATCCAGGTTGATAGATTTTACTCTTGGAGAAGTTGATGATGCACGCAGAGAACTTCAACTAAAGGCGCATGATTAGATCAGGTGGCTATGGCTGTGTGAACCTATGTGTCATTACAGGAAGAGGGGAGGATAAACTCAATGCAAAAGAGACGGCAGTCAAGGCCGCCTACAAAATTCACCAACTTTCAAATATCTTGCACGCTACATTGCAAGAGCACAAAGAAATAAGTTTGAAAGGCAACTCCTTTTATTGTTGGCAAATAATCTGGTTTTACAACTCATTTCCACCTCTACTTTTAGGCTAACATCGAGCACTTTTTTCACATCCAAATATTATACCGTATTATTATTGAAATAATTGGCAAGTGTCGGACTACCAAGCCCTTCTTTCTTATCTATCCACATCTGGGCCGAGAAGACGTTTAAACAGCTTGGAGCGTATTTATTTATGTAACTTATAGTGTAAGCATCGTGCGAGTATTTTAAAGGTTTCTGGTGTTTTAAGAGTGCACCTTATGAAGATGGCCGTGTGTTGTTTGGTGCATTTTAGATGCTTGTGGTTTTGTGTACTCATTCTTTTAATCTCATCTCATAAATATAAATATAGTGCATGGGTTCCCTCTACGCCCCCACACCCTTGGGCCATTCGGGTTTCTTTCCATAAAAATTGTGCTTGTCAATAAAAAAAAATAAACGTGACTTGGTTGTAACATTTTTCAGTTATGAATGATAACAAATATTAGTCATTCTACTGTGAATTCTTGGGAATTCAAATTCGATTTTCATGTAATTTTGCTCATGGATCACATATTAGAAATTGTGCTTGTCCATATTAGCTATTTTTGCATGTTTGCAGAATTGCAGTGGAGTCTTTACGTGCTTAGACTGTGAATCTTTTATCGCAAATGGATAATCCCAACGTTCCTTTGATTACATTGCACAACAATACTTGGGTTTGAAATGGAAATGCGTACTTTCGAACTCCAACATCGAGTTTCACATCATTCCAAATGTCATACTAATTAAACCAAATGCCTTGCAAATTCCTTGCATAAATATTAATCATGAAGAGTGACTTCTTCAGTGTCTTGTTGCATGGCTCTGTCCATATCCATTTCCTCATTTGGTAGCCTTGAAGGCCCATGTTTACGTTTGCAGTTCTCCAGCAGCCTTCTTAAATCATGCATTTTCGAGTTGCTTAGTACGTCGTTCAAGTAAAAGATTGCCAACTTCGTCTACAAAATTAACTTAACACCGCATTTGTTATGCAACAAAAGATGCTGCAGTTACAAGACATAGAAACCCTAAAGAAAAAGGAGGAAAAGTCCGTAATAGCGCAGCTTTCTAAGTCGAGACGAGTCTCTACTGCGTAAACAATGACGCTATACATTTACATATATATAAATACACACACACACACACACACATATACATACATTAGTAAGGATCGCGTGTTTTGCACGTTATATAATTATTTGAAATGAAAATATTATAAACCTTGGTGAAAAATACAATTGAAATTAACTAATGCAACTGTTATAATTAAATAATAATAAGTAAATCAATTGTTAACTGCCAATCAAAGACTCGAAGTATTGAAAGTTCATTGCACAAAAATATGGTATTACTTAAAAATCCGGATTGTTTATATTGTTATCACCAACACTTGTCACTATTTGTCATACTCATTTATTTTGTTATATTAAGTTGTTGCTAAAGAAAATCCTGAATGTTCCATATTATATTTTGTTATTAAAAGTACACTAACATTGTAATCAGTTTCAAATATCTTTCACCTAACTTCTACGAATTACTACAAATTTGATATTGCAGTAACAAAAGTGATGAAAGTGTTTTAGACACACACACACACACACATTCTTTTGGTTATATTCATAATCTTTTGTCACTAAAAGATGTATTAGTGAATTTTGAACTTCTTTAGCGATAAAATGCTTAAAGTTACCTAAAAGGTGTAATTTAACCTCACCTTGTTAAAAATCATAAGCACCCTCAATATGTAGAAAGCTCTAAACTTAAAAGAGAAAAAAATTATTTAGTCATTTAACCCTTTGCGTAACAGAACTTGAGAATTTTCAAGCTAAAATAAATTATTAATCATTTGAGCTCAAATAAATTGTCTTTGTCAATTGAGTTTCATTTAATCCTATCACTTATAAAAGTGGAATATACGAAAACAATAATCACATGAAGAACATGTTATGATGCAAATATATGATATTTCAAGCTACAATCGATCATAGAAGGACTATAACAACATTAAGAATATGTTGTCATGTAAATAAGAGTATTCTAATAACTCTAAAAGGAACATATAATTATTTACTTGTCACGAACTCAAATTGCAATTAGGTGCAGAATGGTATTATCTAACGATTCTTATACATATAAAGATATCTACAAAGCTCCAGTTTTACGATACTTTTCTTATACCAATACATCCATATTTAAAATCTATAATTAGACCTCAGTTTTACGATAGTTTCAATGTAGTAATATGTTTGCAGTGAAAATCTAAATACACGAATAATAATTCAAATATGTAGCATACACAACACACAGCCCCTCCATCCCCTCGTTGACGCTAGCT
The DNA here is from genome assembly GCA_033065855.1 of Escallonia rubra. Lineage (NCBI taxonomy): Eukaryota > Viridiplantae > Streptophyta > Magnoliopsida > Escalloniales > Escalloniaceae > Escallonia > Escallonia rubra. The sequence continues at coordinate 200,159 of JAVXUO010001352.1, read as the reverse complement.
TTTCGACGCCGCGACAATCATCTCCTGTTGCTATCTCCGGTAAAATTTCACTAGATATGCTTGTTCAATCATCTCATGTTGTTATCTCCGTTAACATTGTTTGCATTTATTTGATTTTCGATCGTAATCCTGATTGACAAAAAGTGTGTGTGTGTGTTAGATATCATCTCCTCGCTGTTATCCCCATTAAAATTTTCTGCATGCATTTGATTCCTATCGTAATCCCGCTTGACTGAACGCTAGAGTAGAGTGAGAGTCCCCTCCTTCTCTCTAGGAATTGGGGTTGATGTATAGACGAATGGCTTCCACCTTTTGACTTCTGCTAGATTATTGTCAAAACAAATGCAAAGATCGGATCGTATCGTCTTGGTGGACCGCTAGGATCCATTCATCCGTGATTTTGTTGGCATTATGTGGAACCAGACTCATCGTGGTGTTGCGGCAACTCCAAGAACAATGCCACCTGCGAAGGTGAATGCAACCTTAGGGAAACAACCTATCCAGGATGTGAACGATCTTAGACTAGAGACGATGCAAGTCTCGAGCTTAGACTCTTATGGTGAAATTGAAACTGTTAAGGAATTGAAAGACAAGTTGTTTCAGGCCTACTATGAAAATGATGAGATGCGACAATCCCTTGCCCTTCTAAGGGAACGGATTCGTGCTTCAGAGTGCCATGAAGAATGCTTGGAGCTCAATAGGCCGGCATCAATGGCCGGTTTGTGAACACTTCCTAATTGTTACATATCTTGACTGGAGCATGTCCCTAAAGAAATGAGGGGATTAGCGTCAGCATTGCATGAATTACATGGTCAAACACCTTCCCTAATTTTCAGAGATCTCAAGTTAGACAACATCCTGTTAATTAGGGTAAGACTTTTATTGCCCACTATTATGCAGAGAATCTGTTTTTGCATATCATATGTAGATATGGTTAACTTTCTTCATCATAATGACCAGGATTGAACTCCAGTACTATGTGACTTCGATATTATCGTGCCAGAAGGTCTTTACCCTCGAGCTGGTACTTCAGGCTATACAGATCCTATTACCTTCCAGTGGGACAACATACATAACCTTCAGATATATGATACTTCAGACCATGAACCTTTCTAATTTCTTCTTTCGTATGCCATTTATACTTTCATATATTCATTCTTTTCTAGTTTCTTCATTTCAAAAAAATTGATCTGCAACCCTGCATGTGGCAGTGGTGAACGGTTCCAGATGAGTCGGGATAAAGGAGCCCATCCCCATATAAATACATATACATAGAGTTGGGCTCATTCATCCCAACCCATCTGGAGCCATCCACCACAATCATGTGGTGGATAGCTCCAGATAGTTTGGATTTTTAATTAATTTTTTTAAAATACTTATCTGGAGCCATACACATGGTTGTGGTGGATAGCTTCAGATGGGTTGCATGTATATATATATATACTTATATATGTGTATATAGATTTTTCAAATCTCCAAAACATAGAGTAAAGTCTTAGAATGAATTTAAGTATAAGCATGAAAACAAAGTTTTAGGACAAAATAAAATAATAAGACAAAAGTTTCAAACAATCTTAACAAGTCTAATCCCACTACAAAAAAAAGGGATTTCGGTGACAATAAGAAAGTTTCACCGATGATAGCAAAAGTGTCTTTACTACATTTATATGCAAACTAACAAATGTCTCTTATGGGTTGATAGTCAATTTACAAATGCGACACTACGCAAAAAAAATGCTCTAAACTAACCACACTTTCTGTAAAATGCCAGTTTTTTTTTGCCGCATTATCTTTCAAATGTCGTTCCTATTTATAGCACTTTTAAGTAATTGTAACTAATTTTTTTCCTCGCATATTGTGATATTTGTTGAAAATACATCGACCTATTAATGACAACATTCCCTTAGAGAGCTCAGGGATTGAGATACTGCTCATTAGTCTTTGTTGTAGAAAAATGAATTTACGCAAGCAATACTTAATGTAGACTAGGTTTGTTGTGAGGGGACCAATATATGGGGGATTTTTAGGAACCAGTAATGTTAGGACCATGTTTTTATTAATATTGAACTGAGCGTGTGTATGTTGAATACGTTTAGTTAATGGTTTCAGGTTTTCAACAACAGGTAATTAGCTAATGATCCCTGTACTTTAAGCGATGTGTGATTTGTCCCCCTTCACTTCAAACTCAAGCACTTAACCCCCTCCACAATTACAGAAATTGAGCACCTTTAGCGAAAACCGTTAAATTTAATAGCTGCGGTGAACACATGCGTTGACTAACGATTGAAAAAAATGACAATTTTGCTCTTTTCTCCTCTCTTCTTCACTCCCCAGTCCCCATGTCAGACCCCCACCCCTCATTGTAACTCTGCACATGCAAACACCACTCCCGCCCCTCCCCCCAATCAATCGAGCCCCCAGCCCCTTCCTCCCAAATTCTGCACGCACACTTCCCCCCATCAAGCCAATCCCCCCTCCCCATTCCTTCTAACTCTATACACACCCACTAATCTGCCACACCCATTAGCCCACTGTGCACACACTCACACAACTTTGCACAAACCTACGAACGCACCCCCCCCCCCCCACACACACACAGGTGTACACACAGTGCACACACTGACATAATTCTGCATGTGTTTTGACTGTGTGTGTTGGGTTTAGCATTGTGTGTGAGACAGAGAGAGAGAGAAAGAGAGCACTGGGTGTGTGTGTGTTTGCAGTATGTGTGAGTGTTTGTGGGTGCGTGTTTGTGTGTGGGTTTAGTGGTGTGTGTCTATGTATGTTTATGTTGGTATGTGTGTTGTTATTTCTAAATGTGTGTGTGCATGTGTGTTGACTGTGCGTGTGTTGGGTGTTAGTGGAATGTGTATGTGTGTGTTTGCGGAAGCACTGTGTGTGTGTTTGTGGGTGCGTGGGTTTAGGGGTGTTTGTGTGTATGTTTGCGTGTGTATGTGTGGTCGCTGTGCATGTGTACGTGTTAGGTGTGTTCGTCTGCGTGTGCAGTGGTGGGGAGGGAGGGAACCTTGTGCGTGGGTGTATGTAATGTGTGGTAGTGGGGAGAGAAAGGAGTTGGAAGATGGGAGAGAAAGAAGTTGGAATAGTGGTATTAAACTTAAATAGAGTAAGGAAACAAGGGTATTTTGTTTATTTCACACTATTCATAACAGATCCGTCCAAGGTGCTCAATTTCCATAACGGGGGGGGGGAGGGGAGGGGGATGTGGTTGTTAGTGCTTAAGTTTGAAGTACAGGGGAACAAATCACACATCGCGTAAAGTACAAGAGGTTATTAGCTAATTAACTCTTTCAACAATGGTAATATAACAGAGAAACGAGAGATGTCACCTGATGACATGTTATATGCTTCACTAGACGAATAACATGTATCAGATGGATCAAATGGTTACATATATTGATAGTGATGTGTGGGAAAGTTCGATTGTTCCATGTATAGTCTTCTCATGTATTATAGGCTATGGGTTCAAGTTAATTCCCATCACCAAATTTTTTTTTTTTTTTTTTTTTCATCAAATTTCCTTAAACGCATATGCATGAACTCTCTTATTTGCACAAGAAGAGTGATTTTTGTTCAACAAATAATGAATGCCATCATGTTATTAAGATAACATTTGCTTTAAAAGTTAAGTTGTTTGACGCTAATTTCAACAGCGAGAAAAAAGTCTTAGCACTCTCGGTCGTGTTAAGCATGTTAAGGTACAACTTGCTTTGAATTCTTAAGCTGCTAGGTAGTGCGCAGAAATAGTACCATGCTCAATACTAACTTAATTAAGCACATACGGAAAGTGGGTGTAAAACACAATACTTGATGGTACGATGTTTCCTGATGTGAATTTCTCGAAGGACCATGAAAGTTCCATATGTTATCGGTAACAGAATTGTGCTTGTCAATAAAAAAAATAAACGTGACTTGGTTGTAACATTTTTCAGTTATGAATGATAACAAATATTAGTTATTCTACTGTGAATTCTTGGAAATTCAAATTCGATTTTCATGTAATTTTGCTCATGGATCACATATTAGAAATTGTGCTTGTCCATATTAGCTATTCTTGCATGTTTGCAGAATTGCAGTGGAGTCTTAACGTGCTTAAACTGTGAATCTTTTATCGCAAATGGATAATCCCAACGTTCCTTTGATTACATTGCACAACGATACTTGGGTTTGAAATGGAAATGCGTACTTTCGAACTCCAACATTGAGTTTCACATCATTCCAAATGTCATACTAATTAAACCAAATGACTTGCAAATTCCTTGCATAAATATTAATCATGAAGAGGGACTTCTTCAGTGTCTTGTTGCATGGCTCTGTCCATATCCATTTCCTCATTTGGTAGCCTTGAAGGCCCATGTTTACGTTTGCAGTTCTCCAGCAGCCTTTTTAAATCATGCATTTTCGAGTTGCTTAGTACGTCGTTCAAGTAAAAGATTGCCAACTTCGTCTACAAAATTAATTTAACACCGCATTTGTTTTTTTTTTTTTTTTTAATTTCCCAAAGGGAAATAATAGAACTGCAAATATGGGTAACCGCAGGGGGGAGGAATCGAACACGGGACCTCGAGGTCACTCCTCGAGGCCCCTTGCCAACTCAACCAACCCCCTTGGTTAACACCGCATTTGTTATGCAACAAAAGATGCTGCAGTTACAAGACATAGAAACCCTAAAGAAAAAGGAGGAAAAATCCGTAATAGCGCAGCTTTCTAAGTCGAGACGAGTCTCTACTGCGTAAACAATGACGCTATACATTTACATATATATAAATACACACACACACACACACACACATATACATACATTAGTAAGGATAGCGTGTTTTGCACGTTATATAATTATCTGAAATGAAAATATTATAAGCCTTGGTGAAAAATACAATTGAAATTAACTAATGCAACTGTTATAATTAAATAATAATAAGTAAATCAATTGTTAACTGCCAATCAAAGACTCGAAGTATTGAAAGTTCATTGCACAAAAATATGGTATTACTTAAAAATCCGGATTGTTTATATTGTTATCACCAACATTTGTCACTATTTGTCGTACTCATTTATTTTGTTACATTAAGTTGTTGCTAAAGAAAATCCTGAATGTTCCATATTATATTTTGTTATTAAAAGTACACTAACATTGTAATCAGTTTCAAATATTTTTCACCTAAATTACGAATTACTAAAAATTTGATATTGCAGTAACAAAAGTGATGAAAGTGTTTTAGACATACACACACACATTCTTTTGGTTATATTCATAATCTTTTGTCAGTAAAAGATGTATTAGTGAATTTTGAACTTCTTTAGCGATAAAATGCTTAAGTTACCCAAAAGGTGTAATTTAACCTCACCTTGTTAAAAATCATAAGCACCCTCAATATGTAGAAAGCTCTAAACTTAAAAGAGATAAAAAAAAAATTGTTTAGTCATTTAACCCTTCGCGTAACAGAACTTGAGAATTTTCAAGCTAAAATAAATTATTAATCATTTGAGCTCAAATAAATTGTCTTTATGAATTGAGTTTCATTTAATCCTATCACTTATAAAAGTGGAATATACGAAAACAATAATCACATGAAGAACATGTTATGATGCAAATATATGATATTTCAAGCTACAATCGATCATAGAAGGACTATAACAACATTAAGAATATGTTGTCATGTAAATAAGAGTATTCTAATAACCCTAAAACGAACATATGATTATTTACTTGTCACGAACTCAAATTGCAATTAGGTGCATAATGGTATTATCTAACGATTCTTATACATATAAAGATATCTACAAAGCTCCAGTTTTATGATACTTTTCTTATACCAATATATCCATATTTAAAATCTATAATTAGACCTCAGTTTTACGATAGTTTCAATGTAGTAATATGTTTGCAGTGAAAATCTAAATACACGAATAATAATTCAAATTTGTAGCATACGCATTAATGGGGTTCTATCGACAACATTTGAAAGCATTAAGTAACAATAAAGTTGTTACTACATGTCATGAAAAAAGTGACAACTTTGGCCCCGTTTGACATGACTTTTTTTTTCCAGTTTTGGAAACTGGAAAAAAAAGTTGCGTTTGGTAACCATTTTTCTTCAGTTTAAAAAATCAGTTTTTAAATCAAGGCTGTTTTTAAAAACTCAAAAAATGAGTTTCGGTTTTCAGTTTCTGATAAAATATTCAATTTACTTTAGGTATATTTCATTATCGGTTATCTACAAATTGTTTTCTTAAATCGAATTTAATGGAAAAGATGAAATAGCTCTAAAGTAGTTTAGTTTCGACGTGTGAATGGAGGTGGTAGATTTTAATAAGAATTTTTCCAGTAATCAGAGAGCATGCCGGATCATAAAGGCGATCATTTTATAGGATTTTCATAATTTATTTTAATTATCATTAAAAGTTAAAACAAGCCTTAACTCTAATAAAAACATACCTTCCGATAAAGCTATTTAAGGAAAAAAGCTTGATATCCTAAGAGAAGTAAAAAAATACCCTTATTTTTTTAATAACATTCTAATTCAAAATGGGTATTTAATGGAAAAAAAAGTTTTAAGTGAAAACATCCTTCACCCTCACTAATCTTTTATAAAGACTTTAATTTAAAAAGAGTATCTTGAGGGAGGGAGGGAGGGAGGGAGGGAGGGGGGGGGGGGAGAGGCTTAGCCATTTAACCCCATGGGGATTACATATGCACTTAAAAGTTAATAAAGAACTCCAGTTGTATGATAGATTCCTTACACAAACATGTCTCTATTCAAAATCTAAAATTAAACTTAAGGTCTAAGATAGTTTCAAAGTACTAATATATTTGAACTGAAATCTATATACATGCACAATAATCCATACCCACATCATAAGCATCAATATACAAATATGAAATAGAAAATTAAAAAGATTGAATTTTTGACAAAAAATATTCAATTTAGTTTTGGGTATATTGTATTTCTCCTAAATGGCTAAACTCTGCTTTATGCAAGTTTTTTTTTATAATTAAATTCGATGAACGTAGTAACTCTAAGGTAGCTTAGTTTTAATGTGAAGGCGATATGCTACTTTATTAGTAATCACAGAGCATGCGGGAGTTGAAGGGTGATTTTATAGAATTTTCATATAGTTTTTTACTCTTTTACCTAAGATTCATAACAAACTAACAAAAATCATATATTCCAATAAAGGTTATTTTAAAGAAAGATGCTTGATATCGTATGGAAAGTCAAAACCACCCCTTATTCTTTTGTAACACTTTTATTCAAAAATGCGTATTCAACGGAAAAAAAGTTTTAAATCAAAAGTCAAACCAAAGGCATAAATTCCAATAAGGGTATTTTAAAGACTGAGAATTGATATCTTATGAGAAATAAAAAACACCTTCATTTTTTAAATAATTCTCTAATTCAAAAAGAGTATTTAATGTAAAAAAAAATATATTAAGTCAGAAACACCCGTAATCACCACCAATTCTCGTATGAGGACTTCAATTTAAAAAAGGTATCTTAAGGAAACAAGATTAACCATTTAAGCCCATATGTGCTTTTATATATGTATGTATGTCTATATATATATATATATATATGTGTGTGTGTGCGCGCGCGCGCGTGGGCGCACGCACATAAAGACGTGATCCATTGTTTGCGCTGGCAACTTAAATAAGTTGCCGGCGCAATCTGGCCGTCCATCCATAACGGATGGATGGACCAGATCTAACTTAAAAAAAAAAAAAATCGTCATCCGCTACATAAGTTACATTATGTAGCGGACGGTGATTTTGACCAAAATGTCTCGATGATATTTAATGAGCCGAAGGGATTCGTGGGTAAATGGGGTGGGGTGGGGCCTAGACTGGGGTGGCAGTATAATAAATTTCACCGTCCGCCACAAAATGTAACGGACGGCGAAATTTACTCAATATATATATATATATATATATATATATATATATATATATATATATATATATATATATATACGGCCAGATGGTGATACCTTAAGTTGTCGGTGCGTGTTAAGGTAAGTTGTAAGCGCCATCTGGCCGTCCAGCATATATATATATATATATATATATATATATATATATATATATATATATATATATATAGGGTCGTGATCCATTGCTAGCGCTAGCAGGTCCGCTACATAATGTAGCAGACGTAAATTATCGTCCGCTACATTATGTAGCGGACGGCAAAACAGCGCTATACGGATATATATATATATATATATATATATATATATATATATTGCCGATCCGATGATCTAGCCGTCCACTAGATTAGATATTTTGTACACTAGCTGTTACATTTAGCAGCAGTTAGGTACACTAGCTGTTATATTTAGCAGCAGTTAGGGACCCACTCAAGCTAAATGTATCTTAAATAACAAAGGGATCTAGGAAAATGAGGGGAAAAAGCTACCGCTACTTATTAGCGGTTAGATAGAGTGTTGGAGATCTCCACCGATAGATGTGGATCTGCTCCCATATTTGTGTGTGTGTGTGTGCGCGCGTGTGTGTGTCATTGAGACCCTCGAGAGGTTTCTCGAGAGTTTGTAAGCTTTGATTGACTTGGTAACTGATAATTTTCCCCCTTGATATCAATTTTGCTATCAACTAGTAGAGAACTGGAAATAAAAATGTGGTGTCAAGTTAAAGTTGACGGCCAACTAGACAATCTTTTTAGCATTATTTGCTCTTCATTCACTTAAACTACAAGAAGGAAGAATCACTAGTTTCATAACGCTGTCACGCCACAATTACGAGTATATTATGATAGTCAGTATAAATGATATGACCAAGACTAGTAGTATAGAATTTATCTTGAAAAGACTAAGAAATTAGGAGACGAAGAGATTGAGGCAACCTCTGTACTTATGAAATGCTGAATATGCAAATTATTTTAAAATCCTCCATAAGTTTGCAAAAATTGAATTAAGAGGTAATTTGTCGCCCAAGCACACGGATCATGTGACCTGGGGAGGGATATGCCCATGAACACTTTTTATGTCGAAATGCTAGTTTTATTACGGGATTTTAAACCTTAAGTAGATATAATATTGAGTGATTAGAGATTAATGGTCCCTATCATTTGCGACTGTTGCTTATATTACAAAACAAAATTTTCGTATTGTTTAACTTTTAATTCAATCGCATCAATATTTTTTAGTTTAACGGTTTTTAAAAATCAAGACTCACGATTGAAGACCTTGTAATATTTACTCAACGACTCACCAAGTATCTTTCTTTAAAAGATATCGCTCTGTATTATACAAAATAGATCATTGCTAGCGTCTTTTGAAAATTTTATTTATAGTTTAATTCCCTCCACACCCCCCAATGACTCCAGTGGAGTCGAAAAAATCCACAGATCAAAATAAATAAATAAGTTAAATCGACGCGCACACACAAAATCTCAAATAATCGAAAATTTTCAATCCATCTTCTCTTACTTGGGCTGTACGAGAAACGCCCCTCCCCCCACCCCCAATCCACCTCTTTCCAAACAATTTCAAACTCTCTCTCTCTCTTCCACCTCACACTGCTCGCACCACTTTCTAGGGTTTTCGTCCTCTACTCTACACCTATTTCCGCATCGATCCGCCCCGCGCCGGGATCTCAAATCCATGGCCGACGAGTCACTGCCTTCGGCGGCGACTGCGCCGCCGACGTCATCGAACGCGGCGCCGCTCGGCCACTCGGTGATCCCGATCGTGAACAAGCTGCAGGACATATTCGCGCAGCTCGGCAGCTCCTCGACCATCGAGCTCCCCCAGGTCGCCGTCGTCGGCAGCCAGAGCAGCGGCAAGTCGAGCGTGCTCGAGGCGCTCGTCGGACGCGACTTCCTCCCCAGGGGCTCCGACATCTGCACGCGCCGCCCGCTCGTGCTCCAGCTCCTCCAGACCAAGCGGAAGCCCGACGGTACCGCTGGCGCCGACGAGGAGTACGGCGAGTTCCTCCACCTGCCTGGCAAGCGGTTCTACAATTTCAACGATATTCGCAGGGAAATTCAGGTGCTTTTTTGTTCCTTGTCACTTATACAATGAAGCAGTTTTATTTAGAACGCTTATTCTGACTGCCTATGTATGGTTTTCAATTAATTAAAGAAAAGTTACTGGACTTACAGGGTTGAGTGAACTGATTTTTAGATTTGGGACTTTAGGGGAAGCTCGTCAATGTCAAGGTGAAGCAATCTTTGATTAAATAAGCATTGGTAGGCTACTCAAGCTAGAGTAAAGACAATTGAGTGAAGTAAAATTTACATGAACTAAATCTATCCCTAGAATTTGCAAAAAGTCAATTTGGGAAAGTGCAATAGGATAGAGGGAGTTTGAAATTGAGATTGTTGACCAGACGCTTTAAAATGAGGGTTCCCCGGTCACTTTAAAAGTGGCGTGACTTTCCGAGGTTGATTAAACGTAAACTTTCTTCAGTTGGAGTTTGGAACATGGAGGTCACAAGTATATATTGGCATTCAAGTTGGCTCTCACTCTCTAGTTGAAAAATTAGGGAATCTTCGAGCTCAGGAAAGATATAGGCAGGCTTTCGGATCCTAGTGTAGTGCCCAGAGAACATAGTTTAAATGCAAGTCCTAAATATTGTCTACGAGGTAAAAAAGTCACTGCCCAATTGACTTGGTTGCCACAATTAATTTCTTTGTTGCTTTCATGGCTCTCACCTCTACCTTAAGTGCCCTAATTAGTACTTACTTCCTGAATGAGACAAATCGTTGGTAACATTATCTCCAAAACCATACCATGGTTAGCTACTTCTGCTGCTGTAACATCTGTATTGCATCAAAGTCTTTATTGCCGTGAACATGACATTGTTACTGATTTTATTGCTGCAAGGCTGGGCTTTTATCCGGAAGTTAGTACTGCATTGCTTTGCCATGTTCTGAAACTAAGTAAAAATTTCAAAACACAATGAATCTTCTGATTCATTTAGGAGTCCTTGTGTGCATGACTCCCACCCTTGCTTTCTCGCTAATGGTGTAGAGAGCTTGTCATTTCTTTTGCGATTTTTAACCTGCTATACACATTACCTATTTGTCTGCCTAGTCTAATGGAACTTCGTTCTACTCACCATAGACTTGTAGCGAGTTTATAGAGCTAGTCCTCTAGTGAGACCTGAGTGGAATAAATGACTGCACTAAACGGCACTAGAGTCCAGGAGGAAGCAGCGAAAAAAATAAGACCAAAAGATGTTCTTGTAAATATGGCCAATACCAACTATGATAGCATTATTTTCAGATCCAAAACTACTGGTTTCACTAATAATTCGGATAAGAATCCCTACAAGAAACAACCGACCTTAGGTTTCCCTCTGCACGCCAAAGTTGAAGACTCAAAACTCAAGGAATGGAGCCTTTTGAGGGGCACTGAAAATCAACTCATCAATAAGAAGTACCAACTGCCCACTTCCATCTCTTCCTCATTACCTACCACCATCGCAACACGTGCAAGTATTGGCATAACTAACTGTACCCAATGCCAAGAGCAGATGCCACGAACCTCCAGGTACCGCACAGTGGAGAAGTGATTAGTAGCCTCTCCGTCTTTCTTCCACACATAAGACCAATTCATTTTAATCTCATAGGTCAACGTTGCATTTTTTGGCTTTCTATTGGCTATTGGCCCATTCAAAGTAATAACAGAAGGTACCACACACTCCCAGGCTTTAGTGATATCTACGTTCTTACTTACCTGTCAAAAGAGAAATTTTGTTTTACTTTCCAGACGCTGACTTGTAAAATCAACATAGTGGATGACTAGTTTAAAATGGCTATTTTCTAGTTTTTTTTTTAGTATTGTTACTAAAGAATACTATCAATTGCTTTCTACATATACAAATTAGCTTTCTTTGCAGTACGAGTTTCAAATGATGCCACCTATGTTATGCTTATACCTATTCCCTTATTGGTGTTTAGTACCCTTATGTGGTGAAAGAAAAGTAAAATTCAAAACTTACTGTTATTGAAAAAACTGAGATATAATTACGTCCAAGCACCAGTATGGTCAACCATAATGAAATGTGGAAGCGGAACTAGAGGTTAGATGAAAAAGGGCGTAATTGAAGTGGATGAATCAAGTTTTATTAAGCAATTTTCCTAGTTATGTCAATTAACTCTGTAAGCGTACTGTATTACTGAGGTCCTGTCATAATTTGGAGGTTCTTTTAGTTTATTCTCATTCTGAAGTTTGTAAGCATCTCTTAGATCTTCCCAACTGTTTTCCCTCTCTCTGTGTATGTCCTGCTAATTTTGATGTTACAATAGTTACTTCTCTTCGTTATGGCTAATGGTATGTGATTGACCTCAGGCGGAAACAGATAAGGAAGCGGGAGGAAATAAAGGTGTTTCTGACAAGCAGATTCGTTTGAAGATATTTTCACCTAATGTTCTTGATATTACCTTGGTGGATTTGCCGGGTATAACAAAAGTTCCTGTTGGTGACCAGCCTTCTGATATTGAAGCGCGAATTAGAACGATGATAATGTCGTACATTAAACTTCCAAGCTGCTTAATACTAGCTGTTACGCCGGCAAATGCTGATCTTGCAAACTCTGATGCACTTCAGATAGCTGGAAATGCTGATCCTGATGGTGGGTTCTTATGTCTGTATCTTTTTGTTCTTATTGAGAAGTGATATGAAGCATAACAGGAAGCAATTGCTGTTCAACACTAGAGCTTATACGTGATATTTTCTGCTGGCAGGTTATCGAACAATTGGCGTGATCACTAAGGTGTGACATGCTTGAATGCGGATACTCATCCGCGTGTTTATCTTTTTAACATTAAAGGGTTTCTTTTCTGACTCGGTTTAGCTTGTTATCTTTGTTGTTTTAGTTGGATATTATGGACAGAGGTACTGATGCTCGCAACTTTTTACTTGGAAAAGTGATCCCCCTTCGACTTGGCTATATAGGCGTTGTCAATCGTAGTCAAGAGGTAGTTCAGAAGAACGTTTGGATATATTGTGTTTTTATTTTTACAGCGTATTACATTGGAACTCCTCTATTTGTGTCAACATGTATAATATAAGCAAGAAATGATCTAGTTATCAGTAAACAGATTTATCAACTTGTTATAAGAGAATTATATCAGTTTTTAAGTTGATAGACTTCACATCTTGTTTTTTCCCGCTTTTGATAAGTGACCAGATCTTGTTAACCGATATCATTCTTAAACAGGATATTATGCTCAACCGGACAATTAAGGATGCACTTGTGGCTGAGGAGAAGTTTTTCCGCAGTCGTCCTGTATGTCGCAGTAGTGTTTATGTCATAGTTCAAATCTTTGTCCTGAATTTGATCGATTTGTTATTTATATCTCCTGATGTTATATAGGTGTACAGTGATATCGCTGATCGTTGTGGAGTCCCCCAGTTGGCAAAGAAGTTGAACCAGGTAAAATGATGCAATACTTTATCAATGATTTTACCTGCAGTTTTCTTTACTTTATCAAAGCAGCCGGCCGTGTTAAGCATCTCACTTGTGCAGTCTTTTTTGACACGTGCATCATGCACATCCTTCCTCATTCTTATTTGATGAAACCATTCAAACTTTTTTATGTTTATTCTCATGCCCCATTAGGCCAGTTAGACAAATTTCTGACAATCTGGGATCTCATGGATGTCATCTTTTTTTGCTTATCCTGAGGCCTTAGGTGTAGTATAAATCTTGCTTTATTTTCTGCAGATTCTAGTACAACATATCAAGACACTGCTTCCAGGGTTGAAGTCACGCATTAGTGCTGCTTTAGTTTCTGTTGCTAAGGAGCATGCTAGCTTTGGGGAAATCATAGAATCAAAGGTACTTTCTAATTCACTTTGACAGTTTCGTGTTGTTGCTGATGTCGATGCATTGACTTGCAGACTGATTCCAGTCATGTGCTTCCCGGTTTTACCCTCAGCAATTTGTATTAGATGAAACTGGTCTTGAATTGTCTTCTATACATGCATGTGCATGCAGTGAATTGACAGTATATGTTTCAAATGCTATCACATATTACTTGGTGCATCTAAACAATTTCCTTGGTAGAAGGCAGTCCTGAAAGCAAACAGATTTATATGTTGTTGGCCACTTGAGCTGATAGCTTCCTGTTAAACCTTTGTGTCTTGTTGATTTGTCTCTCTTTTTTAATTAGGCTGGTCAGAGCGCTCTTCTTTTAAACATTCTTGCAAAATATTCTGAAGGTAATGTGGCTTTGCATGATCTCTATTGTATTTAGTTTTGTACTTACATGGCCCCCTTCTTTTGACAAGTCATTTGATTGAATACAGCGTTCTCTTCACTGATTGAGGGAAAGAACGAGGAAATGTCGACAGCTGAGCTTTCTGGCGGGGCACGAATCCATTATATTTTCCAATCAATCTTCGTGAAGAGCCTGGAGGTGTGTTTTGTAGTCTAATTTTTTTTTTCTTTTTTTTCACTGTAAATATTTTTTGACTTTCCAGTCACGATGAGACTTAAGCCCATCCTCTGTACTATGAATATCCAGGATGAGGTACCATATTGTGTGCTGTTTGTGGATTAAATAGTTCCAATTGACGTCACTAAATCTGGACAAAACATTAAATTGAAGTTATGGGGAAGTACTTTACAATCCAAAGGCTTGTTAAGCAGAACTCAATGGAGTACGCCGAATGCAATTTCAGTAAAACTAGGAGGCTGCGGGGGAAATACCTAAGAACCTAGTTGTGGAACCGAGATACGTATTGTGTATCAAAATCCCGTTCGGTGTATCGATATCGTGTATCGCGTGATATCGCGTATCGTAAGATACATATCAAATTTAAGGCTTTAGTAATGATATAAACATCTGATAAGCAATATACGTTGACGAATAAATTTCGCATCGTGAATCTAGTCTAATGCCTCGAATACATTGTTTCATGCCAAAGAGCAATTGCTTCTACTTGTAATAAGTGCAGTTCAAAAGTTTGAGGCCAGTGAAATTTTCGTAAATTCTTGTAAGATAACATAGTATTGCCTAATAATATAGTATGATAACTGTAAATTGTAAGATACAAGCTTTACATTGTGAATGCAGATACCCTGCCATATTGTATAATGTCGGTATTGTCATCTAATATGTATCGTGTATCCTAAGCCATATCGTAATGTACGAGCTACACTGAATTTATATGTAAATGCCATATGGTATGATTTTATATGTGTACGTATCCGCATGATGCATATTGTAAGATACTGACAACTGCACCTGAGAAAGCTATCTTTCGTTATCTTGGATCAATCATGCACAAAGAGATTGGCGAGGATCTTGCCCATGGGATAATAGCAGGTTTGCGAGATTGGAGGTCTACTTCTGGGGCTGTGCGCTCGTAATATTCCTCTCAAGTCGAAGGGAAGATTTATAGGACGGCAGTGAGGCTAACAAATGTTGTATGATTTGAGTACTATGTATTTTATTCCACGTCAAGTTACGATGTATCTGCAAGGCTTTGTTCTGTGAACTATTGCTTTTGAATGGTAACCTCCTTGTGCTAAATGGGATTAAGGTAGATAAGACAAGATATAACTTCTCTAAACAGCCATCCCAAGCTGTAATCGTTGCTAGACTTGCATATCTTTACTGGAAATGATCCAGTTATCTATGCTTCTTTATCTATAACCTACAACTTATCTTTGCGAGTAGCAAGTTACACTGAACTTTCATGAGTTTGAGACCCTTTGTCCTAAACAAGTATCGCTAATAGTTCTGGTAGGAAATAATGTACTGTCAAGTGAAGCTGCTTTGACTCATAAATTTCATGAAGTTTCATTTCTATCACAGGAGGTGGACCCATGTGAGGATTTGACTGATGATGACATCCGAACTGCCATTCAGAATGCAACTGGTCCTAAATCTGCATTGTTCGTACCAGAAGTAGGTGTTACTCTGTTTTCTTCTGTTTTCTGGATTTTTTACTTAAACAAAAACTTCATCGGTTTTTTTGCAACATGCGTCATTCTTTAATCTTTTCTTGTATAGGTCCCATTTGAAGTCCTTATTCGGAGGCAAATAGCTCGTTTGCTCGATCCAAGTCTTCAATGTGCAAGATTTATTTACGATGAGTTAATTAAGGTAGTGGAATTTTCTTAAAACAAAGACACTTAGTTATTTATCTGTGTGATTTACCTTACCAATTTTGTAAGGTGTGATATATTGAGCACTTGAGTTTAGCTGAAGTTCTTCTATCTTTAGATGAGCCACCGATGTATGGTCAATGAGCTTCAGCGATTCCCCATTCTAAGAAGGCGTATGGATGAGGTTATAGGAAATTTTTTACGTGAAGGTCTTGAACCATCAGAAACGATGATTGGACACATTGTTGAAATGGAGGTATGAAACTATAGCATACTATTTGAGCATTATAACGTTGATGTGCTTC
This sequence comes from Escallonia rubra, assembly GCA_033065855.1. Taxonomy (NCBI): domain Eukaryota; kingdom Viridiplantae; phylum Streptophyta; class Magnoliopsida; order Escalloniales; family Escalloniaceae; genus Escallonia; species Escallonia rubra. The sequence goes on along the minus strand of JAVXUO010001352.1, from coordinate 183,752 downwards.
AACAAATACTATATGTAAACATGCACAGACGGGGCTTAATCGCTAATACTCCATACTGAATTTGTGGATATGTCGATGCATTTTTCCTATGTTCTCTAGGTTTTAGGTTCTCAGCATAGACATTGAACTTTATATGCTTCTGTTCTACAGATGGACTATATCAACACTTCACACCCAAATTTTATTGGAGGGAGTAAAGCTGTAGAGACGGCTTTGCTGCAGGTCAAATCATCTAGGGTACCCGCAAGCGTTCCTAGGCAGAAGGTAAATTCATCATAATAAGCTGGTTATTATATGATTGGATGCTGGCATGGTGCTGGCTAATGGAAGTGTTCATTGTTTTCTACTTTCACTTGTTTCCTATCACTCTCTTGCATCTTTACTTTCACATTCTAAATTATTGCTGTGTACTTGTTTATCAGGATGCAGTGGAGTCAGAAAAAGTACCATCATCGGAAAGAAGTCTCAAGTCTCGTGCCATTCTTGCCAGACCAGTGAATGGGATTGTTCCGGACCAAGTAGGGCTAATTGGCTTGTTCTTAGATTAATTTTTAGTGTTTAGTTGGACGGTTTCTGTTAAAAGTATACTTTGTTTCACGTTTCTAAGTCAGAAGGACTTCATAAATCATTCGTATGATTTCCTATGATTCCTGTTATCTTACCTTCTTCTTTTGTTTTACTTTCATGCATGATCAATAGGCAGTCCGTTCTGTTGCAGATGCAGATAAAAGTGCTCCAGTTGGTAAACATTTACTTTGAAAGAATTACACTCCAGTTCGCTAGCATTTCTAATTACTTGATGGTTCCGGTGATGATGTTTAATAGTAGAAAGTCGATAGTTATTAGAGTTTCTAGCTGCTCCTTTTAGAGAAGTTCCGACTTGACCGCTGCTTAAGTCGTTAGGTCTAGGAGTACAAATGCCATTGCTTTGCATACTGACAAGTATGTTAACTCAGGAAATACAAGTGGTTCAACTTGGGGCATTTCTTCGATTTTTGGTGGGCATGATAATCGTGTATCGATGAAAGAGACTTCAAATAGCAAGCCATTCGTTGAACCTGTTCAGAGCATGGAGCATGCATTTTCTATGATCCATTTGAGAGAGGTCAGGACATAATTCCCTTCTCCTCAACGGACTGCCTTATTGGGCTTCAATGGGTTTGCTTATGATTATTCTAACTCATATCTGTTGATTTTCGTTACAGCCCCCAACCGTCTTGAAGCCCTTAGAAACCCATTCAGATCAGGAGGCTATCGAAATTTTGGTCACAAAGCTATTGTTGAGGTCGTACTATGACATCGTCAGAAAAAATATCGAGGATTCTATACCTAAAGCCATTATGCACTTCCTGGTAATTTTATATCTTGGACAACCCTGATGTTGATCTTATGAAAATTCTATATTTGACGTAGAGGACTCACTAGCATTGTCCGGAGTTAACCCTGATGTGGTTTGCAGCTTCAAAAAGTCATTTAAGATCGTATATTTGGAATATATTTTTTGTTCATTTTGAACTGATTAACTCTTTAACATGCGAAGATTGAAATTCTAACCCCAACTTATCCAAAATAGTTAATCTTTATTGCGTAAATGCTTGATGTACATCTTGGAGAACCTGTTAATGTTCATCCTTTTTTATCAGCTAGGCACTCCATGTTCTGGGGGGAACATTTGGCTGACTAGTTGTTAACTGCTGACACTAGTCGACTTGTACAAATCTAATGGCTTCTATGTTGAAAATCTTTAACTGAACCTGGCAATATGCCTTATTTTATGACCTCCAATACCATTTACAGATTCTGTTGCATGACTATGTAATGTACCGTATTGTACATACTTGCAAGTTGCCAACTTTGTCATGTTAAAGTGCAAAACATGGAATGCATATATGGGGATATATAAGCAAGTACATGGAGAATAATCAAGTGGGTTGTGGCCACTGGCCAAGGCAGTTGCTGCTAGTTGATGGTCATGGTCACTGGCAGCCAACTTGGCATGGGCTATAAGTTTTTAATACATTTTTTTGCTGGCATTACCCAGATTTGGATGTTCAAGTGGTCTTCGGGATAAGAATGCTCCAAGTTCTTAGACTCCATCAATGTGACCTGCATTGCTAATGGTATCTGAAGAGAATAGCTTAAGAGCAGGGGCTAGAGGCAATTGCCTGCTATGTTTTTCCCCCCGCAAGAAGAAATATGTTAGCATGAAGTTAGGGTTAAAGTATTATCACCCTCATATTTCTTTTTAATGAAAGCCTTATCAATGTCATTTCTTGTGTATGTGACACTGCAAAAGAGTATTAGAGGGTAAAAGGGAGAAAGATGCTTTTGGTACGTCCCAAAATCTGAGTTGTACTTTTTAAGAAAGAAATAGTCATGCCATGATGTTGCATATTACTCTTAATTGCAAGGGGACGAGAAAAAGTCATTCAAATTTATAATTTTCGGAATATGGAAATAATGCCTCGCTTTGGGGTATGTATGCTTCATGTGTAGAGCCCCAAAAAGCATCATTTGATAGACATCCTTCGTGTGTACTTTGTGCTTGCGGCTCTATATTGGTGTTCTTTATGATAGTGTATGTTTGTTCTCCTAAGAAAAGTCTGTATGCATGTCTCTGTGTTCTTCAGGGTGGGAAGTCAATATTGCCCATATTTGTTGTGTATGATGTGGGTCTATAAATGTAAGAAAAGATCTGCCCTGAGATTTTTTCAGTTGATACAGATATTCTGACATGCCTATGCTAATGTTTTTGTTCATTACCAGGTAAACCATACCAAAAGAGAGTTGCACAATGTCTTCATTAAAAAGCTTTACAGGTAAAAATAGATGAAAATGGAAATCGTGCAGTTTAAGAATCTATTCTTATTCTTCTAGAGCAGATAATGTACCTTTCTCTCATGTTTTTAATCAGTGAGCTCTCTTATGATTTAAGCAGGGACAACCTGTTAGAAGAGATGTTGCGGGAACCTGAGGAGGTGGCAATGATGAGAAAGCGTGCCCGAGAGACGCTACATGTTCTTCAGCTGGCTTTCCGGGTGGGTTACTGTTCCAAATTCATTCATCTCAAAATATCATGAATAGAAGTATCCACTTGTGGACCACATACTACAAATTTCCTAATAAATGCGTGAAGTTCATCAAATACCTTACCAAGCCGCAGCGCTTCTTTTCAAGTTAGCACATGCATATGCAACTGTTTGTAGTGGAAATCAAATTTGCTTGTACTGGCTGTAAGTCCTTTCTCTGAACACGACTGTTAAAATGGTGGTCAGGGGTTTGATCCTATCATCACTTGGCGAAGAACTCCTGTGCATGTTTTTTAAGCTACCTCTTCAACAAGTTTGCTCTCTACCCTATAAATCCATTGATTCGTCTTTTCCTCTTTGTAGACATTGGATGAATTACCACTCGATGCAGAGACAGTTGAGAGGGGTTACAGCTTGAATACTGATCCAACGGGCCTACCGAAAATCCATGGGCTCCCAACGTCATCTTTATATTCCACAGGCAGTGGCTCAGCGGACTCCTACACTGCTTCTCCTAAACACAAGTCCCGTAACTCGTCTCATTCAGGGGAGCTACACTCCCCCTTTTACGCTAATGCAGATTCAAATGGAGGTGGACGCCTCAACCTTTATCCGTCAGTCGATCGTTAAACGATTGGAAAGGATGATAGCAAACGGAGTCTACCAAGGCATGAATATTCATTTGATTTTCTTTGGATTCAGCATCCTCTCAAGATAATTGAAACAACCTACTGGAGCGAGGGGATAGAAATTTTTTGTTAGAGGTTCTAGTGATGTTGACCATTTGTGTGAGCCCATACGTTGCCCTTGTCTTACTCATCAGAAGAAAGTATAGTTGAATGCATTATTTGGCATAGCTCCTCAATAGAATAACTAGGGAGCTCGTATTTTCCTATATAAGCAAATGTAAGTATAGCTGCTTACTTCCATAGCTGGTTGAGTTTGTTTATGTTCTCCTTTCATATTAAAGTGCTTCCAATTACGCAATTTGCTTGTACATGGGGATTTATTAGGAGTAAATCTGTAATAGTTCAGAGGAAAAGCATTGAGCTATTCCAGATGTACATATGCTTGGTTTATGGTGCCTTCGATGGAACTGCCTATAGTTGTTGCTGAGTCAACATGTAACTTTGTATAGCGCGCGCGCTCACGCACACAGAAAAGATGATGGTTAAAAAGTATCAGGGATTCAAATCTCCACAATTTGGTCTGTTTAGTCAAGTTGAAAATAATTCCATTCTCGGATCTCATACATGTTTTAGTTACTTATTCACATGGTTTCACAAAGACCAAGTGACCATGTGTGTGTTATTTACTTGCTTTTTTTGTGCCCATAGACAGGTGCGTAGGATTGCTAGGATTTGAGCAGATTTTGCATTGTCGCCTTATAGAAGCATGGAAGATGTGAATCCAATAATGTTCCTTGTTGTGGGCTTCGTGTTCTGGCATTCGCTTGCAGGTATGAAGAAGCGAGTCGGACGCTTATGGAAGCTACCAGGGTTCGGTGAGAGATGGAAATGATTTGGTGGCTAAGAAGACGCCGGTAAGAATCGTCACTCTCTGAAGTTAGAAATATGTCACTAATAATAGATTATAACATATCAATTAAAATTACCCTTTTACAACTTGAATAGTATTTAAAAGAAGTTAGAAATATGTCTTTTTGTTTGATAAAACTGAAATTTAAGTGCTGAAAAAATCAACACTTTAAGCGACTGAATTTCTAGTGAAAAATAAGTTAACCTGTTTGGTAAACCAAAAGTAGATGTCTGAAAATTATTTATTTACAAATTTATCCATTTTACCAAAATTATGCATTTGTTTATGTACTTCATAACTTTTTTTGGGGGACTAAAATCGTATTGGTGGCAGTGACGATGGAGCAGTAATGGTGGTGGTAGTGGCGACGGCAAAAATGTGTAAATGGTGGCGGTAATGGTGCGTGAAGATGTGGTGTTGATAATTGTGATGATAGCGATAGGCGGCGACATGGTGGTCATGGCAGTGGTTGTAGTATGGTGGATCTTTAGATGATTTTGACGGAAATGAACGTGGTGACAACAACGACAATATGGTGGAGGTGGCGGTGTCCTTGTGGTGGTGTCGATGGCGGTGGTGATAGTGGTTAGGTCGTGGTAGCAAAAGAAAATAATAGTTGTGGTGGTGGTTGTATTGTGGTGGAGGCGATGTTGCCAGCAAATTAACTGATGTGGCATCGTGGTGGTAATTATTATTTTTTTATGTAAAAATATGTTTAATAACTTTTAACCATCTCACTTAGAATTAAGTGATCAGCATTAAGTAAGTCTACCCTGACTTAAAATTTTAATCTATTTTTTGTGAGAATTAATTTTTTAAGTGATACAAGATTTAGCGTTATCAAATGCACTTAATTGAAAATCATTGAAAATTTTAAGTGCTTAATTGCTTCATCAAACAGACCCTAATTATATATTAATTATTATTATACTAAGAATTGTAACTACAACCTGAATAGTATCTAAAATTTTTCTTCAGTATGTATAAAGTTTTGAATTTATTGGTAATACTTGTTGGATCTTAAATTTCTATTTGAAGTCAGCATGGCTTACTCCAAGTGAGATTTTGGATAAATTAACTTCTACAAGCCAAAACTAACAAAACTGCAACTCCAGAAACAAATAGTGTTGAAATTGACGAGTCCTTGCTGAAAGGTTACCTATAATATGAAATATCAGGCTCAAAGATCCCATGACCTGGAATAATGGCTGCTCCTCCGCTTGCATCATTAAGCCCCTCAAGGCTACCACCCTCTGGTAAAATTTCATCATCCATCAAAACCGCAAACTACACTCAAATTCCTTCGTGGGTATCGCTAAAATGCAACCCTTCTACGACCAAAACACCCCAGATTCAACAAGGCCGTCTCGAGAACGTGAATTTAGTCTCGCTTTGTAAACAAGGCAAGCTCAAAGAGGCGCAAGAGTTTCTCAAAGAAATGGACGAGTTTGGTGTTTCGGTCTCTCCCCACTCGTATGAAATCTTGCTTGAAACATGTGCGAAGCTGCGGTCTTTATCGGGTGGAAGGTCGATACATGATAGACTGAGAAGAATTGTGGAAAACCCATCTGGGTTTCTTGACACCTGTCTGCTGCAAATGTACTGTAGTTGTGGGAGTTTCGTGGACGCGCAGAAGGTGTTTGATGAAATGCGTGAAATAAGTTTGACTTCTTGGGCTGTACTCATATCTTCGTATGCAGAAGAAGGGTTACTAAACAAAGCTTTGGAGTTGCTTTTGAAAATGGAGGTGTCTAGTATCAGATCAAAACCAACTATTTTTATTGGCCTTTTGCGGTCTATAGTGGATTTAGAGCTCGGTAAACAGTTGCATTCTCATGCAATCAAAACTGGTTTGACGAATAATGTATCCATGGATACCGCGATTTTAAATATGTACGTGAAGTGTGGATGTTTAGAGAATGCCGAGCTAGTGTTTGATCAAATGCTTGAAAAGAATGCAGTGGCTTGGACCGGATTGATGGTGGGGTACACCCAAGTTGGGAAGCAACAGGATGCTCTAAAGTTGTTTGCGATAATGGCAAAGGAAGGCTTTCAGTTTGATGAGTTTGTGTTCTCAATAACACTTAAGGCATGCGCTGGCTTGGAGGACCTGGAAATGGGACGACAGGTTCATGGTTACGTTGTGAAACTTGGGCTGGAAGATAATGTTTCGGTGGGCACTCCTCTTGTGGACTTCTACGTTAAATGCAGAGTTATGGAATCTGCTCGTCGAGCATTTGAGAGGATCTCTGAACCAAATGATGTTTCATGGAGTGCTATAATCTCTGGATATTCACAAATTGGTGAATTTGGAGAATGCATTAAAATCTTCAGATCATTAAGAAGTAAAGATGTGGTTTTGAATTCATTTATATACACCAATATCTTCCAAGCATGCTCTGCAATTGCAGATTCTTGTTTGGGTACCCAAGCTCATGGAGATGCAATAAAAAGAGGTCTAGTTTCGTATCTTTGTGGAGAGAGCGCCATGATTACTATGTATGCGAAATGTGGCAAATTAGACTACGCGTACGGAGCCTTTGAATCGATAGATAAGCCTGACTCTGTGGCCTGGACTGCAATAATTGCCGGTTGTGCTTACCATGGTAATGCTTCTAAAGCTCTAAGCCTTTTTAAGAGGATGCTAGCTTCTGGTGCGAGGCCCAATGCAGTTACATTTGTAGCAGTTTTCAATGCCTGTAGTCATTCAGGTTTAATCTCAGAAGCCAAGCAGTTTCTGGAAACGATGAGTAGCAAGTATGGTGTTGACCCAACTATCGATCACTATGATTGTATGATTGATATATATTCTCGAGCCGGGCAATTGGAGGAGGCATTTGTTTTGATAAAAACTATGCCATTTGAACCTGATGCTATGAGTTGGAAAAGTTTATTGGGTGGATGCTCAATCCATCGGAATTTCGAGCTCGGTAAAGTTGCAGCTGAAAAGCTCCTTGAATTGGACCCACAAGATACTGCCGCTTATATTCTCCTGTTCAACTTGCATGCTTCATCTGGGAATTGGCAAGAAGCAGCTAATGTTAGAAAACTGATGGCTGAAAGAGATTTGAGGAAGGAGGTCAGTTGCAGCTGGATTACAGTTCAGGGCAAAGTGCACTGGTTTGTCGTGGGTGATAGACACCATCCTCAAACACAAGAGATATACTCAAAGTTAAAGGAACTCGAATACTCTAGAAGTAGCAGCCAGGATGTGCTTCTAAGTGAAGAAGATGCATTACATAATTTACCGGAGCGGAAGGCACAGCTTCTTGACCATAGCGAGAGACTTGCAATTGCATTTGGGCTTCTTTCAACACCAAGTAATGCCTCTATTGTGGTTTTCAAAAATCTGCGGGCTTGCAAAGATTGCCACGAGTTTGCAAAGCATGTGTCAATGGTCACAGGACGTGAACTGGTTATTAGAGATTCCAATAGATTTCATCACTTCAAATCAGGGGGATGCTCTTGCGGTAATTACTGGTGAAATCTTACGGTATGGATCTGCTAATTTCTCTGCTTCCTGCATAGATCTACATATTTGTGAATACTTCACTTGTCCATCTTGAAACCCATCGTGTATAAAAATACCCATGTACAATGGCAAGCATTGCATATTCTTGGGCTAGCATTTTAGTTTGAGAGGAATACTGCAGGAGTAATTCATCAGAGCTTTCCAAGGACTTCTGGAGTGAGCCCATCGCTATCATCATTGAGAAAAAGTTCTCTGGTACAATCTCTTTCAGCGGTGCCTGTGAACAGCCAACTGCTAGCTGTAATCTACACGGACCATTATTTTGGGGGTGCAGTTTTTCCATCTGACTGCTTCAATCAGTGGCCTCTTCAGGATGAAGATTTCCGAGTCTTAAGCCTCATTCGCCCTTTTTCAGACCTTGTTGTGGCCTGCTGGAGATATTTTTGGGTTGTCAGCTGATGCACACTTATCGGCTTGGGAATAGCTAGTTATGAAAAGGTGCTGAGATTGGTGCTCAATGCAAATGGAGGCCGGACTGTCCTTGGTAGTCGCGAGGAGTGTTCTGCTGTTCTGTGCCTCAAGGGTTCAAGACATTCGGCTGATTCAGTGGTCCGATGGAAGCAGCCCCAGACGGGCTTACAGCTTCCGTTCTTGCTGATAGTTTACATCCTTCGGGCTCGTTTTGCCTCGAGAAATGTACAGATGGAAAGAGCATGGAACGAACGTATAAATATAAGTGAACACTAGTATTTATGTTGTTCGGTAACGTGGGGTTATCACGTCTAACCATTAAAAATCAGCACCATATTTTCTCCCGTCTTAAAAAAAACCTGTATTAATTGCGATGTTATCCTATGAAAATTGATTGTAAATTTCGAAAAGAATTGTACAAAACCTTGGAAAGCATTATATCAAAGTATCAATATGGGAAGAAATTGTCAAAAATATTGTAATTCGCCACCAAGTATCATAAAACTTTACGTTGTTATGTAGCAAAAGGTTAATGTGTAACTCCTGATGTGCTATTCTACCTCCCCATAGGTCGCTAAAAGGTTACGAGGTGTTATTAACGACGAACAGCAAATGCAAAAGCTCAGCATTTCTTGGTTTAGGGACATAATTGCACAAACGGTCCTCTGCTTTTTTCAACTTCTTAGGATAAAACAAATACCATTATCTTTGGTTTTGAAGATCTTCCAAACCATTTCCGCAGAAATCGGGACTCACCTTTTTCTGATCCTTTGATAAAAAGATTCATTATGCAAACATTAACTTTTCACATAATACCTACATGGTACTAAATTCATCCTAGAATGCACAAAATTAAAGTCGAAAAAATGATCGGATCAGAGGATTATAAAATCACATGAGCTGGTAAAAAAAAAGAACATAATTCATGTTAAATGAGGCGAGTAATTCAGATAAATAAATAAAAAAAAGGGCAAAACAGCATTACATTCTCAGATCAGCCTCTTTACCTATGAACAATAACAAAAAACCTAATGTTGGTATGATACACCCTCGTGTTGTCGATCGATCAAGCACAGGACTGTATATACAATCTCTATAACTTTTGAGTATTTTAGAAGAATGAAATTTCCCCACTTATTGGACACGTTAATCCAGTAGCGCTTGGGATGGCATTTGACTGCAAGCGATGCACTTCCATTTACCTTTCAGCAGTCACAGCTATATTATCTCCATTAGAAGTAGCGACTACATCAGCAGCAACAGTTATAGCACCCGAATCATTAGCTTCGCCATCGCTCTGACGGAAGAACATTTGAAAGTCACTCAGAAATAGAATTATGCATATAAAAAAGTGCATTGGCTTTAGTGAAGTAAGTTTGTCTCTTGAAGATAGCATACCTGTTCAGTTGCCTTCGCATTAGCGTCCTGAGTTCCCGTACCTGAAACCTTAGAAAGGTCTCTTAAAACTCCCTGCAAATAACTTCAAGAATGAAACCACTGAACGGAAGTGCCAGTTGTAATTTTCTCCGGGATATCAAAATTTTTGGTACACTACTAGGTATAGATATCAAGGATGCATTATATATCTTCAGCCGACAGATAAAAAGAGTTGCTTGCCAATGCACTCAATAAGCACTTGGAATTAAGTTAGGCAACATCAAGTTTAAACCAGCATGAATGATTTGACCATTTGCAAAAGGGAAGAGTTTGGTTGTCACTTGAATTGGCTCATCCACTTTTCTACACTATCTTGATTCCAAATCCTCTATCATAATTGGTTCCATTTGAGAATAGTGGAAATCTTCTCATGAGGAAGTACGCACCAATTGAAAGAAACATGTAAGCATCCCAAATTCTCCAATTAGCTCCATTCAAAATGGACGCTTTTATGGAAAAAATACAACAGAAAGAGTGGATAAGCTTAATCAAATTTGGAAGAAAAACAAAGTCCCCGAAAAGCAAATGAAATGCCATAAAAAATTTTGATTAGCTGGTTCTTATAGAAAGAAATATCTTCGCAAAGCTCAAAATGCAAACAAGAGGAGACATGAATGCCATTCAGATTCCAGGGAGGGACAAAAGATAAAGGCTCAAAGATTGCTTGAGCATTGCAATCAGAGCTCAGTCACAACTTCCAACAAGAATTATTGTTGTTGACCAAACTAAAGTTACAAGGGGTCTCCACATATACGGTAGAATCTTGATGGATAACTAAAAGTATAAAGGCTCAAAGATTGCTTGAGCATTGCAATCAAAGCTCAGTCATGACTTCCAACAAGAACTATTGTTGTTGACCAAACTAAAGTTACAAGGAGTCTCCTCATATACGTTAGAACCTTGATGAATAACTAAAACAGAACTCTAAGACCACAAACGAAATAGTATTTCATTTACCATCATCCTAGATGTCTTCTATTGTAACTCATGCAATATGTACAATCATGTGTTACTGTAGTGACGTGAGCGCATACGACATAAACTTTTGCGTTTCTGTTCCATAATTTTCTCTTCCCGATTCCCTTTCTCAATTGTCCCATCATCAAATAGCAGAGCCGGTTGTCTTTTTGAGCAATATCTCCATTTTTCTCTCTTCCTGACTTCCTTTATGTATTCTTCCAATCACCAATCCTCCACCTCGAAATAACAAAGGCGCTAGTAACTTAAGCAACATTCTTGAATCTCCTAATATTTATTTCTAGAACTACATAAATCGTCTGTATCTACTAGATCGTCCAATCAACAAAAGGAGTGATGCCTATAGATCCAATCCACATCTAAAAGCTTGAGTTCTCCAAGCAGAATATAAACTGATCATATTCTTCCATTCAAGTAGCCTAGGTTATAAGAGGTCATGGCCGTTATGCTAACCATAAGGACATCCATTTGCATTCCTAGTAATGCATTTACAAGCCAAACTGCCATTCCTTCATAATTGGTCTTGAGTAATACCCTTTCTTGGACACAAAATTTTATCCATCAGTCTTGTAGTAGTAAAGCATTCCCATCTTGTTCTCTCTTTCCAGGAAAAAAACGTATGTTCACACCTGTACTCTCCAAAAATTGTTTTACAAACACTCTTTAACCAAGACCAAATTTTTATCCCCATCAATACTAATAAGTAAATAAATAAATAAGCAACACGACGCAAAACAGAATTGAAGAAACGAGATATGAAGATTTTTGTCTTACTCACGTCCCAGTTGGCAAATTTAAAAGCGTTTACTGTCTTAGACTGAATAAAGGACCGCGCATAACGTGTCACGGCACAACCCTACATCTACTACAAACAGCACATATCCCTAATGCACCTTTCTTTGAAAATTAGTAGAAGCTTGGAGGACTAAAAGCGCAAAGCCACCAAGCATGAGATCTGATTGACAGCATAGGGCTCTCACAAAGCCTCAATTTTGATCAATGACAAATATCATGACAAAACTGCCATGTAGAAATTGAGGCCTTCATTTTCGCCTCCTCTTTCCACTCTCCCCTGATCAACCAGAAAATGCAGAGGTGTCAAGTCCAAAAAAATTCCTCTTCTTCCGGCATCTCTTGTATAAAGTACAACTCCACAATAAACTAACAAAAATCTTAAGCATAACCCATGAAATACCAAGGGTGAATATATAATATCCCAAATAGCCTTGGCCGCCGTACAGTGGATCAGAGGTGGTCCAAACTCTCTCCAGCTGACTTATACATGTAGCACCAACTTTCACCTTTTCTAGGCTAGATACGACTCCTAGATACAATGTTTCATACCCATCAGTCCCAGATAAAGATCGTTTTACTACGGATGAAGCCGATGGACGACTATCCGTTAAGCATGGCCCAATCAGTTACTTAAATAGGAACTGTTGTCTTCCAACAGGTCTATCTTCCTTCTTAATTATATCAGCAAATGAATCATTCTTAGGATTTAAGATTGCTACCAGCAAAGTCGTTTGGCGCTTTAGCCTGACTGGCTATTCCTTGTATAATGAAGGAACCAGAACACTGTCTATTAAACTACAAGATGTTCTCCGTACCCCTTGTGTAAGATTTTTTAGGAAGCCGGTAGAATTTTCTACAAAACGACTTAATTATCCTTGAACTTACAACTAGACCAAATTATTACTGCGTATCAGAAATTGACATTGGTACACGCACCAAGTTTATGTCCTTGGACTTCCCAGGACTCAATAAAGTACTATGATGTTCTTAAAGAAGGCATGCCAGGCGAGAGCATACCACTTCGTCGCGAGAAAAAAGCACGTCTGGGCCAGTCAAGAGTCAAAGGCCCCAAAAAGAGAAGAAAATATATATATAGGTCAAAGGTGCCCTAAAGGTTCTACTGCCATCACAAGTAGAATAGAGGGGGATAGAGGAAGAAAAAAGAAGAAGGGGAGTGAAGAAGAAGAAAACAAGAAGAGAATGAGATCAAACCATCCCAAACCTCATGAGATCTCATCATCTTCTTCGTTATCTTCTTCGTAATACTTTCTTCTTACTCTTCTTCTCTTCTGTTGTTTAACTTTAACTGGACCAAAAAGAAGTTTGGCACCGTCACTTTTTCCCATAGTCTTTAATATCTGGAACTTATGTCATGTGATATTTTATCTTGTCATACTCATGATACGAAATTCGAGCAACCATAATGGCTGAGCATTATTCTTTAGTGCCAGAACAAAAGTTTTCTTGTTAATGCAGGAGGTACAACTCGAAGCAGTACTTTGCTCTGGCACTAAGAATAAGTGCTTCGGCAATATGGTAAATCCTGACTTAATAGTAATGCCTGTAACATTCATAACTCTATACAAGAACGCCTTCAATCAGCCTCCCACCTCTCGCAATCAAATGCCAATCTTCCTTCTCGCGAGACAGGGATATCATTCGGAGGTGAGGTGATGGCAATAGTATCAGTTAAAGCAGTCCTTCCTAAATGAGAAGCACCATGTGGCCCACATAACAGAATAACTACTAGACCTAGACCAGGACCTTGAGAATTGGGACTCATGGTGCACCTAGAACTTGCTCTTCCCTTTTATAGTCTCAACAACCTTAGAATTCGACTCTTGTTGCTTTTAGCATGTTACAGTTCTCACCTCCTGACCACTCTCTATCTTTTGTAAGCCATTGCTACATCCAAAAGGATCAAACATCCTTGCAGAGCAAGATAACCATCACCCACAAACAACCATATTGGATAACCGACTTTAAGAATTGAACAGAATCAAATTATGTTGTGCATTCTAAGGAATTTCAATATCTGGCATTTATTCGCTTTCCTTCCGACTTCTTCTCTCCCTCTAAATTAAGAGCTAATCTACCTGTTCTTGCTTCCCCCTTCTCTTCTACCAGTAGTGTTCTGTCTATCTATCTCTTACCCTAACGGTGCAACACAAGCACCACTTACTCTCAAAGAATCCTATTCTCCTTAACTACCCTCCAAATTACCAATACTTATGGCATAAACAACAAAGAATGTGTATAAAAAAAGCCACTTTGCTTTACATCAGTACTCATTTCCTTTAAGCCATGCATAACATGAGACATACAATGGCTAAAACATTCTCCAGCATAAATTTTTCTGGTCATGTAAGATGCAAAATCAATTTGAGCATGCATGGATTGTGATGAGTCGTAATCATACTCAATCACGTAATTTCAAACAGTGTAATGGACCCAACACCGAACAACACAACAATGCTTGCCCCGAGAGAGGGCAAAGGATGGAGATAGGTCCACTTCAGATGCACTTAAGGTAGAACCTAAGGAAACCTCGGATAAAAACTTCAAGGACGGAATACAACCAACTTTAAGCAATAAACGGATATGCATAGAACTGACACAGACCTTGTTGGCCCATTTAAGTCCGCATGCATTGCACAATGTCCTTGGGCCATCGGGCCCGCGCCGCATCATTGGAGTGGACTTTGAGCTAATTCCACAGTGTCTACATCTGTGCAATAAATCAGACACATACAGTCAGGAACTGAGTTACTAAAACACGATATTGACTGGCAACAGCAAAGCTAGAAACGTAAAACAAGGCAAAGCACAAATTCAATGAAACACAGAAAACTAATTCTGTAGCTTATCGTCGTACAAAAATGCAGCAATCATTGTAGAAGAGGAGTCATATAGAAAATGGCTTGCTACTCACGACGTTTCCTGTTCATCTTGTCCAGAACTTGCAATCCAGTCTGAAGAAGCTGAACCTGCTTCATCAGACATCGCCTTGGCCGATGTGAACTGACCCTTCTTCCGCTGCATCCTGACAGCACACACAATATCAGAAATTATCCAGAGCAATCAGCACAAAATTAATAATCAAGGCACAAAGACAAGCGGGAAAACAAACAAGAAACAAGAGAAAATAAAGACTGAAAGACGACGACCACAAAGAACTCTTATAAGTCTGCATCCAAAGCAAGTTCCATTAGTACAAAAAATGGTTGCTGCAGATGGTCGACATGGAAGTACACAAGTTTGTGTACATTATCATTCTACTAAAAATATTCAATTCATCCCATATAAAAGTTGGTAAGAGATAGTGACAGCATAATAACTTGTCTGTTCAAGCACAATTACTCTGGTAATTTAGCACTTTTGAAGTCAATCAAAACATTTTTCCGACAAGCAGAAGTCAATCAAAACTTCAACAGTTACAGGGATATTATTGGTTTTATGTATGCCATGTGATGAACTTGTTCAACATCATTGAGATTAATTAAAAAGCAGAAAAAGAGAACCGACAGTATCAGACAAGACAAACAATGAAAAGAAAAAGGTGGGATCTGGAAACGTTGGCATCAAAATAGAGAGTCCGGCTCATCTCAGTTCGCTCTGCAGTAAATCCTAATGGTTTTTCTTTTTTCTCCTTCCATCCCCACTGTATATCGCCTCCATTCAAAACTCAATAAAGAGTTTTCCAGAAGGGATACCTCAATAGCCCACCAAGTTCCTGATTCAATCTATGTGGATGAAGGCTGCTCATTTTTCGAATATAGAAGAATGGATAACCTCTGGACATAGATTTGATTCATTTTTTGGGTCACAAGTCTTTTGATTCTTTTTGGGTTTTCAGGAAATCGAAGAGGGAAGATGAAAAAGAAACAAAAGAGAGAGTATAAAAAATGGCCACGTGATACAATACACCTGGCCCCATAGGATTTTGTACTGCATGCAGCCTGATACTGCAATACCAGGTAACCCGGGGAATATGATGGAAAAGGTTATAATTAATTCAGGGAAAATAAGTTCCATTAAAGTGGAGTTACATACGAGCTTCGAATAACTCAACATTATTCAGCATGCGTTCAGAAATTACCAGCCTATGTAGGAGATAAATAAAATTGATGCATCTGAAAAAAATAAAAAATAACTGATATAATTTGGCAATTCCGAAAGGCTGTGCTAATGGGTCAACTGGTCAAGTATGTCGATGAGAAGTAGCCAATCATGAGCATTATGCTAACAGAGCAAATTATTAAATCAAATGATAATTACCTCAAAACGTAAAGCTCAAATGGTGAATTTTGGAGCTTAAAATGGCCTCCATTAACCATTTGACATATACAGAGAGGACATTAAAAAGACGAAAGAGGGAGCCACAAATCCCTGTGCTTTGAGGAATAAAAAACTAAATGCATAATTTGCACCAAAAGCAAGGAACTTCCCTTCTTTTATTTAGGTTAATTCTAGACATATGCACTGGTTTTAAGGATTTACTTCCTAACCTCTCTGCCAATAAGCATGGTACTCAAAACCTATTTATATGAAGATAAGACTCTACAAGACGAATATATAGTTTTGCTTTTCTTTTTTTTGTTGAATTGCAAAGCATAGAATGTAGTTGGTGGTCGATACAAAATTAGACAAGGACAGAAAAAGGATTCAGTGAGGAAAGCTATGATGGACGAGGACTAAGATAATACCGAAAGGGAGAGTGACGGGACTTGTGCTTGTCAGAGCTTCCCGCTACCATAAAAAATCACAGCCTATACAACCATTATCACCCCAGTTATAACGTGGTTACCTATACACAATCATAGTGTGGGTGTACGTGTGTATATAGAGCAAGTAGACTATATGTCTCTAAGGCCTTGGTATAGGCAGCGACAAAAGAAGGTAACCAAGGAATTAATGGACTGAGTGTATGTTAATGATGTTAATATCCAATGAAGTCCTAAACTCTATCGACAAGAGACTATGTTCTTGATAAATGTCTTAAAAAAGTATGACTCTAATGACCAAAGACAAGGGAATTTGTTAAAAAACAAGAAAGGAAACTAAAATTGGGAGCTTGGAGCCATTGACAAGATGATTCATTTCTCTTTAGATTGTTGCGTCCCAACATGTCTCGTGTCCTGTACGCATACCTGCTGCGTCATGAAGGTGCTCCTCCCCATTGATAGTTCATGAAAATATTAAGAGCTCCACCTTAATACATTCTCGTAAATACAAACTTAAAGACCATTGGCGTGTGCCTGCGCGCACCCACCATTATACTTTAAATAATTTGAAGCACTCCTAATCCAACAAGATTGCATTAAACTATCATTGGTATGTATTCCCCCCCAATCAACAAAAGAAAAAAATTAAAGCTACCATTGGTAGCGTGAAATTTGTACAAATAAACTAAACTTGCTCCAACTCTAATTTCTTAGCAAGGAAATAAATGTTCTCAAATGCAGCATAAGGGATAGCCAAAAGAGAATGTAAGCATAGATACAATCACCAACCACTCTATTACCTGAGTGCGACTTCCTTCCGCACATTGTAACGAATCTTCTTATCAAAACATCTTTCTTTTCTCTTCTCCCTGAACCGACTTAAAGAAGCAGCCCTTTGAGGTTGACTAGACCTTCCAGGAAAGTCGCCCAGGCCCTGCAAAAATTGCCAACAAAATGGTAAAATAACCAATCAATACCACGAGAACTCAAGTTGCTAAATCGTTTCATACATACCCTTTGATTTTGGGGGGGCACCCCTAGAGTAGGAATACCGGTGGGTACTTCATATCCACCCAAAAGTAACAACACTGCCTGTACCTGTAAAAGTCAACCAGGATTAACCTCGTCGTCGTCATATAAATTGCGGATATTAGACACAAAGTATAAAAGGGACATGTCACAAAATACATGAACAGCATAACATCCTATATCTCCTGTAACTCCCAGTTTACTACCATAAAACCCTAATATGCTCCCTTTTTATTAGTAGTTGATCAGCATGATCACTTATAAAGACCGAGTAGAAAACAGTAAAATTTTCTTCCTCAGTGCAACACTGTTATGCCAAACATACACTGGACAATTTCACACCATCAGCTAAACCCAACACCAACCAGCTGCAAATTTAAGTTCCCGAAAATCATTATACATTAGATGAAAGCCGGACCTTCTCGGGTGAAACAGCATCGAATACATAAACTTCGCCCTGAAACGACAGCGTTAGCTGATCCGCCCCACCACCACTGGCAGCAGGAGCAATTTCAGCGCCCGGAACATACAAAGCATGCGACGCAACACCATCTACGCCACCATTCATCTCCTCCATGGCGTCGCCGCCACCATCATGGAGCGCATGAGCCTCGTAGCGGATCTGAGGGTTGTCTATGGATTCCCCACCCGCCACGTGTTCCTCCCCGTCTTCAATCTGATTCCTCTGTTGCTGTATATTCATTGCTTCGGCTCCGTATACTGAATCTTGCCGGTTGGTCTCTGCCATTCTTGAGCATTACAGCTCAAAAGACACCAATTTTACTAAACAAACCCTATTAAAAAAAGTTCAAAGGTAAGCAAAATTAATGAGATTTAATTTTTCCCCAAAATTCGAACTCATCTAACAAGAACAAAACCTATCCAAAAAGGAATTTCAGATGGAAACAAACTTCAGTGCAAACCCTTTGCGATATTTTCTTGTAAGGTAGAGAATTCAAGAAGATTTAAAATAAAAAAAATTCCCTAAATTCAACCTAGTAAACTAAAAGAAAACCTACCCACGAAAGATTTCTAGTTCAAGACTAGAACCCAAGAACCCAGTGCGCAGAAAATGCGACCCTAAAAGGAACCCGGAATTCGAAATTGGGCAAAATGAAGTTCAATTAAGAACCCTCGAAAAAACGTTGAGATTTAAAAGGGTGTTACGTGGGCTTGTGGAGAGAGAGAATAAAATAGAGTATGAACATAGGGCGAGCGAAACGTGGCTTGTGGTGTGAAGAGCTGATTGGTGAATCGATTTCGTTCAGGGATGGGGGGATGCAATACAATACAATACAAGCAGGGGGACGAAGGGGATTATGGAAAAGGGCAGGGTGTGGGTGGGAATTACAAGAATCGCCACTGGCCAGTAGGGCGGGGTAACAGAAGGGGGTTTGTTGTATGCTGGAGAGTGGGGAATGGGGGAACAAGACAATCGGGCGTAGATTGTGGAAGACGACAAGGGAAGTAGACAGTGGCTTCGGGTCTCGTATGTGGCCCTCTATCCTCCGTACTTCAAAAATTGGTCATTTCATGTTTATGTTTATCAGAAGATGTTTTAAGTATTTTTGCTTTTAAGACGGAAAATTAAAACTATAATAGGGTAGATTTGGCGAAGCCTACTCGTGACTTGTTGGTGTATATGGTTCAGGATCGAAAACTTGGGTATGAACATTTATCTTGCCTATTAGTAAGTTTGAGGGTAATTTTTACCTATACCAGCACGTGTCAAGTAAGAGTGAGTCGGATATGGACATAAACACCCATGGATAAATTTTACCTAGTGTTTTTAACTTTTGATCTCCTAGTCTTTTACTTGGTTACACAACAACTCTAACACTCCAATACTATGTGTGTTTGTGTGTTGTTTATTTTGTGTGTCTATGCATGCTTGCTTGACTATGTGTGTGTGTCTGTGTGTGCGCACGCGTTTGTTGTGTGTGAGTGTGACTATTTATTCAATGTTTGCATGCGCATTAGCTGTGTGTATTTCCGTGTTTGAGTGTGTGCGCATGCGTATATCAAGGGGAAAAAAATGGCAAAAAAAAAAATAGGAGAGGGAAAGATTAGATTACTTGCATGGTATATCCGGCCTCACATGGTTGGGCATGGATTTAAGAAAATGTTAGTCACAAAATTTCGAATAAAACTTACATGTATCCACTTAGACCCGTATCCATAATAGCTCACCCACGGATACCTATTTGTCAGGTATAGTCTCGAACTACTAATATCAATCGCTTAAGATCATTAACGTAAGAGGACTAGAGTACTAATGACACTAAAAACTCTTCTCAATTGCCAAAAACTCTGCCTGATGACTATTCTTTGAACTTAAATTCCACACAAAGTTTCTGAGTCCTATTTTCACACTAGCCCAAATCATTAGGTGTTAGCTCATCCACGTTAAGCTTAAACTACCCACTAGCGGTGGTGCTCTAACATACACGATTTTGAGTTTAAGGGGCTTACTCATAGACGATCGGTAACTTCGGGCGACTCGAGGACTCTTTGCATAATGGCTGTGAGTCGATCCGGAAGCACATCATCCCCCTCTTGAACCCATCGATTTCTCTGAACCACAACACCGTGAACTCCTGTTGTTTGTACATTCTAGTCCACCCAGCCTTGCATATCCAATCCAATGAGAAAATAAAATGTTCAGTGGGTCGGCGAAACCAAAGTCTTCCATGCATGGATTGAGGACTCTAAAAGGTGAATGACATACTTGACAATTCGAATGGTCTTCACAGGACTGACGCCATTCAAATGCATCTGTGAGAAGTCAATTATGTCTCGGGGAAGATGACCATATAATACATAAAGTTTTTCCAGAACAGATTGCAACATTGAATACCTTTTACGAGCCTATGCACACACCCACCTTATATCACCCTACAGTAGACCGCAGTCCAAAATTGAGATGTAAGAATATAAGAAGCAACCAGGGCCTCACCTGCATAATCTGCCAATAATTCAGGGACTAACTTGTGATCTACTAATTGATTTTGTTTGTAAGAACATAGTTGTTATCTTTTATACAGTGATAATTAATTATAATTATTAAATATTTTTATTAATATTTTTTACGATAATTTTTAAAAATAATTTTATAACGTCACTAAATAAAAATTACTAATATATATATATATATTTTTAAAGATAGTCAATCGGTACTGCGTAGATAAAAGTTCCACTAAGGTTCCCTTATAAAAGGAGAATTTGTGGTCAAATTCACGGGGATAAGGTCCAACTGGAAACATGAACGTGGAAGAAGAGGTTGAGCGACTCAAAGAAGAAATCAAACGACTCGGCAACATCCAGCAAGATGGTTCTTACAAGGTACATAGAATTTCGTTTATTTTGATCAATGAAACCCATCTTACAACTTTTCAAATGGATTTTGAAACACCATATGATTAATGTGGATCTGGAGTGACTGAACTGGGTCAATGGCGGATCTGCGATGTTCTATTGATCTTTAAATGTAGGTGTTTTTATTTAAGTGATTAAAAACATCATACCTTGTTAAAGCTCTAATTGGTCAAATGTTGGTTGTAACTCGTAATCTACGTTAAGCTGTAACATCTGGGAAGATTAGCCATTTTCCAGATCGCTAATTGTTACTATTGCAGATAGGAGGAGACCCTACACTGTTGACCATCTTTTGAAACAACTTGCAAAGAATGTCTGTCTGCGTTGCTGATCATCTCATTAGACAAACCATGAAAAAATAGCTTTCACTTTGTTAAAAATTGTGATATAAAAAATATATATTATGGGAGCTCAAAACATGGAAAGTTGTCACGACTCCTACCCTGACCCTGCCATGACGGGAGCTTCGTGCATTGAGCCGCCATGTAAATATGTACTCCTAATGTTTTAGAACAGCGGATGTCCAGTGATTACTTTATGTACCTCTTCTGAAACCAAAGAGTGTCAATTGCAGATTCATCTTAGGTTGGCTCCAACCCGCCGTTTAGTTTTGTGATTTATGTGGAGGGCCACCTTTTTATTCCTTTACTGGTGGCTAGAATTTTTATTGCACCAATCCTTTTTGTTGGCACGCTTAGACGAACTAACTATTACTGTAGGCTGTGGAAAGTTTGCGAGGTTCACTGTCGTTTTGGAAGCACGGAATGGAGTTCTGAAAGTGGGGAGACAAACAAATAGGTGTACAATGTCAATGTGGTTTGTAATGTATATGGTGCTAATCTGGCCTAGGAGATACATACAGCAGTATAGGGAAGTAGGGATGGAGGCTGAGGACCAAAATTTCTCGTGTGCTTCTTGTCTCATATTTTGGCTTAAACTTAAGTAGGTATTTATTATAACGTAGTGAGTTCAGAAATCAACTTATCTTTTAGTACAATAACAGGGTGTAACAACACACAGAAAGCTGACCAATTACTTTGGGAATGTTCACGAGAAAGCTTGGACGTGTTTCTTCAATGTGACGCCATTCTCCTCCCTCCCCTATCCTTCCCATATTCCAAGGTGATTTTTGGATGTCTTAAGCATATAGATCTTTGTTAGCCTTTAGTATTGTGCTTAGGTGATGCATGGGAGCTTTCACAGTATCTGAATAACCAAGTGAAAATTACCAGCTTCCATTCCACAACTAAAAGACTCGTCTGCACACCATTATCGTATCCGGTGAGAAAGTTTGGTCCTTGATGGAGTAGCCTAAGGAGATAAAAGGAGCACTGACTTGCTTGGATTCCTAGAAGCTATGCAAGAAGACCACTCCTTCCCCTGAATTTTTTTGGAGACCAAGCTTTTCATGGGTTCTAGCTTTCTTTAGAAAACTGTCTCAAACACGAGTGACATTAAGAGAACACTCGCGCACCTCCATGCGCATTCTAGTTGCTTAGATCTCACCTTTGTTTATCGAACTTGACTGTTGGTCATCTGATATAGAAGTTGACCCACTCTATTTCTTAGAGAAGGTTTCAATTTTCTTTTCAAATGGAAGATCTCACAAGTCGCATGACTACCAGGTTTCAATTTCCTTAGTCGGACTTGTGATAAGCTTTTCTCATATGCAATTCTACACTGCTTCTCAGCCCTCTGTGGATCTACTTTACATTTTCGTACAAAAATTATCTTTGCCCACTTAGCTATCAAGATTGTTCGTTTCGGGTGCTATAGAGTTACAATCGCTTTAATGAACGTTGATTGTTCTCTTGAAGGTGACATTTGGAGTGCTGTTTCATGATGACAAGTGCGCAAACCTATTTGAAGCTCTGGTTGGGACACTAAGGGCAGCCAAGAGGCGTAAAGTTTTGACATACGATGGCGAACTGCTATTACAAGGTGTGCATGATAATGTGGAAATTATTCTCAAACCCACGCCAGCACCAGCAGCACATGTGGATCGGGTTTAAGGATTCCTGTCACGGATTTAAGTTGTATCTGTAATGTATAAAGATGAAACGCGAAAACGTGCAACACCCTCCTTTCCTTTCGGATTTACTCTTCCTAATACGAGTACATTGCTAATAGCATCGTCCGTACACTTTTGCTACGTTTCTTCTGTGCGACCTTCAGAATATGGGAACATCCATGGTCTGTGTTCTTTGATCCCAGGTTTATAGAGAAACTTGTTGGACCAAGAGTAAACGATCTTGGTAACTATTTTTACTTATATCCTTACGAGGGGCTAGGCTTTGAACCTCGGCTTGAATATCGCAAACCTCAATAAAGATTACTCGTATGTGAATACAGCTCTGGCTGCACGAAAGTGTTTGCTGACCATTCAAAGTTTCAGGCAATCGACTCTTTTTGGCGTAGAAATCAAAGAAAAACGCTTCTTGAGATGGTTATACATTAAATGAGAGACTGGATGAAAGCATTGGACCGCAGCAGTAATCATATTAACAAATTCACAAACAAAATCGGGACTTCGGTACAATGTTGGATTGACTCGTCAGGGTTAAGAGACCTAGTATATTACAGGGCTTGAAACATGACCAAAATGTGTACAAAGGTGCGGTGGGGAATGAAGTAAAAAGATACTAAACCGAACTCCATTCCCTAGATGAAGATGTCAGGAGCCCAAGAAGAGTCAAGATCCAGTGCTGTCATGATGATCCAGTTAGTATGAATGCTTGCAGTAGGCTCTGAGCTGCCTGGGTTTCATCAGGATTCCCAGATATAACAACAATCCGATCACTTGTTCCAGGGCGCGGCTCATGTATTACGACCTTGGCACCCGAAATCTGATAAAATTCAAATCTAGAAGTTAATACACGAACAAGCAACTAATACTTCATTGAGCACACTGGATATCTGTATACGTGTTTTTGCTCGCAAAATAAAACATAAAAAGTTATGCAGGTAGATAAATATTAGAATCATGTTTATGCATCGGTATGATTTATACTGGAAGGATATAGCAGTAACAGTTGAAAATGCTTGGAAACTAATATCAAGTGTTAGCCATAAGCAACAAAGATCAGTAACTTGAACAGAGTGCAACATATATATCCGGGGACATGCACCGGACAAGGAGATTATTTTCAGTGTACCGTTGAAAAAATGAGCATTGAACTGAAGGAAAACCCACAAAGATTCAGCTTACGTAGATCCTAGAAGGATTGTCACTACATGCTGATATGACCACCACAGCATGTGAATATACCACCAAAACATGCCCCTAGAAGTAGAAGATATTGGGAGGTCCGAGACCAACAGTTCCAACCATCAAACACATGCCACAGACTTGATCTCTTGAAGGAGTATTCAATATTCGGCTTTTGTGAAAAATTCACCGGAGCATGGCTCGTCTTGTGTATATTACAAAATCAATGTATTCAGTACACTAAGAGCTACCTGTCTTAAACGGGTCAGACTGCTACCATTTTCTCCATAAACTGAGCCCATGACATTCTCAGGAACTGCTATTTCCACTGTTGTATTTGTCACGACAACTGATCTGTTTCCACTGCAAAGACACAAGTAAAACCAGCTAACACGTGAAAGAAAATAACTTAATTTTCAGTTTCTATAATTTTCATCCTCCTCCCCACTTGAGGGCCATTTTAGTGGTGGTCATATCCATAAATTGTGTTTTGCAAGGATTCGCTCCATAATAAACGGTGGAAATACAACAAGGATAACGCGTTTAACTGTTGAGTTATTAAGGCCCGAATGGATATGAACTTTCAATTTCTGGAAGCTTTTAACAAATAGATTCATGGCAGTTTCAGGTATTTTCAAATGCAATTTCAGTAGAGTTACACGAAAGTTTCTAAAGATTTACTGGTCATTAAAGTATGAGACTGGGAACACAAGTTTCTCACCAAGTTTGTTTTCAGTTTTCACTTTTCAATGACAATGGCCTTAGTAGAAGAAGGGGATACTGTTTATCCCTTGTGATGTTTCAGTATTACTATTTTCTGGCACAACATATGACTTCTTGATGACCATGGGTTCTTGGTGACCTCATATGACTCACTCGCACACTTTTTATTCTTGGTGAATGTCCCAATAAGGGACATTTTTATGTCACAGAGCTCACTCTTGAACACCCTAAATTTACTTTATGTGAGGACAAGAGTATTTACATAGTTTGATGGTTCTTATCTTCATCATCCTTATTTCCTGATGGTTTACGGTCTCATGCCACAATAGACAACATTTCTATTGCCAAAGAAAGAGCAAACCTGCTAAGTTCATGGCCACCTTTAACAGAAGTAAATCCTCTGCCAACATCATGAGTGTTCCTTGGATTTAGTCCAGCACCAGTCTGCATTAAAAGCCACACACCAACAAAGAGGAATTACATTTAGAAGCCAAGATAGAAGAAAGAAGTAAGAAGAAAATTTACCTGTGATAGGGGATGATCTACAGAATGCGAAAGTTCAAGATGATCCATACTCTGAGTTAAAGTAGTATGACGGTTAACACTATGAGAGACATCAACTGGTGAATGCAACCCAAGAGAGGCATAATCCCTTCTAGTTCCAGCACCATTCAACATTTTACTGGGTAATAGGTTGTCTCGCAGCCTACTAGTGGTGTTGTACAAAGCATCTTGTACATTTGCCAACTCACCTGTAATCTAAAAAGCAACAAAATTACATCCTTCAAGATAGAGATTTCATAAAAATTACCTAAAATCCACTGAAGGCAAGACATGCAAAGATCATAACTGTCGGTGATGTCTGAAATGACATATATGAAACACAAAAATGCATTAAAATATCTACAAAGGAATTCAGTGGCAAACACCAATGTATCTACAAATGGAGTCTATGGCCCACAAATAAAACGAGTCTGGAATAAGTTGGTACCGTATTGTTCCAAAATCTTACTTATGTGACTTGAAATTGCAACTCCTAGATGGCTAGACTCCTAATCAAATTTCGGAACATAAACTCTAATATATTCAACCGTAAATAAAGTAAGAAAACTACTCACAGCTGATCCATGAGATTATCCGCTTGTTTAATGTCGTGGTGTTATCATCATAAGACATGTAAGAAAAATGGCATCTAGCGAATGTTGAGAACAGCAGATTGCATTATATTGAGGGCATCGAAAACAGCAACAACAGTAGGGACCTCATGCACCAGGGAAAGGTTAATTCATGTATCTGGAATTGCCAGAAAAAAAAACATATTTTTCTTCATTTTGTACTACTGTAGATGAATCAGCATATCCCATCCCATGAGCATTCAATTCCCAGCTCTCTTGCCCATAGAGCTTTGTATGTAGGGAGTGGGAGATGGTTAAGTCAAAAATGACATAGTTCAAACTTGACTCCTGCCTGAACCGGTCTTATTTCGTTAGAACTACCAAGAAAGTAGAAATGACAGAGAAAGAGATGAACTTTGTGGATACAAAAGCCTGACCTTTTTCGAGAATAGGTTGGACACTTGGTAGTTGCATAAAATGATGTTGTCTTGTTTATAGGCTTCTATAGGCAGGTTGCTATTTCTTGGTCAAATTTGGCCAGGCATGTGTTAATACCTGTGCTCTTTATAGCAATAAGGAATTGCTAGCACTAGAAAGTTTAGAGTCCTTTGTTTTTCTGTTGGACACTTTGGGATACTTTGGGGAGAGGATGTGTATATAAAATGAGTAAAGAAACAAAAGAATCCCAAGTTGAAGTCAAAAAAATAAATGAAAAAGCAAGAGAAAATGGATGCATTTCTTATCCTCTAGCAACCGAGAAAATGGGCCACGAGTGAAGATTAAACTGTGGCATCTTTGGCTTAACCATCTCCCACTTCCTACATATAAAGGTCTATGGGCAATAGAGATGGGAATTGAATACCATTGGATGGGATATGCTGTTTTATGTATAATAGAACAAAGTGAACAAGTTGCCTGAATTTCAAGAGAGTATAACTGCGAAGATATAATGTTGGCAGCAGGTGAATACATTCTTTTTGAAAGGGGGGCAGGGTTGAGCTCTGTGGAGGGGTTTGAAATTAGCATACAACCTGTCCTTACGATTCAATCAAGTGTTCCAGATGGTCAAGGCCTTTCGGCAGTTCTTCAAGGCATGAAGTGTTGTTTCAGTTGGAGCCCTAAAGTGACAGGCATTCTAATGTAAACTATACGGAAAGAGTAAACACAACTCCTCCACCAACTTAAAGCTTAAGCACCAAACCAAGCAAGACCTGACATATACAGATACCAAAAAGAACAACGCCTACAGCTAAAGTAAGATACTCTCAAGGACTGCACCCCAAGCAGAAAAGTTTTCAGAAATCTGGTCCCCTGGAAACAATAAAAACGGAAAAGTTCTAAAACCAACCATCAGTGGGTGGCAGCCACCACCACAATATCCTCCCTGCGAGTTAATAGGATACTTGTGCGGCTAGGGTATTCTTTACATGATTAAAAAAATAAGTCCCGTTGCGTACTTGTCTCAAATCAACCCAAGTAAGGCTGTCAATTATACAAAGTACCTTCGCAGAATCTAAAGCTATCAACGTAAACCTCTAAATAGTTGGATCTGATCACCCATTTCAAATACCTCAAACCAATGATCTGTGTGTGTGTGAAAGTGTGAGAGAGACAGAGAGAGAGTTACAATTCTAGAACTATATTAATCTATGAAGCACGGACACGGGTGCAGGTGCGGATACTTTACGGGTGCGAATATGGCATTTTTCAAAATTTTAGGATATGGGTGCAGCGGGGTTGCGTCAAATTTTGTAAACATTTTTTTAACTATGTCACACTTCGTATTGAATTTCTAAACAATAAGAATCATAAAATATGTACTAGATATATGTAAAAAGATATTAATATTCTAAACAGTGTAGTGAGTTTTTGAGTTGAAGGGGTTGTTTTGTAAATTTTGAAGTTTTCAACCAAATTAGTGAGAGTTTGTTAAGTTTAGTGGGCTGTTTTATAAATATTAAAATTGTATAGCTGAACAGGATAAAGTTTGTACGTGGTATTACTTTTATTTCTTTGAAGTACTGGGGTTGGTTTAAGCAACAACTTAATTATTGGGTACTTAAATGAAATAATATTACTTTCATTCCTTTGAAGTACCGGGGTTGGTTTAAGTTATAACTTAATTATTGGGTACTTAAATGAAATTACAAATTTTGTGGATACAAAAAGTCAAAAGTCATCTCCAGCCAACATCAGTAACATCGATTCCATGTTCTTCTTCTCTAGAATCAACCGCACCCACATCGCCACACGCCGCATGCAGCCTTGGGTCACCGGTGAGTCTTTCTTCCTTCTTCTTCTGCTGCTTCTTCATCTTCGCTCCAGTCTCCTCTCTCCTCTCAGATTCCTTGCTGGTATTGCTGGAGTTTCCGGCGGTCGCCAGTGGTCACAGATCTGCCTGACAATAGTGTTTTCGCAGATTCGATACACACCCGAGCTGCACCCGGTATTTAAGACATTAAAAAAAAAAAAAATTTACCGGACACGCACCCATGCCGCACCCGACGCGTTCCCGGTGCCCGCACCCATGCTTCATAGATATCATTCATGAAAGGATAATAATGACATATAAAGAGCCTTTTCAATTCCACAAGATAATGGCAGCCCTAACAACAAGAAATATTTCTTGTTGCAGATGAAAAAGAAAACAGAAAACTAGAAGTGAATGGTAAGTTTAAATATAACACTGGCGCAAACATTAAGCAATATTTGAACTGCCTGCCGGGGTGGGGGGATAGCAGGTCAAAAACCAATGTACCTTACCTGTACCACCTGATCGTTCTCAGAAACACATTTTGGAATTTGGTTTGCCCCAATGACCCGTATGCCAGTACCACTTAACTTCCTCATTTCTGATATTATTGCGCCTCCTTTCCCCAACAAACAACCAACTTGATTCGATGACACTGCAAGTCGTACAGAAAAAGGTGACCCCCTTGAGCCCGAATGTCGCCCCTTCTCGATGCCAGCCTCTATAGATCTATTGAAAACACGAACAACCGCATTTTGCGCAGGCGAGTATCGTGATTCCAAGTTCTGCACAAGAAGAGGGCAAATCGTTAAAACTATGGGTTCATATACAATCAACGGGGACTCAACGCTCTAATAGTTAATATCCAACAAGTTAATAACCTTTAGTTGTTATAGATTTTTGGGGGGAAACAACTACACTCCATAGTATACTTCAAGTATTCTAATACTCTGTGATTAATAAATTTTGAAAATCTCATGTACTACTATGAGTTGAAAATGAAAACTGTATATTAATAGCCAAAAAGTCTTATTTTCTTTTATGTACAAGTTAATTAACTAATAGAAAAATGTAATACACATAAGGCCCCGCCCTCACGTTAAGGTCCCTGACCTTTTGCAGTCGAGAAAATTACAAAAACTAAAGTGTAAGAAGCTCAAGCTACACAAGTTGAGAAGGATATCATGAGCTTTTTCTAAATCTTTGATCATATTTAATCTGTACTTTCGACAGTAGAGTTGAGAAATTGTGTAGGGGTGTTATTTGTAAAATGAACTTTTTTGACGAACAGAAGTTTATTAGTGACCTTGATGAATTATTCTTCTAACAATTAAGAAATTTTCCTCTACCAAGATTATTAATTATAGGAGAGTCGCATGTACCCGTTGGATAGCGAAACAGAATGCTAAAAAGTAATGGTATCAAAACAAACCTCCATTGCAGAAACAGTTATTAACCGCTCATTGCATTCCGCAACAGAAGCTCCAACACTTATAGAAGCACCAGTGTCGTTTTGAAGAGCCCTGACAATTGTCCCTGCCTTGCCAATGACACCCCCCACTCTATCAGTGGAACAAAGGATCCTAAAAACCACCTCGTGCTGCATTGGTCTTAAGTCCATAGCTGGAATCTTGTCAGCCTCTAATAACTGAGAATTGTTTCCTGAGGCATGATTGAAAGAGCTGGCTGGCATAGGTTGCAGCACTGAGCTTTGTGGCGGAGGAAGATTTGTGTAGAGATCAGGTAAGTTCTCACGGGAAACTGCGTCAAGAGGTCTACTTGTAATCATCCTTGTTCGGTCAACTGGATAACAATCTTGAATGCAGCGAGAGACTGCAACAAGTGCTTTCTTAACAGCCAAAATATCGCCCTCAATCTGCAACAAGAAAATGACAAATATTTAGGTTGGAACAATCAATTGAAATAAGATGAGCACAAGCATCAGAGAGAACTGCAGTAATGGCATAGAAAAGGACTCCACCAGCAACAAAATGATCAATTCAAAAGTTTCTCAATGTAGTTCAGTTTAATGATCTCCCCACCATGATACAAACATTAAGTGACTGATGGCTCAGGAGGGGAACGAACAAGAAGGTACAAAAATTTTCTGTCGACTACTGCACTAGTGGCATAGAAAAAGAATTATAGTTCCTGTTTCCCCAAGATTCTTTTCACTCACATAAGTAACGGAGGTTAGCAGGCTAGCATCAGCCACTTCAACTCTTCTAGAGCGATGGAGCAGAGTAGCCTACGATGACTAATAGAATCAGGTGCACGAAATTGGATTACCATGGACGCAAGCTAAGGGCATTACTACAAATGATCATGCCTACAAGGATACTGGACGCCAGTATGGGGCATCATGATGGGTCTTGGCCCTATGTTCTTTATAGCAAACCTTTGAGGTTTTTGAATAAATTGCACAATATCAATTATTCTCTCTCTGTCTGTGAAACATGCTTCCTATCTGCATCCCTAATTTTTCCAGTATGCCATCTCTCTAAGCACTGACTGCGGCTTCTCAAAACTCTCACCTGTCTTACGAAAAAAATATACAAAAACAACCAGGTCATTTTGCAAAACCATTTATGTTTTGACACTGTATAAAAAATAAAGATATTCTCGGCAATTACTTCACAGAATTAAAAACCAAGAATATTCCACATATGACAAAAATAAAGAAGGAAGATTCCGAGCTTTGAACTACCACTCCCCCCGTTTCATAATGTTACTACTATTTGACATGTTAAAAATTCCAAGGATAGAAACACCGGCTTTACTCATCTTTCTTGCCCTTGTTAGACTTGCCAACTGAAACTTATATGATCTAATAATCCATTTGAGTTCAATTTGATAGTTAGATGTTACAAAGTATATCCTAAGAATTAAAAAAAAGGTCAAATGGGACAAGCATTACGAAACGGTTATACTTCTGCACCAGCATTGCAAAGAGCCTTTACCTCAACCATCTCATCACCCGGAATAGCGTATTTATCGGGAGCCAGAACCTTAACTCTGCACCCAGTGTCCTTCCTAATCTTCTCAATCACCTTCCCTCCCTTGCCGATCACCGACCCCACCTGGCTTATCTCCGCCAGCAGCCTGCACGAAACCACCCCGCCGGGCCCCACAGACATCCCGTCGCTCTCCGCCGCCACGTCGAGAATCCGCTCGAAAACCCTAACCAGCGCTTCCTGCGCCGCCGACACCTCAACTTCGTCGCTAGTACTGGCATCGTTTATTGTGATGGTCTTGTCGACCGAGTTAGAGGCGGTTACGGTGATGACTCGGTCGTCCGAGTGGGAGGAGGAGGGCTCGTCGATGCGGATTCTAGCGGAGGTGTCGCGCCTGAGCTGCTTGATGATGGAGCCGGACTTGCCGATGACGCCGCCGACGCGGGACGCGTGACAGAGGAGGCGGAAGGAGGCGTGGCCGGCGGGGACGGCGAGGGGCGGCGGCGCCGACGGGGGCATGGAGCGGCTGGAGCACGCGCCACCGTTGAGGTGGAGAGTGTTGGTGGTGTTGGGTTCCAGCGTTGGACGTTTTGCTTGTGTCGAGAGGAACGTAAGTCCACGTCACACTATTCAGCCTATGTAATTTGGAATAGTCGCACTTTTAGCTCCTCAATTTAGGATAGGACGCATTATTCCAGACATTGACTCGAGTTGAACTGTGGTGACTAATTTTGTCAATAACATTATTTTATTATTTCTTTCTATTTAACCTACTTTTCGCTGTCGCCGCCGCCCTCACCAGCACTCCAACCATCATCAACCCACCTCTACTCCTCACAGTCAATAACCATACCGCCACTACCAACTGCCATCACCACTTCGTCAACTCTGTACCGCCATGCCACCTTGCGTTATGACTGTTAGATTTGCCACCCACCACCGAAAGAGTAGCCTTTCAATGATGGGTGGTGGTGGTAGCAAATTTGACTATTACGCTACCATGGCCCTTTGTATCACTCCAATACGAAGATGTGGTGGTCGTTGCGGAGGCAGGGTGGTGGGGCAAAGGCGGTAGCCAAGGGTAAGAGGTGGTGGACTTGTGGAGTTGCGGCCACAGGTTGTGGTGGTTAGCTTTGATGAAGTTTGATTTGGCAGTAGTGGACTGGTAGTAGTTCGAAAATTGGATGGGGTGAAAAAAAAGGAGGAAGAAGGGAAAGTCTTTGATGATAACACTACCCATATGTTTTTAATGAAAAAACTAACAGATGAACTAATTAAGAAAAACAAAATGGGTAAAAGCACTTTGTCCCCCTGTACTTGAGGCCGGTTGAATTATGGCCCCATATTCTTTAAAAAGTTGTACTAAACCTACTTCTACTCGTCAAAATTGAGCAAATTGGACGGTTTTCATCAAAGTTAACATACTTCTTGGGCGGGAGTTGTTTGATAAATTTTCATGAACAAAATACCCTTTCCATTTAACACACACACATACACATTGAACACACGCACACAGTAACCCACAACCCACACACACTCACAGTAACCCAAACCCCACACACACTGAACGCACAATTACAGATGTGTGGTCAGTGTGTTTCAGATTTGATGATTTTCTGTTTGGTTGGTTGTAGATCATTAACGATCTGGAGATTGGGAGATCAAGGGGATTCAGATTTGTGACTTTCACCGTCAATGAGGCCCAGTATTGTGGTGGCAGTGGCGTGGCGGTGGAGGTGGTTTCCGTAGCGGTGGCCGTTGTGAAAGAGGAAGTGGTGGTCGTTGCGATGCTGGCGACGTTGGGTATAGTGGGTACGGCAAAGGTGGGTACAGATGGCCTGGGTTTATGGTCGTGGATGGTGTTGTTTGTGCGTCTGGGATATGGGTTGTTGTGTTGTTCGTGTGTGTTGGGTGCGAGATTTGGTTGTTGGGGTGGGGGGGTGGTGGTTGAACGTGTCTGTGCGGGTGTGGGTGGGTTGGTGGAATAGGGGGGGGGGAGGGATAGCTGATGAAGAAAGGTTAGAAAATGGCAGGAGTTTGAAATTTTTGTGGATAAAAAAGGGTACTTCTGACATTTCTAATGAATATGGTACGCCCGTTAGAATTTGCCCAATTTTGACGAGTAAAAGTAGGTTTATTGCAACTTTTTAAAGAATAGGGGGCCATAATTCAACCGACCTCAAGTACAGGGGGTCAAAGTGCATTTACCCCAAAACAAAATAAAGTACAAGGACTATTCTAATAAAAATAAGAGGGGGTAAATGCACTTTGCTCCCCTATACTTTAGGTCGCTTGCAATATGACCTCCTCGTCCAAAAAAATTTGAACTAAACCTTCCTGCACTCATCAAAACTGGGTGAAAATAAACGGCCGTAACTGATGTTGTTGAAATGTCATAACTATCCTTCTTTTTAACAGAATTAAAAATCTGTTCTCAAACCCTTTGGGTGGATGAAGGTGGTGGTGAAGGGAGAATGGAAAGAGAGCAAGGAGCAGCAGCGGCCAGGTAAGGGGCGACGGTGTGGGGCTGTTGCAGCCGCGGGTGGCGAGGGGAGAGAAGAGGAAGGAAAAGAGGGGGGGTCAGTGTCGCCGACAAGGGGGACGGGGATTGCCGGCGGAGTACAGAGCTGTCGGTGGAGCGGGGTTGTTATGGTAGCGGGGGGAGAGAAGAGGAAGGAAGAGAGAGGGATGAGGTTGGCGTCGCCGATTGGGGGGAGGGTGCTGCCGGCGGAGAGCTCAGCTGTTGCGGTAACGGAGGGCAGGGGTGATAAAAGGAATGAAGAGAGACGAGGGGCGATCGATGTCGTTGACGGAGGGGAGGTGGGCTGCTGATGCCGAAGGAAGGTTGGCGGCGCGGGGGTGATTTGAGATTAGGGTTTTTTGTTGGGGGGGAATTAGGGTTTGGGAAGGGCTCAGTCGGGTCAGGTAGAGTTTGGGTCGGTATGTGACTATGAAGAAGATGGCGGGCGCGGGTCGGGTATGGGTTCGGGTTATGCCCACTGAATTTTTAACATTAAAATCTGCAAATTCAAATTCAAATTTTTGTTTTTGTTTTTGTTTTTGGTGTTTTTTGTGTTGCTGTTGAGGAAGGTTTGCAAATGAGTAAAATGAAAATGGTCACTTTTTCCAAATTTTCAAATTTTTGCAACTGGAGTGGAATGAAAGTGGTGGTTTTTTGGGTAATTTTTTGCAAGTCTTTAATATTTTAGTAGGTCAAAATGGTAGTTTTGTCATAAAATTGTAGGTTCTGGACGCCAAACATTTCCCGCCCAAAAACTATGTTAAGTTGGATGGAAACCGTCAATTTTGCACAGTTTTGATGAGTGCAGGAATGTTTAGTTCAATTTTTTTTAGAAGAGGGGGCCATATTGCAAACGACCTTAAATATAGGGGGGCAAAGTGCATTTACCCCAAATAAGAGTATAGAAACTATTTTAAATACGTGGGAGTTCAAAGGACCAAAGTAGCATCGTCCCATAAAATTTTGTCATTCTCATGCAACATAGTTTTGGTTGCATACTTGCATTCAGTGGATTAGTTTCACAATACAGATAGAAGATCTTAGAAAAACAGGTTACCAAGATAACGGGTCACCATTTTATATTGAAAATAAATGTCTTTTAGTGTCTAAATTTTATTATTTTACGAGCTTCAATATCTCATCTGTTCTAAAAACTTAAACCGTTACGTGAACAGACCAAAAGCTTATACAATGCATGTATGCTATTATATTTTTATATCAGTAACCCAAACTTCATTAGTAAACACTATTATCCTCATATTCTTTATAATGTTTACTTAGTTAAACGATCTTATCTGCACCATATATAGTATAAGTGAAGCTTTTACATCTCTCATCAGCTATAGTCTCAAACGAATATTAGACTTCTATACCGACATCGTCTTTGAACAGAGTTTTCTTATCCCTGTGCAACGAAATGAAGCTCAAATTGTGGAACTAGTAGCTTCTATGCAAAATTAAAATGAGAACTATTTGAGCTTGAACCCCATTTTCCTTTATGTGAACTGAGTTTCACTTCCTTTGCCAACTCTAGGGGGGGCGTAGACAGACCTGCGACGTAGTCATTCTGGAACAGGAATACAACACATGAAATCTCCTCTTCCCAGCCAAACACGAGCCACATTATTTGCTTGACAGTAAACATCACATTAGCCGCATCAGGAACAGGCATGCTTAAGACCATTGTGTGGGCATATGGCTTGATCCAGTGATCCTACGATACCTTTTATGAACATTCCTCACCCGCAATATCTGCTCTTCTGCGCACCAGCTTTATGGAAATCAACTCGGACGAATGGATAAACAATAGAACAGAGCACACAAGAACATACATAAACATCAGATGGTGCAGTATTTTTGAACATTCAAAATCTATGCCCCGGGCATTAAAAGTTTTTTTGTTTCCCTTGCCATATTTAGTGGTATGTAATTGTTGAGGGTGGGCTCCTTTCAATTTGCTTGTAAGTGTCCATGTAGGTATGTGGGTAGATGGTGCTCAACTGCATTCAAATCATGAAAAGCTTGTTGTTCAAAATATTGAATTTAGTCAAATCTCTAAAAGATTGTGAAACCATATAGAAATAAGCATCTTTCATGTATTGCGTTTAGCTCTCATGTAAAGAATGTGATGAAGAAAGACGCGGTAAATTTTCATACCCCCTATTAAAGGAATCAAACTAAAAGCACAAAATCACTACCTTATCCCTAGTTCAGAAGGATCAATGGGTGCTGAACAGTGTCATGTAATGATGTTCCCATGGTTAGCATTTGGCCACATGCTACCATTTCTCGAACTCTCCAAAAAATTAGCGGCAAATGGTATCAAGATCTCCTTTGTTTCCACACCAAGGAATCTGCAGAGGTTGCCTCCCATTCCTCCGAAATTAGCAGATGAGATAAAGCTGGTGGAGATATCATTGCCAGCAGTTGATGGTTTGCCAGAGAACAGAGAGGCCACCATAGACCTTCAACCAGAGCAGATACAGTATCTAAAGAAGGCATATGACAACTTAGCTGAACCATTTGAAAAGCTTCTGCAGAAGGATTTGCCAGATCTAATACTCATCGACTTCTCTCCATACTGGATTCCTAAAACTGCTGCCAACTTCGGAGTGCCCACCGCCTTTTTCAGTGTATACACAGCTGCAACATTAGCATACATGGGACCTCCACATGAGCTCAAGTCCGGAAGCCAACGCAAATGTCCAGAACAATTCACAGTGGCACCAGATTGGTTCACTTTCCCTTCTAATGTCACCCACAGGCCTGATTATGCACCAAAAATGTTACGAAGCTTGCACTTTCCTGATGTATCTAACGTGTCAAGCGGACAACGAATTGGTACCATTGTTGAAGGATGTTTCTTTGTTGCAGTAAGAACCTGCAAAGAGTTTGAGGGCGAGTATATTGAACTCCTGGAAGAACTCTACCAAAGGCCAGTTATGCCCATTGGTGTACTCCCACCAATTTTGGCAGACACAGAAGTGTCCAGTGCTATCGACTTGAAATGGTCTAGCATTTTCAAATGGCTAGATAAACAAAAACTGAAGTCTGTGGTTTTTGTGGGATTCGGTAGCGAGTACAAGATGCCTATTGAGCAAGTGCATGAGTTGGCCCTTGGGCTAGAGCTTTCCAAGCTTTCCTTCATTTGGATTCTCAGGAAGCCAGAGGGGGTGGAAGATATCGACTTATTGCCTCCTGGCTTCGAGTCTCGAACCTCTGACAGGGGTATGATTTGTCTTGGTTGGGTTCCGCAACTGGAAATACTAGCTCATCCTGCTATTGGGGGATGTCTATTCCATTCCGGCTGGGGTTCTATCATCGAATCCCTTGGCTTTGGACACCCACAGATTCTCATGCCAATGGTGGCCGATCAAGGTCTCAATGCTAAGCTGCTAGTGGAAAAAGGACTAGGCTATGAGGTGCCAAGGAATGAGGATGGTTCTTTCAGCCGAGACATGGTTGCCAAGTCCATGAGACTAGTGATAGAAACAGAAGAGGGAGAGCCACTTCGGTTGAAGGCTTCTCAGATGCAAACTGTTTTTGGCAACCAGGATCTTCATGAGGATTATATTAGGAAATTCATTCAGTATTTGCTCAAGTTTAGGAGTAAGGGACAGTGAACAGGAGGACTCTGACGTAAAGCACACACGTGCAAACGGAGGTCTGCAGAATAACAAGTCAAACAAACTATAAAATAGGTTATACTTATGGGTAAGATAAAAATGAAACATCTTCATTTCTTGCAAGCTCGTGATAGTTCAATTACAAGGCCATGCTTTTGTTTTAGGGTTAAATAGGGAATGACCCCCTCTACTTTACACGTTGTGCGTTTTGCTCCCCTCCACTTCAAACTTAAGCACTATACCCCCCCACAGTTTAAGAAAATGGACACTTTAGACGGAAACTGTTAAAATAAACAGCTCGTGGTCAACACATGCGCTGACTAAAGTTTTTTTTTTAAATGACAAATTTGCCCATCCTTTTATCTCTTCCTCATCAGAACCTTATACCACGGCACCACCAAAACGGCGCCGGCGCCCGTCAAAGTAGCCTTCCACTACCACCGATTACCTCGCCGCCGTAACAGGCCCGACTCAATCCTCCCTCAAATCCATCTTCCTTAGCTGCGACGACAGACCGCCGCGACCCCAATCGCACCACCGTCTTACATCAACACCACCTACGCACCATCCCAACACCACATACCATGACAACCCACTGCCGCGATCCACTGCCACCACGACCCCCGTCGTACCTTCGTCACACCCCAACACCATTCAATTAGCCCACCTCTCCCCTTCAATTGACCCATCATACCTTCGTCTCCCCTTCAATTGACCCACCTCTCCTTCTCCTCCGCCGCACAGGCCACCAACAAACCCAAACGTCGTTGCTACTGCGAAACCACCATCTTCACCTTCGGGAACTCGACCCGTCCAACTCCTCCTCGACTGCACAGGCCACTAACAATCTCAAATGCCGCCACTACCGTGAAACCACCATCTCCACCTCCGCTGCACACCGCAAGCTCGGTCCACCGTCGTTTCCCCCGACCACCACTTGTGGTGCTACCCCGCCGCGATCCACTGCCACCACGACCCCCATCGTACCTTCATCACACCCCAACACCATTCAATCAGCCCACCCCTGGCGTCAATTCCAACCCAATCAAAAAGAACAACAACCATATGTACCCGCCCGTACCACCACGGCCGGTCAAGCCATAAAAAACAACCACCATACACAAACGACCTCCGGTTAATGGCGACGGGGTGGGGGGAGGATGAGTGCGTGCAGCGACAGGGCGGGGTTTGCGGCGACAGGTAAGGGGGAAGGTGAAGAGAAACCTAATTTGGAAATGAGGATTTTAAAATTGTAAACCCTAATTTGAGAACTCTAATTTTTTAAACTAGAATGGCATTAAACTTAAATAGGGTAAGGAAATAAGGGTATTTTGATCATTTCACGCTGTTCATAACGGACTCGTCTAAAGTGTCCATTTTCTTAAACTATGAGGGGGCTTAGTGCTTAAGTTTGAAGTGTAGGGGGACAAAACGCACAACGTGTAAAGTAGAGGGGGTCATTCGCTTGCTTAAAAAGATGGCCATGACTCTAAAACTGGTAGGAAGTAAGTGTATACCTAATTTTACGACTACTGTATCAGCTTCATTATTCAATTATCTTTGTTAGGCAAAGTAATATGGAAGCAATAAATCATTGAGAACTAAGCCAGTGATACATCATAGGTAAATGTTACAACATTGGACTACTCACATGCAACAAGACGAAAATGACAGTGAAAAATATCAAATAGGTATACTTTAATCAAAGAAAGAATTCCACTAATCTAATAACTCACCTGACTGTTCCCTCCTAGAAGGTTAAAGGCTAACTCTCTTGATCCAAGTTTTTCTGAGCTGTAATGCATAAGCTCCCCAAGTAGAAAACTTAAAGAACATACTCCCCAAAAGAGACAAACATATTAAAGATATCAAAAATCTGCAAAAGACAAAGCTTGATAAGCAAAAGCTACTAGGATCAGTCAGAGAAATGCTTACTTCCATATCTTGCAGTACATGTAAGCCATGAAGCCCTTATATCAGGATGCAACTGAAGCTCCAACTTTTCTACACGAAATGAACCGACAAGTGACTAGTCAATTCCGTGAGTCTGACTTGCATGTTACCATAAGAACAAAAGCATGCCTATGCATACTTTTGGATGACTTTAAAACTGGGCTTCCACTCTCACTCCAAAAACTGTTATTTTCATGTCTTTAAGCTCCACTCCAGCTACATCATTTCTAGCTTACAAAATCATGACCGAAGTAATATTTTGGCCACACCAACTTCTCATATTATAAATTGTACCCCGACAATTGTGAGCAAAGACAGAAAATACATGTGAATCAACAATGCCTCTGCCTGATAACTACGGTTATCACCGTTACTTCCAGTAAGGTAAAGAAGCTGTCTCTGGAATTTCAAAATTAAGCTTCATCATCAATATGCGTACCATATCATACAATTTTGCACTGTAATATAATACTTTTAACAAGGAAACATAATTAGTATTTACAAGTTAAAAAAAGACAAAGGCAAAAGTGCAGAAGGAATTTGTCAGTTTTCGTGCCTGCTTATTTGCCACAAAAATTGGAGAAAAAGAAGACTACATTTTGCATCAAAGACCATGCGCTGGATTCACCATATACAAAAGTACAGTTGAGATGTCTCAAGTCAAACTTCATAACCAGGGTTTACTTTCTGCTGAACATCCCTGTAACTCTCTAACTCTTCCATATCCTCCAAACTCCCCAAAAATAAAGGAAGCCTTTGGTGCAGCTTGACCGGCTGAATAGATAAAATTCTAATCTTACCATCAGAACCTCTACCGCCAGCTTGCTCCACAAGAAAACTCAAAGGGTTTGCCTCATAAACTAGGCGTAGATGGTCCCTTGGATTCATTGTCACTCCACCATACAGTAGAGTCCGATGGAAATCAGCAACTAGAGAACAAATATAACGTGCTGAATACTTCTTAGGGTTTTTGCCTTTGCCCTGTCTCACAGTGTCAATATATCGCCTTAAACCTTCAGGCCAGTCAAAATACCGAGCATCATTAACGGAATATATTTGCCCTGAAATAAGAGAACAGAGTAACAGACACATAAGTAAGAAATCAAAAAACAGAAACTATAGCAATCTGTATACATACCAGACTGAAACTTGTCCAGTTTATTCAGTATAATCTATCTCAAACCAGTTACATTGTGAAGACTATTATTTCACCTCTATAAAACAGGCATGTCTTCACAGATTATATTCCTGAGTCAAGAAATTCGAAACTACAGAGAAGCAAAGACGGCCAGAAGCTGTAGCAGTCAGTATACATCATCCATACTAAAATTGGTTATTGTAATCTATCTACAGATTTAACTTCCGGAATCTGAAGACCAGAAAATTTCATCTCTAGAAAGCAGTCATTTCTTCACAGAAAACATATCTGAGTTCAGAAATTCGAAAATAGCTCAAGGCATAATTAGATGCATCAGTTAACAGTTTCTCTTTGGTTACTTTCACCTTCCTATTCTTCTTCTTGTTTGCTGGCTTTTGTGTTTTTCCTTTGCTATGTACACAAAAGTTGAAACCGTACTTTACTGCATCACTCTAGTCTACATTGTTGTGGCTTCTCTACAACTGAAGTATCATTGACTAGTAATTTTTTTATTATAGTTTTTCAAGCAATCGGTGAACTGGCATTGTATCAAAGTTTGATGATGCAATATTTATGGTTTAAGTCTTCCTTACTTGATTTAACTTGGTCCGTCCCTCCATCTTTGAGCACATGTAAGAGGGAGCAGTCAAGCGTGCTATCCATTATTTGGTTAAGTTTAGCTTTGTATGCAATTCGTACTTCGAAACTCAGCGTAATGATACCAAATGTCAAATATGTTACCTCGAGGAGGAATTTTAATGCTTGGATGTGTGAGAACAAAGTCTCCAGTTGAATGATCCAATGTGAATGCATGTGTTCCAGAACCGAAGCTTGTGCACAGAATAGTAGCTGATGAATAGAGTACATAGCCAGAAGCAACAAGCCTAGATCCACTCTGAAGTGAATTCAGTATCGCCTTCTCCTCTGATGGCAGATGATCTACTTCCACAAGGCGGTTATAAATCCCAAATATTGTTCCAGTAGGAATCGAGGCATCAATATTTCGGGAACCATCTAGAGGATCTGTCACCACTACAAATGGGCCATCATCATTTAGCCAAATTGGAGCATCATCTTCTTCTGATGCCATAACTGCAACCTTTCCAGAGTTTCGTAGAGAAGACAAGATAATCTCATTCTGCACAACAATAAATTACCCATTTAAATAATGCCCACACCTCTTCAGTCATTGGTGGTTATACAGTAACGACGATGTACTTGGAAAATACATCAGAAGCACGCTACAAAGCAATGTGAGGGAAAATTTCATATGACTAATTTCTCTACATCACTCTTCCAAAACTACCCTCGTGAAGATTCAGCTCCTAAGACTTCCGAAAATCAATGACAAGGGCCATATTTAGAGCATGGTCGCATTACATGCCCACAGCTGCCTACGGGCATAGAAAGTTAGTTGTATTTAGCTCACGAATGAGGATGAACAAAGCATAGCAACAGTAGCTCACAAGACCACCACCCTCACCAGTTGGACAAAAAAAAAATCAGCTGGGGCTTCCATTTTGAAGCACGTCCAGCAAATTTCACGTGAGATTCCTAAATCATCGTAGATCATGAGAATTGGCTAAAAGCAGTGAAGTTCAATCTTCTGGGACTAAACAATCATCACACAATTTTACAACTCCAGATATTCCCACCGGAAATTGTCTTATGACAGCAGGAAGAGTGAGGGGACGGGTGATTTGCTGATGTCCTAACTGATATCCTTAAATAGAAAGTTGAGGCATACGTTTCAGACAATCCAGGAGCATCAAAACGCCCTGCAGCATTCACGTCCAGTTCATTTGCTCATTTGAGTCAATTGGAAGGTCAATGTTGTTTGCATTGACATCTAAACAAATTATCTAACCACTCTTTTAACATGAATATAAAAATTGAAAGCTTTACCATCAAAACATCTATCAGTACATGGATGTAAGAACAACGGTACCCCCAGATAGGAATATCTTGCATAACCAAAAGAGATTCAAATCCCATAGTGGAAGACTGAACGGAAATCAGGAAACCAGATCAGTCTGTAACTTGCGGGGCACATGGAAATGCCAGAAATTGCCATGAATTAATGCCCTATGGCTTTTAGACGGTATACTTCAAAATCACTGTTAGATGGAACTATGAAAATCTTTAACTAAACTTTAGACCCGTCAATAATAGCATCGTTGCCATTTTCAATGCGTCCCACAGCTGAAGTCCCTGCGTGACAGATTTTTTTATTTTCCCATCGTAGATCGCATTAAAACGTTCATTACAGGAATGAAAACTCAGTGATGGGGGCAAGTTACGCACCGACACGATATCGAGTGGCTTAGGTTTATCTCTTCCAGATGCGCCAGCACCGCCACCGGCAATACCCGAATGCTTGCCAAGACTAGTATTGTACGGGGAAGCCACAAGAGCTGCAATTTTCTTGCAAGCATACTCCAAGTGACCAAACAGCACCACCAAGTCATCACCCACATTGGCCCCTCCCTGGCCCACATACTCCGATAAAGTAGGAAGCCCGCCATCACTATTACTACTTAGAGAAGTTACATCACCAATCTGCGAATTAACCCTTAACCGACAAAAGGGCGAAGCCATCCTTGACCGGGCGAGATTGGATTTTGGCGGAAGACAAGGAGATTTCCCGGGGAAATTAGTTGATTTTGGCGGGAAATTACAACCAGGGTTAAAGGGTATGGTGGGTGATTGCATTCTAGCTGTGGCGATGATGGAAGGGTGGGATATTGGTAAGGAAAGGTGACATCTGAGGTTAGGGTTTGAAAGGAACTAGAAGAATTGAATTCTTGTGAAGATTAG
The DNA here is from genome assembly GCA_033065855.1 of Escallonia rubra. Lineage (NCBI taxonomy): Eukaryota > Viridiplantae > Streptophyta > Magnoliopsida > Escalloniales > Escalloniaceae > Escallonia > Escallonia rubra. The sequence goes on along the minus strand of JAVXUO010001352.1, from coordinate 140,597 downwards.
GGTTTCTTGGTCTGAAATCCTTCTGCTTTGAGGGGAGAATAGATGAAAGATAAGGCACAACGACGCAATAGCTTCTTTTTAAGCCTGGGCTGGGCAAAATAATACATATTTAATACTTAATTATCTTTTAAGCCTGGGCTGGGCAAAGGTAGACAAATCGCTGTTTGAAACAGCGATTTTATAGTTAAAAAATATGCAGTTTGAAAACGTATTTTGGTAATTAAGTATTAAATATGTATTATTTCAATTTTTTATAGTTAAATAATATGTAGACGATTCTAACGTATGTTTTGTAGACGATTCTAACGTATGTTTTTCTATTAACAAATACAAAATACAAAATGATACTCCATAGTTTGTTTTCTCAATCATATTAGGGGACATGGTATATAAATACAAAATGATACTTCCTTCGCCTTACATGATTTGATCAACTTTTTTAGACGTAAATTAGGAATTTAAGTAATATATTGTGTATTTTCCATTCTATAGGCCGAGAGAGAGAAAATTGGTTAGTAGAGTGTTACATGTAGAGAGATAAATGAATAAAAAAATGTAAGAAAGTGGATCAGGAGAGATAAAATGAGTGGATAGAGAGTTAAATGTGGAGAAATAAATAAAATTATAAAAAAAGGATGAGTATGTAAAAACACTTAAAGAATATTTCTTAATTTGAAAAGTGAGCAATTTTTGTAAGACGACTCAAAAGAAAATATGATCAATTTTTTATGAGACGGAAGGAGTTCAACATACGAAAACTTAAAATTCAATGATCTATCCAGAGGTGGTAAATGAAGATGTCTTTTTTATGAGGTGAAGATGTTACATGGCTTCTCTTTTGCTGCTTTCATTCGCCCCCTTGCTTCGTTGTTGTAGTTGGAATTTATGATATTATTAACGTATTATGCAGTTCAAGATACAACTGCAATTTTTGATAGACGGGTTCCATATTTCAAATGTATTAGTAGAATAATGAAGATGTTAAAGTTCGATATTCGGTCAACAAAATGCATATAGGTATAAGAAACAGATTCTTCATTTATATCTAACCAATATGAGATACAACTTAGGTAGAACAAATTAAACTTATTATTATGCAATGACCTACCCACCAATTTTTTTATTTTTTTTAGAATTATCAAAAATATATATAATAAAAAATAAACAAAACTAACATCCCTAACCTCAGGGATTACATAGTCATACAAGTTAAGCTAATAACGGATGACAACCTCATCCGATAGATAGCCCCAAAAGAGAGAGAGAAATAAGCACACAATAGATACAGAACAACTAGTTTTTATTTTTACATTAAATTGATCTATGGGACAAAATTTTACGTAGTTATCCCCGTTTGTGTGTACTAGTTCTCCCTCTAATATATTAATAATAATAATTGATTAAAAGAGAGTGCATCCAACATAAATGCCCACAATCATGGACTTTGAGCATCCTAATGTCCAAAAAGGATCATGAAGGCATACCGATTTAGTGACAGATCACCACTCTTAATTTGTCTGCATTGCAAAAGAGAGATATAGGGTGATACTTCCTTTCGAATTTTAGTAGAGGCTGTGCATGGCCGATTGACTACATATTGATTTCTAACCTATTAACTTAGAGACACGTATCTCCGCGAATAATCCACATCACACGGCTACTTTATCAGGTTAGGCCTGTGAGAAACATTTGTCAACCCAAAGCAACTTTATCTCAATGGAAGCATCTCTTAAACTCCTGTATCAGCAGTGCATTATTGGATCCTGTCCTGTGAACTGAAAATATGGTATTGCAGACTTGTTGATCTTCTCAAGAAAGAGATTCCCCTGGAGGAGGAACCAGTGGTGATCGCTGAACATGTCAAGACTGGACTGGTTCTTGTCGACATCATCAATGGATTCTGCACCCCCGGATCAGGGAGTCTGGTGATGACCACACAAATCTTGGTTCTAGTTTTGTTCTTAATTAGCTTCATTTGATGTGTTCCTTATCCAGTCTTCTTTGTTGAACTGTCTGTGTGGTGGGTGTTTTGTCTTAGGCACCAAGGGAGCCCAACAGGCAGATTTCTGAGATGATAGGTGAATCAGAAAGGCTGGCCAGATTGTTCTGTGACAAGAAGTGGCCTGTTCTTGCATTTCTTGATTCTCACCGTCCTGACCAACTTGAGCACCCTTATCCTCCTCACTGTCTCGCTGGCACTGATGAATCCAATCTGGTTCCTGGTAATTCCCTTCCATTGCCCACTGTCCTCTTCTCTTTGAGTGGTTAACTTCACGAAAATCGTACTACTTCGACTACTTACAAATCAGAGTTCCTGTATGGATGTCACTCTTTCTTTTTTGTGCACGAATGTGCAGCTCTAAGGTGGTTGGAGAGAGAGCCAAACTTCACGATGAGGCGCAAAGACTGCTACGATGGATTTATAGGCTCCATTGAGGAGGATGGTTCAAACGTGTTTGTAAATTGGGTTAAAACCAACAAAATTAAAGTTGTAAGTACATGTTCTTGTGTATGTTAACCTTCAATCATTCAGCTGGCAAAAAATATTACACTCGAAAATCAGAATTTCATTCAAGCACTGCTAACTCTAGCAAATTGATCGAAGGTTCACCTCTTTAACCATCTTTTCTGGGTAATTGCTGATGGGTTTTTCCCTAGTTATTGGTGCTAGGAATATGCACAGACATCTGCGTGCTGGACTTTGTTTGTTCCACACTATCGGCGAGGAACCGGGGGTTTCTTAGCCCTTTGGAGGATGTAGTGGTCTACTCCCGCGGTTGTGCCACCTTCGATTTTCCAGTTTCCATTGCAAGAGACACCAAAGATGCCATTGCTCATCCCCAGGTGCGTCCAAATTTCTATTATATGCATGTTTCTTTTCAATTGTATAAGAGCCATCCATTCTCTACCACTTGATTGAGCTCGTTTCACTATTTTTCTTACTTCTTTTTGGTCACAGTCATATGACTCGTATCCCCGTCGTTCGTTAACGAATCAGATATTGACGTTGCAAGAAACGAAACAGATGAAAAACGAGAGTAGCATAAAAAGATACAGAAAAATAAGAACTCACTAACATGCACCACATATGTTAGGTGCTTCAACTCCGCATCACAGGTCCAATCACAGAATAATTTGACACAACACAGCATCAGTTATAGACCACCTTCTATCCCCTTCTAATAGGCTGGCTCACTGCAGGAGCTGATGCACCACGTTGGTCTCTACATGGCCAAAGGAAGGGGCGCTAAGATTGCAAAAGAAGTGTCCATCGAGTGCACGCTGCAGAAGCCATGATAAATTTCTACAAGTCCAAGCCATCAACTGTCATAAGGTGGTGGAGGTGCCAGCACTTGCGGCGGAAATTCCGGCCAGAGGCAGCCGGAGACTACAGTTGCCAATGTACCGTGTAACTATATAAGACTAATGACCAAGCGCTGTGTCCAGTATGGAATAATGGATTTCTTTTCCTTTTTGCTATTTTTTGAAGGGTCCCGTTCTTCTAAGCAAAAGCAACACCAAACACCAGATACTCGAACTCCTGTACGAGATCTCCCAATACTTGTTGCATCGACATGCACTTTTTCTGGGAGAAGGATCGACACGCACCTGTGATATAGCTAAACATACAAATGCAGGGTCTTGGAAAGAAAAAGCTACAGTCTCATGACTCTCATCTAACAAACACCAGAAAGGACAAATCCACGAGATTCTCAGTAGATAAGGAGAAACATCAATGCAGCACACGAACTTAAACAAGATATATACTGTAGATGCTAAAAGACATTTTAGGTAGTGGATCACTGTTTAGAACCGTTAACTCCTTATAGCAAAATGCTCAATTGTTCCCATTTATAATTACGACACAGCAGTAACCAATTTTCTAGTATTATTTACAAGTTAATTACATCAGGCTAACACCACCCCCCCCCCCCCCCACACCCCACAAACACCCACCCCCGAAAGAAAAATCCCCGCGCATTATGAGACCACAAAAATGGCAGCTGCTTATATATAAACATCATCTACTAACTTCTGTAACTACTTCTATTATCCTAATGCGTACACTACATCTGTCGGTTGCACGAGCACTGGATTATAAGTTACAGACCTCCTGAATTTCCTCTGCTGCTATTATCCAAAGACAGTCATGGAAACTAAAAATCATCTGCGGACTGAGCTGCAAGAGAGGAGAGAGAAGATCAGCTTCATAAAAGCATATACAGGCACATGGTATACCTTAAATAATCCTACTTTGGGCTGTTACAAACAACTATCCAACCGTGCAAAGTTTTCAGACAGAATCCAGTAAAGATCATAAGAAACCTAGATTCCCTTCCAAACCCAGTATGTCCTTACAGATAAGATCATTATGTCATTGGCTCCTAAGGGGAATGCACCATGTACGTTGATTCTACGTACTTTTTAACAAATAACACTCGCAATGAAATTGGTATAAAATAGCATTCAAGCTGGATAACTCCTTTATGCAAACCATTTCTACGCCCATACGTGATGCTTCAGTTCAGCTACAAAGCCACTGGTCAATGCTTCAGTATAAACCACGCATTAGGCTCAAGAACAAGCTCCTAAAACTGAGTTGACGCAGTACCCATAAGCCTTGGGTGTTGGGCTGCCCTTTTATGCAAAGTCCCCCTGACTTGGTGCTTTAAATAAACTGTCAAGATTTTTTGGCCAAATTTTGATCAAAATGGGCTAATCAAAATTTGCTTAGCCCATTTTGGATCTATATCCAGCCCAGTGTTCACGTAAACCTACATGGAATCATAGATGCCCAAAATGTAAACCACCTAAAATTGAAAAGGGGAAACATCTGGAAAAAGTCGAGTGCTGGCAAGTATTGTATGAGAAAGATCTCGTGTTACAGTCAAGAGAAAATAAGTTAATTTTCGTGATAAGGAGTCAATCTATTTATTTAGAATAGTCAACCCAACTTGTCCTGGGATAAATATGATATGAAAAGCCAAACAAGGGGCGGAGAATCAAGCTTGAGGGTCCATAATTTAACCAAAACTATGCCACTTAATGGGACAAAATCAACCAGCACAGTTAACATGTAATTGCAGTAGTGTGTTGCTGTCCATCTAACATCCAACAGGACATAATTCATGTGGCATGAACCAGTAGTTCTCTGTCACTGACAAGATTTATCCTACACGGGTCTCCTTGAGCTTGCAGCACGAGACACAAAAAGTATGCTGAATTTTGAAAACCACAAGTTAGTAAATGACAGCCTACTTTTCTATGAACTAAATAAGAATCTTTATTGGGACTTGCAACTGAGACGAGACATAAAATGGAAGCAGAGTGAGTCATGGGACCGTAAAGGTCTATGGATTTTTAAAGAAAAGAACATACCTACAAGATCTGGATAATGAATAAAAAATCTGAAACTTCATGGAAGGAGAGTCTACTCCTGCAGCCTCAGCTGATTAAAGAACACCAAGAAATGGTATTCAGGAGCCCAATATACGAATCCAACAACAGGTCCGCCTTTAATGTACTGCATAAAATCCAAACGAATGCATGTCACAAAGTCAGTATCTCGTTTGGGATGAAACTTTGGCAGCAACTAAACTGGATCTTTGAGAGTACTACGTACCTTTCCATCCAGAATGACAAGTTCACCATCAACCCATCGAGGTTTTCGGAACCCTGGCTCAGCAAGCCTCCCTTGTCCTCTATATCGAGCAATCTGTATTGTGGCAAAATAGATAGGCAGGTTATGAAGCTTAAAGGAAGGGCAGTGCAGAAAATCAATGCATATGAATTACAGGCATAGAGAATATAAGGGAACAAGGTTTCAACATTTTTGTATCTAATAAGGAAATACATACCACACCAAATTCTTCTGGAATGATCCCTTTATGAGGGAGCTGATATCTTTTTCCAACTTTTGCACGGAACGCTACCTGCATATCAAGAAACAATAACGTATCAACAAATGATGCATACATATAAGGCAACATAGACATTGCAGTAAAAATCAACTTCTTTCCTCTAAATGCTTCGTTACGCCGCAAGCTAAAGAGTATAAAAAGAATAGACCAGCACAAATAGTGCACGACAGTCTGGTCTTCACGTGAGATTTACAGTATAAACAGGAACAGTATCTCTTTATAAAATGAAATAAATAGACTTGCATACTCCCTTTTTTCCCAATAGATTTCATTTCAAAATGGTGCTTGTTAAAACATGATGGAAATTGTTGGGCCCATTCCTAACAACTTAAGCATTTAGAGCAACTGATGACTTGCAGGCAAGGACTTTGATTCGAGTGTCCAGGCTTCCACTTTTCCCTCTAAATTTGTACCCTGATGAGAACATTGTCATGTTGTTTGTACTCTGATGAGCATCTTTACTTTCTCTCTCCAAGTGCAATCAGGGATCAAACGTGACGGGGAGAGTTGAGACATTGTTGAATCCATATTCTCTAACAGCTTAAGCTTTTAAAACAAGTGCTATCTTAAAAGTTCCCATAAGAAAATATACAAAATAATAGGCATGTAATAGATGTAACATACAGAACCATTGAAATATAACATACCACAAAAATCAACAGAAATTCTTATAAGAACAACAAGAAACATATAACATTTGCAATTCAGGGAGCTTATAAACCATTCTATATACTCTCTTTCAACTATCTATCGCTCTTCATATACCTATGCCTACAAGCCGTCTAACAACCAGCTCATTCACATAAAAAGACCAAGAATTGGCAAACAGAAATAAAAGCCGTCTTTTATGTAGAGAACTATGAAAAATCACCAAAATTACCTATGTCAGACTCGAGCAAGTTGCTTTCAACCACTTCATCTCTTGAAAAATCATGAGATAAACGTGCCACAAATCACTACAAGCCTATCATGCATGACCAACCCCTTTCATCTCTTGGACATTTCTGAGATGAACGGCAAAGATCACTATAAGCCTATCATGCGTAATCAACTTATTTATGCCCCTAAGTTTCTGTTAGATCTAGCTCTACGCCTCTCTCAATACAATGTAACGGGTCTCCGAATCCTGAAAGAAACAATTATTACTCACCCCAACCAAAAAGGGAAAAAAACATGAAAGCAAACCAGAACTGAGAAAGAACCTGGCCAGCTGGCACATAGGGATCCCCAGTTAACTTTACAGCTTCAACATACTCGTAAAACTCAAGGTGTGAAGGCTCTTTCGTGCTACCATCCTCTTGCCACTGGCCAAACTTGTGTCTTAATTGAATGACCTCTGAAGTATAGATCCCATGTGCACCAATATAGACTCCTGATCATGTGAAAACACTGTCACGATTCTGAGTAAGTCGGCAAAGGCTCTCAAAGTGATGATGGCAATACAGTAAGCAACAAAAAGCTGAGAGTTTAATAAGTTTAAAACATGCAAACCATTTAAAGGATCTGCAGGTGGCCTAGTTTCAATACGATTAAATGTTGTTGACCCTGATAGAGGTTGGCGGTTTTGAGCTTGACTGAGGGTGAGATTCAGCAATTCACTGACATCTTTAAGCACCTGCACAGGTCAAAAGCAGGAGTGCAAAATAAGAGCCCTTTGACTGAAATAAATTATTGCTATCCATAAAATGACCCACATTTTTTGTGGGCGGGTGGGTGATTGGTGGTTGGGGGAACGAAGAACAAATCAAGTCATGTGAACATCACAATTCACCTTCATGGGTATCTTCCCCTTGCCAATGAACTTTGCAAGATCAAGCATAACATGATCTATACTACGCTGACCACGGAGCTTAGGGTTCTTATTTGGTGACAATTGCCCATTCTCACCAGAGACCTGTCCATTTACATCATTCTCTATGGAAAAAGAAAAGGTCAATCGACCCTTTTTCTGGAGCTTCGCTGGAACTCGAACTACATCTTTGCGAGAGGTGCTGCTAGATATTTTCTGGACAAGGCCACCAACAACCACCTTAATTGCAATTTGACTTTGCTCTTCAACATCAATTATTTCACTACTAGCATCTACAATCTCGTTGCGTTCTTCATCACTTTCCCCTTTGACATCATCTTCTCTATCTAGACTCTCCAACTCAGTATCCTTCTCTTCATCCTTCTCTTCATCTTCTTCCTCCATTATTTGCTCAATCACCTTCGATATTAGATCACGGTCTACTTTACCCGGTGTTGTGACTTTTAAAACCTTCACCTTTACACCAGGAATCATATCTCGCAAGATATTCTCAAAACCAGATCCTTCAGCTATATCTGATTCATCGTCCCTGTCTTCGCTCTCTTCTGTATCTTCTATAGTTTTGGTGATCAAATCACCTTTCTCTTCAGTTGGATCCAGGGGGGTAAAGATAGTGGTAGGACCTGATGACATAGAGGAAGCAAATGGAAGATCTTGAGGAACTCCCTTCTGTTTCAAGTAGACGGCCTAAAAACACATAATTTCACAGTATTATTAGGAAATAAACTAAATAGAAAAGACAGGGAAACTATGAAGATCAAGATACGGGGTTGAGTAATTTTTCATTAACTCCTTTTGTGTCTGAAGAGATATGGTAAGTTGGGTTTAATATATCTCTTGTATATGCTTGAGCACAAGCGTATAATGCAAACATGGCACAACCTGCAAAACACACATCCGTATATAGAGTATACATGCGCAGTTACAAGCGCACACAGGAGAGCCTTTCAGGATGAGATTTAGTATCATGAAACAAAATTGTGTCAAACTCAGGACACAACTAATGAAGAGACATATATAGGGATACATACAAAGCACTCAGGTAGACCAGTTGTAATAATCATATAATCATCGTCATCTAAGACTTTGTCCCAAACTAGTTCGAATCACCTACATGAATCCTATGCTTCCACTCTCCTGGACCCAAGCAAATGTTCCGTGACAAATTTCTAGCAATCGAGTCTTTTGTTACTACTTATCCCCATCCTGTTCTCGGTCTTCTTTTCTCTCTCGCTGGAACATCTAAAGTCCCACAATAAATCTGACAAAACCATCTGAACTGATCTTCTCGTGCCTTTTCTTCGGATTTTTTAACAGAATGCATATGGTATCTCTAAAAAGACCCTAAACCATAATTCAAATAGAACGACTGTGAGAGCATTTTGAAAGCCAAAACAAAGAAAACTATGCATAAACTGCTTGAAGCTGCCCAGAGGCAACTCTAGACTAAAAACATTCTCTCAATAATCACAACCAAAATTGCAAAATGGCTCGCCACAGCTGCCTACCCCACCCCAGCCCAACACAACCCTTTACAGAGCCACTTCTGCACTTCATGACAAAGAAGAGAAAACTTGGCAAGAAGATTTCAACGTGTGGAAACACTTCAAAGAATCTTAACAACATGTTTGATTGAAAACACACCCAGGCTCTTCTACTCATAGCCCTAGGGACTGCATCTACACCTGATGACTCCCTCCAAAGCATCTGCAGACTGCAAATACTCGACCACAGGATGATGCATTTAAGCTCCTGCCTAACTCATGATCCGTCAATGACATACATTCTCTCTGACGTATTCCCGTAGTTTTAGGAGAAGGTCATGATAATGCTTATAACCAATGCATCTCCTCTTCATAGTTTCACCGCCGTCACTTGGAAAAAGATATACCTAGTAAATTCTAGTCTCAAAACTTCACCTGATCCAAGTTTATCCCATTTCATTGAGCCGCACCAGTAAAATTTCACAGGTAAGATGTTATAATTGTCAACTATGCTTTGCAATTTCTCATGAGTAACCATTTTCAAAGTAGAAGTCATGAATAACCATTTTCAAAGTAAAAGCATGCCAACTTGGTCTTCCTATCAACATTCTCCAACCAAAATAGCTCTCAGCATCAGCCTGAAAGATCTTTACATCCAGCCAAGCGATTACTCCCCAATTGCCTCTCCCTGTCTTCAATCCAACCCAATTCTTTTCTATCAACCCCCGTTTCTTTAACATTATATTCCCCGTTCTTCACATCAAACTAGCCTATAACACCAACAGAAACACTTCATAATCCAGTACTTAATAGTAGGCCATACAAGTAAGCTCTACACTCTATATGCTTTCCACCAAAATAGAAAATTATCCAAACTGCCCTTCTAGTCCCACCAATGCTTCCGAACATAGAAGGTATTTGTTCCCCATGTAAACCTACAAAACAAGAACTGCCACATAATCTGACAACAGCTATGGAAGGTCAGACTACATATCTCCAAGAAGCAGTTCTTCAATCTGCCAAACTCAATAATTTTTTAGCTTAACATGGACAATCTCCAAATCATGAGACTAAAAGTGTGTTACCCACCTTCCTAGGGGACAGTATTAGATTATAATGGTCAATCGGAATGACTGCCAGAAGTTGAAAAATGTTGATATGAGGAGTAAACTTTAGCCAAGTGCTCACCCTGGCATATTTGGCCTAAGTGCCTGCAGTCCCAACTTTTGCCAATTACCAGACAAGGTCTCCTTCATCTAGCTAAAGCCTACAGGAAAATAAAATATCGAACACTAAAAGTTCCTTACAAGAGGGTCATACTAATCAAAATAAAACATAATTTCCTCACACTGCAGTCTTCACTGCCGTGACAACACTGCAGTCGTGGATATCATGATAGATCGAATATCAAGGTCTCAAAAAAAAGAAGGAAAAGAAAATGATCTCAGAAACATCTACACCCTACCGCAGGACGGCAGACCAACCCACAATCATCGCTCTACAAAAGGACGTATCCGGAGCATGTAATTACTTTCCTGGTCCTATAAAGTTTCTTACCCTTCATCTGTCCACATAATCCTCCTCAGACAATTTATTTGACAGTTTTCTCATTTCTCAAAGCCATTTCTATCAGTTTACAGCTTAGAGATTTTTTCATGAAAATAAAGTAGCAGGCCAGTAGAGATACCAAATCAGCTTGCAAGCCAAAAACATACCTGTGAACAAGCAGTTTTTTAGTAACACCAATTCTTTGTATGTACAGCATACAATCGACATCAATGGGTAAAGAAGGTACCTGATGTGTATATTCGCCCTTTTCATTCATCGTAAGATATATCTCAAATAGGGGTGCGCCAGCTGTAGCTGTTGTTAGCTGCCTGAAAGCCAAAGGTAATGGCAACAAAGAACCTTCAATAAAAGTAATCATACATGAAAATAAATGATGAGTGAACACGTGAATGATATTACTGCAGCAAACCCAAAGTAATAGACACCACCAAATATGAGCTATAGTTAACTGTCCACCCAGCTACACAGAAGAGGGTGCTCAAGTCCAGGTAGGACATGGGTATATATAATATAGGTATCTTGCACTATAATGGAACGGGTAAATTCTAGCAACATTCCTACTGACTCAAATCCTTTTTTTGACTCAATCAAGCAAAATCCTCGAATCCATAGATCATTCCAGAGAATCATGCCATACATCACTCTCAATTACAGTTCAGATAAATACAGCAGGACAACCCATGTTCTCACAATGAAGACAGACAATTTCTAAAGAAATTGAAAAATGTAAAGCATTCACTTTTGGCTGCTATACCACTGAACGGAGATCGAACACTCTACTCAAGCAAAGTACCAATTCTTCCAACATGTACCATTGAATTCCTTGATGATATTATCATCATCACCCAAGCCTTTGGCCCAAACTGGTTTGGGTCGGCTAGATGAATCCTTTTCTTCGATTATCCCCTATTAAAGCACCTGTTCACTAATGAATTCCTAGCAATTTGAGTCTTTTCTCACTACTTCCAGCTCAAGTTATCCTCGGTCTACCCCGACCTCATCTAACCACATCAACTTAACACAAATCACTTCTTCTTACAGGGCATCTAAAGGCCCGTGTTGGATATGCCCAAACAATCTCACCGATGTTCCCTCATCCTATCCTTAATCACTGCCACCCCCACTTTGCTGCAAATGTCATCATTTCCGTTTCTACCCCTCCTTGGGGCCGCACCTCCACCTAAGCATTTGCATTTCAGCTGCACTCATGTTATGGATGTGGTGTTTATAGTTGCCCAACATTATGTACCATATAACATTGTTGGTCTCAAGTCGTCCTATAATTCCTTTAACTTGAGGAAAATTGAGATCAAACAACACCCCAGACACTGACCTTCACTCTAGCCAACCTGCTCTGATCCTATGGGCAAATCCTCATCAATCCCTACCTGCTTGTGCAATATTAATCCAGGATACATAAAGTTTTTTGTCTTAAGTACTTGTTGACATCCATACTTAACTCCTCCCCACAGATCCTCCTGGTTTTACTAAAATTGCATTCCACATAATCTGCCTTAAACCTGCTTAACCTAACGCGTTTGGATTCTAAAGTACTTCTCCATAACTCTAACTTAATGCATAGTCCTACTATAATCTCATCAGTTAAAACTATATCATCTGCAAATGACATACCCCATTGGGACCTCACCCTGAATATTCTTAATAAGCTCCTTCATTACCACACAGGCTTAAGCTCACCCTTATTGAAGTTGAATTGTAATTGAGAACTCGCTAATCATTACATCAGTTGCTCTGACACTAGTGATCGCCCCTTAGTTAAAATCCTTAATCACATCAACATACTTGGTAGGCACTCCTTTCTTCTCCAGAGCCCACCCATAACTATCCGGTACCTTATCGTATTCCTTTTTCTCCAAAACTATAAAGACCATGTGAAGATACTTTATCTCTAAATCTATCCATCAGTTGTCTGATAAAAAAAAAATAGCTTCCATAGTGAATCTCCTGTGAAGCCAAATTGAAATCACAAAAGAAGTATCCCATTCTTGGTCTATGTTCAATTACGTTCTCCTATAGTTTCAACATAGTGTTAGCTTGGTCCCTCTGTATCGTTGCAACTTTCTATACGTCCTTTATTCATATAGGTACGAAAGTGCTTTTCCTTCAAGGCTTCCTTCCTTCCTTCACTTCAGATGTTCTAGTTCTATGAACAAGCCTCAGTAAGATCTACTAAATTACCTTCTGCATCTCCGTTCTTCAACAACTTACCAAATTAACCTCACTTCGTCTCTCTCTAACTTCATCTTCTTACACTAAAAATCTCTGATTCCGTGCTTGATAAGTCTCTGTTTCTCCTTTATCTTATCTTGGCTAGCTTGTACATCCTTTTGTCACCCCCCTTTAGTACCCTAACATTTGGCATAATTTTTCACGAGCCTTACCTCTAGCCTCTCTTATTGCCTTCTTTGTTTCCATTCTTGCCATCTTAGACCTCTCGCCGTTTACCTCTCAACATTTACCTCATTCCTTCACTCGTGCAATACTTCATAACATCCCCTCTCTTCACTTAATTGCTTCTTTGACCTCCTCATTTCCACCGCCAAGTTTCTTTACCTAGGACCATTTCCTCTAGACTCTCCAAGCATCTCTAACAACTCCCCTACCACAAGTAGACATCTCATTCCACATTATATTAGGCTTATGGTCTAAATTTGACGGTCTTTCTTTAACCAACATATCCTTGAAAGTTCTTAATCTTTACCCATTCAAATTCCACCATGTGGTTTGCGCATGCCTCTGACCTTTAACCTTACAATTCCAACTTTTATAATAGATGTCTAGCACCACCAGCCTAGGTTGTGCAGCAAGGCACTCCCCAAAAATGACCTTTCAATCTTTACATAGCGCTCGGTCCTCCCTCCTTGTGAGAAAGAAATCTATCTGGCTAAAAGTAATTAAATATGAGTCTCATCTCGTAAAAAGGTGTCTGAGATCATCAAATGAAAGGCCATTGCGAAATCTAGGATGTTGATATCATTATGGTGAATAAGCACATTTAATTGTAACCAAAAAGGAGTTGAATTGACTGATAGTGCTAACTATCACTCCCACCCCTAAAGGGAGGTTAATATAAAATTTGGTAGTCAATACGATTACAGGCAGCTGTTTCGAAATTCTACTTACCACCCCATGCCCCCAGTATGGTTTCACCCACACATTTGCTGAAGAAAACCAGCATGTAATTTGAAGACTAAGGCACGCCAATGAACAATGGCAGGGACGATCTACTCTCACATAACTAGGAAGCATTTTTATATCTAGAACACAGAGAACCCTACATGTGACTCGTACACCTCACAGTAAGTAAACAGTACTAAGTACGTATAGTCCATCAAACCTAGCTTCCACAGAAAAAAATATATAATAAGTTTCATTACTCCCATAAGAGTTCATAAACTATGCATATGGGCAAGAAATCATGAGGACAAACATAAGCACAACATTACCGTGGACTGTAACTTCTTGCCACGTATCTTCCATGCTCTGCACTAATACGAATAATACGACCATAAGGATCATTACCATCTTCTGAAATTCCAGCCCACCAACCGACCTGACATCCGGATTCAAAGTAAAAAAATGCATGACACGAAGCAACATGGAACATGCAAGTACTCAACAGGCAATATAAAAGGAAACTACACTAGAAACAGTAAGAGAAGATTGCATGCCAGGTCAAGCTCCAGCAGAATTCCCAGGGAAAATTTTGGACAATATATGAAACTTGAAAGCTTCCAAACTTTTTAAGAGAGACTGTCATGAAGACAGAAGGGGGGCAAGGAGACCCTCCATTAAAGTTGCAACCCAAAGCATCCAACAAAATTCCCACAAAAAAATTGTGGCACCATAGAAAACTTAGATGCTTACAATTTTTTTCAGAGAGGCGGACGTTAAGACAGAAGGGGGATGAGGAGAACCAATATTAAAGTTGCAACCCAAATCATCCAACAGATTTTCAAAGGCATAACAACACCCATGAAAGCGGGACCAAGGAAAGAACTACATGTTACATATACACATAAATCAACAATAAGAAAATTACACCATATTCCGACAACCTCTTAGCAATAGTGGGACGAGTTTATTAAATGTTCATGCTCATAAAGGTAGGACAGATTAATAACATTAGCAATCAACAATTGCAAAGGCACCCAACCCAGATACCAGCAGGTGCCTGCTAGCTTAAACAAGTTCAGAGGACTGGCAATAATATACACTTGTGTCGTTTCCAAGTTGTTACCAGAACTCACCAATCCTGCACCAGCATAATCTCGTATGAATGCTGCATCTCCGTAACATTCTTCTTCTATCGCTTTCTGCCATTGCGAATTCAAGATGTAAAGAAGATAAGAACTTGGATTGCAAATACCGTTTTCCTATTTTTATCCCAACCACTTTTAAGAAGAACAGTAAATTCCCATACATTTAGATGAGACATCACTCTGCCAACAGTGTCATTTGTAGCTGCAGCTGCAATAGCCACCTTAAGCCTGGCAGCATCTTGATAGTCCTCTCTATCAATAGCACGATCTAACTGTGACTGTTGAGACAAGCAGTTCAGCATAAAATTCTCATAGCAATAGGAATTCAACAAAAGCATCAAAAATAAAATTTGTTATGCCAAACATATTTTGTGACTTGTGTTGTGAAAACCGAATATGCATTA
Source organism: Escallonia rubra (assembly GCA_033065855.1). NCBI lineage: Eukaryota > Viridiplantae > Streptophyta > Magnoliopsida > Escalloniales > Escalloniaceae > Escallonia > Escallonia rubra. The sequence goes on along the minus strand of JAVXUO010001352.1, from coordinate 125,126 downwards.
GGCGTGAACTTATACCCATACGTCTTAAAAAAGAGAACACTAGCAGACAACTCTGCTGAAAATAGATCAGATAAGTGCTTGACTGATCCAACAAATGGGCCAAATTCATAAATGTTTCGTCATGAATGCATAACAATTAACAAACATAAACAACCCATAGAATACTTTGCTAGGCTGAAGCACGATTTGGCTTGCGCAGACATGGAAAATAAAAAAAAATAAAAAAAAAGGACACAATGGAAATGGAGGTCATACACCATAAAGGGTAAAAGAATTTCTGAAGAGCTTTCTCCTTTTAAACACTTCCCTAATTAGCCAGTCAGGATCAAGATTATTGGGTCTTAAGCAATAAAAAAAGAGACTCGCGCAATAAGAGAAATATTAAAAACTTCCGTGGAACTGATATCAGAATTAGCACGGTGATTTGAGTCGCTTACTTTTCTGCAAGTGGATTCTTCTCATTCTGTCTCTTTTTCCATTTATCCCATATCTATAACAGTCTTCACCACCAAATATTGGCAATCATTTCGTCTCACGACCTAAAACTATGTCGTTTCTAGCTTTCCTCCTTCACTTTTAAAAGGCATAAAGTCACACATGATCATAGAGCCGGTCACAGTACGAGGCGCCATTTCCATTTGCAGCACCTGCCAAAAGCATATTAGATGCACCCACGTGGCCTCCCTCTTATGCCTTTTTGAAGCCTTCCAAACCTCCTTAGCATAGCTCACACGTATGGAGTAATGAACCTTAGAGATTAAGCCAGTGATAGAAGTTGGATTCCAAGTAGATCCATCCTCATGATACAACAAGAAATCCCCCACCAACGCCTCGTATACACGGGCAATGCCAAGCCAAACAACCCCACCCCCGCCCCCCAACCCCGCGCGAATCAAACCAAATAGGCTTGATAATATCTACCCAAATGGTGTGGCTGCAGAACCTCACTATAGGCTGGGCCCAAACGCTGTTCACATACCTCGAAGCCGTTCCCCTAAAATAGCCTACTCTGATATCTTTACGTTCTCTAATTTCGAACAACATACTAGTTGAATTTAAATTCTCGTGCAATGCTTGGTAAAATGCATTCAGCAAACGTTACAAACAACATAAAAAAGTACCTTCAAAATCAAAACAATCCGCTCCTGCTCGTCAACTTCACTAAAATGCTTCCTCCACCTATCCCAGTCCCATTCCTCCTCTAAGCCTTCATCCTCTCTCTCTACCAAACCGACACTCTTCAAGACGTCGCCCTCGCCTTTACCGGGCCGATTGCGATACGAGCTCACGTAGTCGTCGAACATCCTGACCGCGCTCGCCACGGCGTCGTGAATCGCCGAGTCCCATCGGCGGTTGGCGGGAGGGCCGTCCGGCACGTCGCCATCGCTGTTGCCGTCGTTTCGACACCGACATAGCGCCGCCGACTGCGAGAGCTTCGAGAGGGTGTGGGAAGGGAGATAGGTTGACGATGGTCGTTTCAATTGGTGGTGAGGGAATTTAGGGTTTGCGAAGGCGAATTTGTGATCGGGGTGTGGGCGTGTGGACGGGGAGTGGAAAGATGGTGGACACATGGACGCCATGGATGAACTGGGAGGAGAGGGAAAGTGTAAAGAGAGGACATACACAGTGGTGCTTTTTGAGTAATCTCTTGGAAGAAAGAAAGAGGAGAGGAAGAGCTGCTGGTTATTGTGGACTTTAGGGAAAAAAACAGGATAAGGATGGTTATTCAGAGGAAAAAGCAGCGAGTTTAGTTATTTTTCACTTTTTATTATGCTTTCTGTTCTGTTCTTTTTCGAAAACTCCCCTGGTACAAAAAATTCTTTTTAAATTTGACCAATATTGGGAGAAATACTTTTCTTTATGGCCGATAGAGTCAATTAAATTTATGCAATTTGTCAAGAGATTGTCATTACCGTCCACATCAATGATAAGATCCTCCTCAACTCCACCCGAGAAATGGCGATAACAAAATTAGCGACGACAATAACTCTACCCTTTCTTGATGGGAGAAGGTCGGACGGTTGCGATGAACATGCCCAATGGTGGCAAGCGATAACCATGCATCCCCTTCGCCCGCGCTAGAGACTCCATGTTAGCCGGGAAAAAGGCAAATAGTGGGTGGAGGTGGGGGGGATGTGTTTGAGATTAGCGGTGGACGGCGAGGAACCGTCGAAATCCCATTGAGACAGTCGAGATCCATGGACCCTTGTTTGTGGTCTATGACCTCTAGTTGAAGGCCGTGAAGGGCTGTCTGTGATCTCCATCATCGTCATTCATATTGCTCATTGTCGTCGCCCTACACACCGGCGAGCCACGCCGTGGCCATCACTTTCGTCTACTTGTCGTATATTCCGTTATGAAGTCGAGCACCGTCCACGATATTGTTGTCCATAGTACCCTGGCCCAGGGCCGGTCGGGTCTGAATGCCTGCCGTTTTCGACCCAACCCCCGCGTTAACCCAAGTAACGTTGGATCCGTTTTTCTGACCCGCCCTGTATCTGACCCACAACTCTTTGATCCAACACCGACATTGCCACCCTTAACTCTGGAGTTACAAATTTGATTTGGGATGTGTTCATCTATTAACTTGATTCGTTTTAATTGAACTGTGATACCATGTTAACACTTTGACAGTTGTATTAAAGTTTTTGTCCAAAATTTGGATACTTTAAACCAACTTGCAGCAACTGTCTAAATTATTTGGTACAAGTACCTGTCTTTTTATCAATCTACCTATATAAAACGCAAATGTGCATCTGGTTTTGTACGTGAATATTCTCTTTACTCCATACTTTTCCTTGATGTTTTCGGTGGCTTCAAACCCATGGAGTGCAATACATTTTTCTAAATCTTAGCATTGTATATTTTTCTAGATAAAATGTTGATGGAGGGCGAATCAAACCTTGCATCAGCCTACTTAGACGAAACCTGGAAAATTTTGAGGACTGAAAAGGAGGTTTAAGTTTACCAACCTCGAGCCCTCAGGCTGGTGGTTGTTTTGGCATAATAGCAACTACATTAATATTTAAATTTTAACATGTTGAACAACGAAAACTGCTACAACTACATGATTATTCCAGCAACTAATTCACACAACATGGTGATCGATGAAGACATGAGTTATTAGAGTGGACTTCTCCATGACCAACCTGTAATCCCCAGCGGATGAATCATACCTGAAACCAATTCCATTTTCAGCACTGATGGTACATGTTTCATGATTACTAGGAAGAGGTAATCTAAAAGTTTATCCGCTCCAGGAATTCCACACAAACAACGCTGCTCTTTGGTCCGCTTCAACATCAGATGCGTGACATAAAAGAGCCGTCAAATTAAAGCAAGTCATTCCGATGACTAGGGCAACAAAAGTTTCCGGTGATCACTAAACACCAAGTGCCATAGCTTACAAACGCACTCGAAGGTTTGATATACGGTCTTTTTGATGTTCATTTTGAGGGCTTGTCACCAACAAGCATGCACCTTACCAGCCTTGACATGCTAGTTTGCTGTTATAACTGCAAGCCAGCATCCTAGAGGGCAGGCTGGTGGGTTTTATGGTTCAACAATAGGAATTTACCAATCAGCATACCGAATCTGATAATCCATGTTACTGAATGGCCCTTTTAGGCAACTAATAACTGATACTGTAAACTTACTAATAAATGAATAGACCAAAATAGAACTAGAAAAGTAGAAAGCAAAACAGAGAGTTGATTTGATTAATCCCTCGTAGTAGTAGTCAACCAAGGTAAGTAGTCGTTAAGATTTTGAATTGTACAATGCAACTGATGCACGAGACTCCTGGAAGTTGGTAATACTGATGGAAGCTCGAAGGAGAACGAAAATGGTGGGTATGGAGTGACCGTGTTGAATGGCTGACTCGCAACACTACATGTATCTTCCCAACAGTCTTGGAGCGGAGTTACATTTCATCAAACACAGAACCATGGAGGAGGCGGCTGTTAAGACGGATTTTCTGACCCCAAAGATTACACTCCTATCCACCCCTTAGCCTTAACACGTCAGTAATGTGTACTTGACACTCCAGCAGTTCAAAATATGCAGTCCAAGCAATTAACACATGCAATTCAAATAAAGCTTAGATGGCCATGGTGTGAAGTGTTGAATGATTGATACCAACAATGCAAGGCTAGGTTTACAATAATCAGCTCCACCTAAATCTAACATTACCTCCACCTTTTCAGTACTGTGGAAGTGTTAGATATTGATTTGATTGAAGTACAGTGTGTTTACATTACTAAACCATCAACTGGTGGTTTGATGCTTGAAAGTAAATCATTTACAGCAACCATGAACAACACAAAGTTTATTTCCACTGATAATATTAGCAAATTGTTTGGTAACATGCATTTTACACCTTCTTGTTTCATATTCAAGTAAGATGGAGATTCAAGAAGGGTCCTTATGTAACAAGGGATCAGAAATCACTTGGGGCTCAAAGTCAGGCTTCACATAATGAGCAAGCATCTCTGCATACATCTCATACCGAGCGGTCATTCGAAATCCCCACTTGTCCTTCAGTTGTCGACAGAGATTGAGATCCATGTCAGAAATCATCAATCCATCTTTGTGGCGGGATAAAGATGGTGTACAGGAAGCATCTGGTGCGGAAATATGGCTGGAACCATAGAAGTGCCCGAAATCTGCATGTTGAGGCTTTCCATCACCCGAAGTGAAAGGGTTGGGGAAGATCTCAGTCCCGACACGATTGATTGACCCAACAAAGTAACTATTTGCTATTGCTGCATTACGAGCCTGCAAAACCATCCACGATATGTCTAATTACCATTTAAGAACACGTGATAGTACCCAAGACGTCTGTCAGCTAAAAGTAGCAAAACCACAGATGTCGAAAGTTGGTCAAATCATTAAGTATGCCATCTCAATAATTACTTTATAGCCAGGATGAATCAGATACATGATTTCTATAACCAACTTCCGCCTGATCATTCACGGATCAATCTCCTGACGAAACATAAAAATGTGGCTTGAAGCTAAAGTTTGATGAAAGCACTTTCAGCAACGCATGAGAAAAAGAGAAATTCCAATACCCCAAAGAAAAGACAGAGAGAAAGATGGAGGAAAAACCTCAATGGGCCACATTGGTTCGCTGAGTTCACCAACAGTAGCGGATGGGTTGAAAACAATCTCTGCACCATTTAAACCAAAAGCTAACCAGTTCAGAGGATGGTGCCTACCGTAGCATATATTAATGGCAATCCTACCAAACGCTGTTTCAAACACAGGATGCCCAGTGTTCCCTTCCATGTAATATGTACTCTCGTTGAAGTCTCCAACTCTAGGTATATGATTCTGCCATTCACATAGTAGTCAGGTTTCGACGTAGCACAAGAAAGCAACAAAAAAGCAAGGAATATTAAGTGGTAAACTATGAAAATTTACCTTCCTATGCTTGCCAATTATGTTGCCGTGATTACCAATAATCACAGCAGTGTTCCACATAGTCTCCCCATGTTTCACATCCCTCTCAAGAATCGGACTTACTATGACCATGTTATATTTCCGTGCAAAATTCTGAAGAAACAGTGTTGATTCTCCATCTACAGGCTCAGCAAATTCACACCACCTCTTCTCTCTAGTGCAAAATGCAAATGGCATCGTCCATGCCTCCTGTTCATAAATTACTAGAAAATTAATACTGAAGGAAAAAATAATCCATGGAAGCTTCCTATTTTTATGCCATGACTCACTCACTTGCAAACACAATATATTGACTCCAGAAGCACCAGCAGCTTCAATGATGGGCTTCAGTTTCTGAAAGATGCTTCTCTTCTGATCCTGAAAGGGTGCAGTTGTTGGAAGAGCAATAGAGTTCTGAATAAGACCAACCCTCACAATTCGAGGTTCTCGGAGCAACTCTTTGTCAGCAAGAAAGCAGAACGCCTGCATATATGTAAGATTCAGACAAACAATCTTTAAAACAGAAATCAAAGATATAAAGATGCAGTAATACATAAGCATACATATATCTGTTACGTTGACAATAATAATTGCTAGGGGAAGCCCATCGAAAAAATTAGAAAATTAAGAACCAGACTGCATTCAATTTATTGTCACGAGCTTTCAATGCTACTTGGGATATCTAACACGGGGATGCCAGGGTTACAGCCTAGTTTTATTTTACAGGAAAGGCATCCAGGTAACCAGTTACCACTTTGTTAGAGCATGGCTTCAATATCAGCTAACCACAACCTTACCCTGTACGAGATTTCCACATAATCATTGCCATGAAAAGCCCATCTACGGAATTAGAAAATAAGAACCAGATCGCACTGTATTTACTGTCATGAGCTCTCACTGCTACTTAGGAGATCTAACAAGCATAAGTCAAATCAAATATTCACATAACAAAGAGTTATTGGCCTCAGAACCTTTAATTTCAGAATGACACCTTTCTCCCCCATAAGCAAGAACTGGTGGGAGAAGGTTGAGGCTTTCCTGCCCTCACAAATATAAAACAGAGTTACTTTGTTGGAGTATGATCAAAATCGATCCTCAGAATCCAAGGCAATCCCCCATGGTACACATACGCATTTAGTCCAGGTGATAAGCCAGTAGCAAAGTAAAACCAAAGCCATAGCAGCAAACTAGTGAACAAGCAAAAAGTTAGATCTCTTCCAGTCTTCGTGTCGACCAAGCATCTCTTTTCTAAAAGACCCAAAAAAACTATAGACATGCTCTGCACACATGGACCTACTAATCACCCCACTAATTTATTAGTCAAAACCCAATGTTAACCATGAAAACAGAATCCAAGCTATGTATGTAAACATGGAGCCAGTCACGGTCATTGCGGTGAACCAAACAGTCTAAATGGTTATATAACTCATTCACCCATGAAATTAGTACTCTAGGTTGAATTTCTCCTCTAATATAGGTTGAATTTCTCCTCTAATATACCAGTTGATAAGACAACTGAGCGGAGTGTCTACCTGAAGATCAAAGTCATGTCTGGAAGACAGCTCTTTGGCAGGGTCTGGAAGACTAATGCCTTGAAGTGCTTTTCCACAATTCAGGCCAATAAGCACGCGGCTGACTTCCTGCAACACATAGAAATCAGATTATAAAGTTATTTCTGAAAGCTATCGACACGTGACTCCAGTTGCTTTGCTCCCTCCCAGCCTCCCCATATAGTTGTGGAAGAGGTGCTCCCTTTAACAACCATACGTAGGAATTCATCTTTCTGTCCAATATCTTCAACTCAAACGGAAAAAGGTGGGGAATGAGTGGCACCATTCGGGATATCCGAGAAATTGCCATTGCTCCCCCGCGATGATGTTGTTCAAATGGGTTATCAAAGAAAAAATAAAAACCAAATCAGTCAAAGTTCATCAATCTAATATGAAGTTGACTTCCATGTAGTCCTTAGAAGAACCCCACCACCCAAAGGAAAAACGCCGAAGTTATAAACCTTTGGATTTCTTCGTTATTCATTAACAAATTCTTACATAATTGATGAAACTTTTAAAAAACTTTAAACTGAAAATTTGTTGACTATCAAAAACTGAAAAACTTGAAAGATTGCGAGATTGAAATCGTGAGGGCAAGAAAATGACCTGGAAAACTTGGGGACTGAGGGAGGCTTGCAGAAGGCGGTGAAGAGAATCGAACCCACAAAGCGAACCGTCAGTTGGGTTGTGGGCTCCCTCTGGTTTTCCATTTCCTGTTACAACCTCTTCTCTTTCTCTCTCCATTTTCTTGTTCTTTCTGTGAAGAAGAGGACGACTAGTATTCGCGTGAACTCAATTTCGTGATGCACTGATCTTGTCCCGTGCATTGAATATTTTGTAAGTAAACTCTGTTGCACAAGTCGTTGATTATTATTCAAATAATAATAATACTCCGTAGTTTCTAATCATGGTTAGTCGTTGCACGAGTCTTGTCTAGACTCCCCTCTCTTGTAAACATTAATTTTAGGATCAATTGCACTCGGAGAAAATTTCCAGTGATTTTGAAATCAAAATTTAGTGAAGGGTGGGTTTCTTTTTAAAAGTTGTGAAAAAAATGGGATGATTTTTTCATAACTCCAATCGCTATATAGCTCAGTTGGTACAACAACTCGTTTGAGAAGAACCCGACCCGATATTATTAAAACAGTCGGGAGCAATTTACTTACGATACTTGTGGACTGGACTAAAAAGGTGAACCCGCTCTATGATTCCGAACTAGCATGGACCACTTTCGCATGCGTGGGTTTAGTGGGAGCTGCCTGAACCCCACCCTAAGATTTTTCTGGGCTTGCCATTGCTTGTATGTCTCTAGCCTTTCGATCCTTGCGGTACCTTCACTCGTTGTCACATTTCTAGCATCCCTAGCAAATACCTCATGTTCAAACATCATTATCTCGTGATCTTCACGTGGTGTAGTAGCCTCAAACATGTCAAAAAGTGTAGAGAAATGGAAGAGCGCCTCTTAAAATCGTGTCACGAAGAAGGGGGCATTATAAGTCTCGTTAAGAATTCCATGGATCTATATCAATCTTGAGATACCCAAGCCGGATTATTGCATTGAATGTGAATGACACATTAAATCTCGGGCAATAGTTTGCTATGTGAAGCCCCGTCTCCTCAACCCTCTCACCGGGCCAGAAACCTGGTTGAGGCATGTCAATTCCTGTAATCCAAAGCTCTGGGGCCCACCTAGTCTCAGGGAGATGGACTGGATTAAACTGGGCCACTGTAAGCCATACATAATATCAAAATCAATTATGTGAAGTGTCGTCCTGCCACTAGCTTCATATAGATACCTTATTGACCTGTTTGCAAAGAGATTTGACATCTTGTGGAACGAGCATGCTGTAAAATATACTTGATAAGTTTTTAAGATATCAACATTCTATGAAATTGGAGGCAAATTTAATTAGTATTGCATCGTAGAAGTAATAATTAATTAGTCAGTTACTAGTCAGTTACTAAACTGAAATCTCAAAATTACTTAAATCTCAATATTTAAGTAATTTTTTGGGAAAATTGCGTAAAATACCCCTGTGGTTTGGGGTTGTTGCAAAAAAAACCCTCTCGTTACAAAAATTGCAATAAGACGTCTGTGGTCGCAAAAATGTTACACCCGTAAAAAAAGTCATCCAAACTAACGGCGTGTGATGCTCACGCTCCTAAAGAGTACGTTTGGTAGAGATTATTCTAACGAAATAACAAAAATACCCTATAGTTCTTCTTCCCTCACCAAATCCCTAACCGCCGCCACCATCCTTAACCGCCGCCATCTACCTCACCATAATCGCAACGCCGCCACCTGCTTCACTCGGATTTGTTTGCCGATTTTGGGTTCCACATATTATTTTTGGCCGGACGTCGTGGTGGTGAAAGCCCGGAGTTCAGGGATCTGCCCATGCCGGTCTCGGTCGCTCTTTTCCTCCCATGCCGGAGCTTTGGCCATTTCTTCCCACCATCTCTTTCCGTCCGTAATCGCGACCCACGCCATGCCCCATCCACCACCATCACCACCTATTTCTTCCCCCCACCCTCACCACGCCTTATCCAGCACCATCGCCGCTCATTTCTGCTGCCACCATCAACTCGAACGCGCCGTTGCCACCAGTCAGATCCACAAACCATGAGCCTAGATTTACAATTCGGATCCACAACCCGTCAGTCCCTCCCTTTCCCCCCTCTTCCCCTTCCATCCGGTCCCCTTTCTGTTGCTCACGCCGACCTTAATAAGGGCTTGTGGCAAATAAGGGTAGTTTTTTCATTTGGACAATTTACAGGGGTATTTTGGACAAATTTTTTATTCAGTAACGAAAATCGTGGATTGTAAGACTTTTTAAACCTTAGGTGTCTTATTGCAATTTTTGTAACGGGAGGAGTTTTTTCGCAACAACCCCAAACCACAGGAGTATTTTACGCAATTTTTCCTAATTTTTTCTAAGAATTTTGCAATTTGTTGAAACATATTATAGAGAAATGTGGAGTCATCACCGATCATCCAGATTATTGGTGATGCAATGCACACGTCAGTCAATGCTTAGGTCTTACGGTGTCCACCCTTGGTCACTGAAAACTGATTTGTATCTTTCACTGACACGTGTCAGTGTCCACTTGACCACGCCGGTAAACCAACAAACTTTTATTCTGTCTTGACCAGCAGGTGAAAGCACCAGAGCTACGTTCCGTCCATGGGTGCCGGTCAAGAATTTTGCAGTTAAGAAACCGAAAAGCTGACGCTCCAAGTTCAAGGGAGAGTTCGAAATTTAGGGTTTCTGTAAGGCTCTGTTTGCAGGTGACAGCGAAAGTTGGACAGAGTCCGACTGATGTCGAGAGAAGCGGAGGGAGAGGGCTCGCGGAGGGGCAACAACGGCCAGGGCCCGGCGAACGGAGCCCGAGTTAGGGCGAGGCCCGACCCGTTTCTGGTCGTGTGTAGGTGCTTCAGCGTTGTGACGGCTTTGACTGCTATTCTTTGCATTGTTGTCAACGTTCTCTCGGCTATTCGATCTTTCAAGAACGGATCCGATGTACTCTCTCCCTCCCTCTCTTTTTCTTTGTGTGTCTATGGGTCTTCGGTTTATGTATGAGCTGCAACTTAGGGTTTATTGCTGTCAATGCAGGTGTTTGATGGGATATTCCGGTGTTACGCGGTTCTAATTGCGATGTTCGTGGTTATTGCGGAGACCGAATGGGGGTTTATTATCAAGTTCTGGAAGGTTAGGGACTTCCTAATTAGCTCTCTAATATCTGTGATAATCTTGTGACAGGGATTTTAAGCCCAAATGAAGAGGCTTCGTTGCTAATTACTAGTTTGACAGACTACAGAAAAGGAAAAAGTTTGTGCTGCTTCTTCGTATTTGGCGTTTGGCCCTCATGTAACTGAAAAAAAAGAAAGGAACTGCTCTATGCTATTGCCTGTTTTGATGCCTAATTTCAAGCTATAAGTAATCCTTTTATTTGTTGGTTTCATCGCGATCTGGACATTGCGGAAGGCATAATTTTCCAAATGAGTCAGCTGTTACCATTTGTCTGAAGAATACCCTGGCAAGCTAACTGACAATTTGCCAAAGTTTTAGATGTAATTTTTGAGCCAATGAATTGTTCTTATCCTAACAAAAAAATTGGCGAAGTAATTCACCAAGCAGCCATCTAAGCTGAAATAGACAGTTCTTCTTCCGAATTCACATGCCAGTTTTTCTTTTTTGTTATAACGTTGCCGATCGATCCTCCTGGGAAATTAATCTCTCTTTGTGGGGATTCTCATCACTTTACTGCTGCACGAGCCTGCAAGAGGAGGGACTAGAGTTTGTTGTGTGATGCATGCAATAGCAACAAAAGACTTCGTTCTGTCAAATCACACAAAACTCCAATATAATGAATGCCTGTTGCTTTGCAATCTATGTGATGTTAAATGTGGTAATTCAGTTGGAACCTCCCTTCTCGAAATGTTTCTCGCGTGGGGTGCAGTTGTCGCAGATCTTCGTATTATAAAACAGTTACTTCTGACCAGTTTTGATGCTTCTAGGAGATTCGGTATTTTGTCAATTGGAATGCAAACTTCGTCTCCAGGACTCAATCTTAGCTCTCTAATGTCATAGGTTTGGTGGAAATAGAGAAATATGCTGTCTAGAAAAGATGATATGTTTGACCTCTAGAAATATGTGTCGTGGTGGTTGGGGTAGGTATGCAGATACATAGCTGGAGGATTGCTTTCATAAAAGTGCATGCTTGCGTGGCAGAGTTGTACGTTAAGTGATTTTATGACGCGGAAGAGTGGTGCATCCCATGCATCATCCATGTATGCAGTGGAACTCATTCAGTGATCTGATCGAATTGTATACCCATTGCCTTCCCTGGACTCATTTTTTCACTATAAATATTTTGTTATAATTAGATATCTCCCCCTCTCTGTGCACGTTTGAGGGGGGAGGGGAAAGCCTATTATTGGTAGTTGCGACACTATTTTGGGTGGAGTTGTTTACCACTGAGCGTGACTCGAAATTAAGGAGCGTGGGAAGCAAAAGAATGGGTCACAATTATATGATTGTTTCTAATAGGATTCATTGACGTAGGAGTACCATCACAAATGCTGAATTCCTTTGGGGAGCACTACTCTTGTTTCCTACAAACCTCTACAGTATCACTCAACTGCGATATCTGAACATGTTAGTGACTAATCTTGTATGACGAAGTTTTGATCCTAGTTTTTTGGATTCTATGTACTTCACTCACCAGGACTATTCTGGCCATTTTCTTAAGCTTTTGCAATATGTACTGGAGCCATTTGGAGAATGCTGTAATGATGCAAACATATCTAGTTTTATTCAGGGTACTTAATTGCTGCCTAAGTTATACATTGACTGCATCCAGACACGTTAACCGAACATATTTAGTTGCAATGTATATTTTTATTCTTTGTTGGCTTATTTGTTTTATTTCAGCATACCTATTTGTTAGTATTGGGTAGGCTTTACATACCAAAGGTTGGGTAAAGTCCAAGTTGCTTTTGGGGATGTGTTAAGCATTAAATAGCTGTTGAGCTTTGCTATTCTTGTCTACAACAGTGCTGAGGCGTCTAATTTCAAGTTTCAATCACCATCATGTGCAGGTATTGGAGTATTGGGTTGGCAGGGGTATGCTGCAGATATTGTATGTCCATCTATTGATGTAAACTTTGCTTTGTTACTTCACATCTCATCATATCATCAATGTTGCATGCAGTGTTAAGCTTTTGTGCTTGATCAACTATTGAAGTTGTAACATACATGTAAAGTTTTTATGATGTTATATTTGTTAATGAGTATCTGAGTTGGCTTTAAGTAAAATCAGATGGTAATGGATGGTATACTGCTTGGATAGTTTTAATTATACAAGTAGGCCTTATGGAGGTAAGCGACTTTCAGTGCACGTGCACAGCATGATGGCAATTCTTGCTTGCTTACTCTGAGTTAAATACTTTTTGTGGCCATTCACAATTTTTTTTTATTTGAAATTGTCCTTGAATAGTATTGAATTACTTTCGCAACAATTGTGCACTAAAGTTATTTGTCATGAATATGCACGGTTATGCTTCTTTTGGAAGTTATCATTGTAACCTGTCGTGCTTCAGTGTTGCAGTGATGACAAGAGCATTCCCTGACACTTCTGGGGAGAAGGCGTGGCTTGTTCTTCTCCATAACATAGCTAGCTACTTGCTCCTTGCTTGTGGTGCGGTTTATGTTATATCAGTAAGTTCATCAAATTATCAATTCGGATCCTACCAGTCAAGTCTTGTCCCCTTGAGACTCGCCCCAGGAGGGAATTCTATGTAACTTTTGATTGTATGATGTTTGGTTGTCAGGGTATTCTCTGTATTGGTTTTCTCAAACGTGCTCGTCTAAAGAAAGAAGTTTCAACAGAGCAAGCAATTAAGGATCTACAGGTACTAAAAATGCATGTATTTTTTTTTTTTGGTACAATTAAAAAAAAAATATGCATGTATATCTGGGACCTCAGTACTTGGACTTCTAACTACAACTCATTTCATGTATTCTTCCTGCCAATATAACAATGGGACCAATAGTTAATGGCTCTATGCGAGGTAGAGAGTTCGTATACACTGGACAATCAGATAATCGCTAACCTCTATGAATGACAGCCCTCCTTTATTGCCCACGTCTGACCAAGCAGAGTAAGAGAAAGACGCTAAGAGTGCGTTTGGTTGGAGTTCGGAGTCCCCTTAGTTCAGAATCCTGGACTTTGTAAACTATATTGTTTGCACAACGTGATATAAGTATTTTAACTGGGGGATTTTCGTTTCTTTTGTTATTGATTTTTGTGTGATGAACATAAACCACACCTTTGTCCTCTACTGCAATAATGAGAAAACTAGGAAAGACATGCCACATCAAGATAATTCCATGGTAAACATATTTCAGATCATAAAATAGAGATCTAATATAGCTCACCCAACCTTGATTCCACATTTTTATAGTTCCATGGCGGCATTAGCCAATTGCAGCGTGGATGGAGAAAAAAACGGAAGTTGGACTTAGCATTCCACGTCGCCTTAAACCACGGTGTTATTTTCTTGGACTTTATTGTCCGATTTTCCAAAAAGCTTCTCTGGAGTAGTTATTTTAACTGGGGATTTTGGCCTCCCAACAATTCGCCCCTTCAAGTTCCTCCTAGAATATTGCAAACTCCCTTTTGAACATCCCAAAGAATGGATTTGTCTCAAGGAAGTTCCAAATCCTCTATAAAAGTGAAATCTCAAGTTGAATTACCTCATCCAAAAGCACTAAACATATGCAATATCACCTTTGTCCTTCCCATCACCCCCCTTGTTTTCCTGCCTGTAGGAAGAATTGTTGTATATCATTGCAATCTGATAGGAAGATGTATGTATGATATTGAATATGCAACCTGACCTAGTACATACTTGAAGACCAGCATACTGTCATCAGTGTCATGGAACGAACGACCAACAGTGTGGGACAATACGCTGTTCTTCTGGACTTTGGCTTCATCTAATATGATATTTTGCACTATAATCTTCTTGTTCTATGTATAGTACTGAGCTACAATGCAGCTACAAACTAAATAGAATGGACTGCTGGCTATGCCTATCTGATTCTGAACAAATTGAGCTTGTGGCTGTGGAGATTGGGAGCTCATAAAGTGTGTAGCTGTTGAATTAATCGATGTTTGATTATCTGCATAGTTTGTAAAAAGCTTTTTCTTGTTCTGGTGGTCAAAGGCAAGAGCCAGGGGAGGACCGCAAGACCTGTTACTGTGGACGCCAAAGCAAGATATAGTAAAAGTTATCTAAATCAAAAAACCATTAGCTATAGTAACGACAGATATTAAGATATGCTTCTTTTTCTACTCACCTTGTCTTTTCAAGTAAATGGTGAATCATGTAAAGCAATGCAAGGAAAGATAAGTTCACAAAGCTTCAGAGCCACCACTAGCCACCCAAGAATATCCCTGGGGCGGGTGGGAGCATTCATGGTTTTGGACTAATGTTACATTTGCATTTATTGTCCCTCATAACATTGAATTTGCATTGTAGTTAACTTAGAATGATCGTAGTAAACTGGATGTTGAATTAAAGCTAGAGATGTGTTTCTTCGACTTCAGTTTGAAGCTTAAGAATCATCCTCACCTTCTCGTGTTAAAATTGCAGGAGCTGGAACGTCGAAGAGAAGAACTTGAGGCACTTTTGATTGTAGAAAGAGAGTGAAGGAATCCAAGGCCATCTATTTCTTCTTGTCATATTTTTGCTTCCACTTAGTACATGTTGTATCCTTTGAAGTTTGATAGTACTTGAGAAGAGCTGTTTTGTCATAGAACTGTATAGTTGGTGGGAATGATAATTGCTTCTCGTATAACTCCATAAATGCACTTGTACCTTGATTTTGTATCTACGGAAGATCGTCGTTCTGTTATGTTTCTTGTAAGTTGATGCTAATGCTGATGATGATGCCGATGTTTCTTCTATGACGATGCTTATAATTCTTCTTTCTGTTCTTCACATTTAATCACTTACTTTGCAGCAAGTGCAAATGGATGCTTGTTCTTTCATATTCTGGAAGTGGAGTATTGTTGGTTACATTGATCTGTTCTTCAACTTTGAGTTCCATTTTTGGTACCCACCTACCATCCAATAAACGAACTAAAAGGCACAATCCTATGTCAAGTACTTCGTTAAGGTATAGAAGTTAGGTCACTGGTCCAAATTGATGTGGTGAGAGAATCACACAAGCAGGCTAACTAGAACTCGGTTATAAAATCCAAAAAAGCAAGAAACTTAATGGAAAACTTCTTTGTTTTTAGTAAAAACCAAGTACTTCTATTGACAATTACGACTGGAGTGTCCAGATCCGATGATCCACCACTATTTTTATCAAATGAAGTAGATTAGTGATAACATGTGGCGCTGTGACAGTTGTAACGAATATTTTCTTTCGAGAATGTTATTCGTTTTAAATTTTTGTCCCGATTGTTAGCTAAGCTTTTTAGACCTACGAATCCACTTTTTGGGAAAAAATATTTTGTGGTACTATCATTTATTCCCTCCGTCACCTAATATTCCTGATAGAAATTTAGGAGTATTTACGTTCACTCAACAAAAATGCTGTTTTGACTTTGGAGAGACATTTTCTATTCCCTCCGTCACCAAATTTGAAACCTGCTTCCCGCTTAACAAGCCCCAGATTTCCATAGGTCACAGTATTCCTTTCTCGGCATCTGATTCTTCCCGAAGATCGAAAGCAAAGCATCACAAGAAGTTATCTCTTAATCTCTGCCAAACAGGTAAATGGTTTCTCAATTCCGTTCCGTGTTTTACCCATTTGCTACATTCTTCTTGGATTTAAAGATACAAACATACATAAATACCCAGATGCTTCCTTACTTGAATTCAAGTTTTCTAGGGCATTTGCTGGCCACATTGGCTTTGTTTGGCCGATGAAAAACACTAGCCAAGAAGATAAGGAATTTACAACAACACAATTTCAAGCCAAAACCTAGTGAGATTCCAATATCTAAATCCCCCCCCCCCCTCTCTCTCTCAATTTCTCAGCAAACCAAACAGATTGTTACTCTTTCAAGTTAACTTTAGTTGTTTTGTTTGTTTCTTGCTTATTTAATGCATGGCTGAAGTGGAATATCTAGAGCAATGATTTGAGCAGTTTTGCTCCATAACGGGTGTGGATATGCCGCTGATCCCTTACCCGCGTTAACAATTGAAGCTAAGTTGCCACGATTTTGCTGTCCCTCCATCATGGGTGGACGGACCATATGACTTTCAGTGTTATCAAAGGTGCACCTAGGTGTAAGGCGCAGGGAGTGCGCCTCAGCTAGAGCTAGGCGCAACCCCTTCAAAAAGGCGTGCGCCTTGTGCGTCTAGGTGCCCAGGTACAAGGCGATGGTGGAGGTGCAAAAAAAAGCCCGAAAATTCTAGTCTTTGATTTTTGCATCTTGGCATCATCTCAACCGTTCATTGTCTTTGATTCTTTGTTTCACAACACAATAAATCAATATCTAAACCACAAAAAACCTAAAACCCCAAATCCCCATCAATCGATTCTCTTGTTATTGTTCAATGTGCTAGCGCCCCGTCACCAATTGTTGCTCTCTTTCAAGTAAATCTATTCATTCACTTCACCTTGTAGATGAGGAATCTCTATCAGACTTGGAGCATATGATTTCCTTTTGAAGAAAGTATTGTTGCTTTAGCGTTCATTGTCATGTTCACTAAGAATTAACTACTTCTTATGGGATTTGAAACTTTCTCTAGTGTTGAATATTTGTTAAATTACCATGTTCTGAATTTATTTTACGTGATTTTATTTGTTTAATGTATTAATCTCTACTTTTTTTTTTGCCTCACTTGAAAAAGCGCCTAGGCTTCAGGGACCCTTTACTTCTTAGGTGCGTCTGCGCTAATAACTATAATCACTTTTTTTTTTAAATTTCCATGTCATCTGCTCCATTATGGAACGGACGTCCACATGGACTAGTAAATCACCATTGGCCCTATAGTGGGACAAACATCCGCTCTCTCCATAATGGGACGGACGACGAAGTTCACTTAAAAAATGAAAGGGATCTGGGCCGTCCACGTCGACAACGTCCATGGTCAAAGTTGTCGGCAGTGTCATATTATCAGTCATGGTCGAAGTATCAGCGTATTTTTCGATGTGACGAACATATCTTGGATTTGGTTTTTGTTTGACTATCTTAATTATTGCAAAAATTTGAACAAGAAAGAAGAAGAAATTGCTCCATTTTACTTTACTGATCTTTGATATTGTAAATCCAAGATATTGTTCACACTCATGCACACAGGAATATTTATATCCCTTTGGGTTGAATTACTCCCACAAAATAAACTGAACCCTTTCCATTTTGTGCTGTTCTTTCTTTCTTTCATATTTTCCTTAAATGTCTTGTATTTTATTACATCTTGATTTTTTTTTCTTTTTCCCGTGTTTTTACCCCTTAATTGCAAGCTTGCAACCGAAAATTAAGCTGAGAAGTGAAGAAAGTATCAAGAGATATGTTAGACCTACTTGAAGCTGAAACACTGTTGGGAATTGGCCCCACATCTTAATCAAGCTGATTTTTGCATTTCCTGGGAACTTATGATTTGCTTACCGTTTTACAAATGGTACATGTTTATAGTGGTAGACCTTGCTTTCTTTAGTTCTCCCATTTATACAGATATTACGTGATTTGCAATAAAGGCACAGTTAATAAACGTTTCCATGCATTTTGATGCATAATTTTGTTGTGGATTTTACTGGAGTTGGGTTGAAAACTTCGCCAAAACACCATGGATACGATTTTAACATGGATGGGAGGTTGTCTAGAGTCTCTAGGATAATAGGTATTTGATTCTTATTACAGTTTGAGCTTTCCCGTAATTTTTTTAGTCCATTTACTCAACTTGGCCAATCATCTTACTGTCACTGTCTAGTGAATCAGATCTTAGTCGTACATAAAGGAAATGGATGGAGTTTATGAAGAGTTAGATAAAGTTAAACTCGAAATGGAAAAGCTCCGGGAGGACTGCCGCACCAAAACGGAGCTATCTGTACGGTTGAGAAAAGCTCACGATGAACAATTGACCAATCTTGAAGCAGCAAGGTCACAAATAGAGGAACAGAGTCAAGCACTGACTGCCAAGTCTGGAGAGATATCTGAATTGAAGCAACTCAATGAAGACCTCAAATCAAGTGTGCACGAAAAAGAATTGCTTCTCAGGCACCTCAATTCTGCAAATGAAAAACTTCGAGTTGATCATGGTGAGAAAATACATAAGCTGGAAGGAGAAAACCAAGAGTTGGCCCTCGCTTTAGATGAAACGACAACAAGAAACCAAGGTTTGGAGTCAAAGATATGTGCTAATAATCAGGAGATTGAACTTCTCAAGAGACTCTTATCAAATACAGAGCAGAGGTGTCTTGAAGCAGAGGAAAAGGTGCAAAGACATAAAGAGCTGAAACAAAGAGAAGATGCGATGCTCAAACTGGAGGAGGACAATATGAAAGTACATGATCAGCTAAAATGGAAGAATGAACAGTTTGAACATCTTGAAGAAGCTCACCAGAGGCTCCAAGATCTGTTCCGGGCGGGTAAGGTGGAGTGGGACAGGGAGAAAGCAGCACTGCTTGAAGAGATATCTACTTTGCAAACAAGCTTGGACTCTCGGACAAGAATTTCAGACAGCCTACAGACACAATTGAGAATGTGTAACCGAGCCTTAGCTCATGAAGAAAGCAGAAGGAAATTTCTGGAAGTTGAAGTGGCTGAGTTCAAGACACGGTTTCAGAATGTCTTTTTGGAGTGTCAAGAGGCAAAGGCTAAGATTGAGCACCTGACTTTCAACAGGGACGAAGAAATAGCAGAACTAAGAAATTCACTGGTTACAAAGGAGACGCTCTCCAAAGAAATGACATTCAAAATCACACACCTTGAGCAAGAGAATCATGAACTTAGGGAATCTCTTAAAGAATTTCAGGAAGCTCAAATCAATAAATCTGGAACAACTTCTTCGTTGAAAAACCTGCAAAAGAAAATTCGGAAACTGGAGCAGTTGCAAAGCAAATGTTCAATGGATCTCAAAGAAAAAGAAGTTGAATGGAGTTCTCGGATGGGAAAAGTGACAGGAGATATGAGTGGCTACATGGCTGAATTAAAGGATAAAAACAAACAAATAAAGAAACTCGAGGAGGAGTTGGAAGGTTGTCATTTTCTACTCGAGGTCCAGAATGAAGAAATTTCTGCAGTGATCATGGTGTTGAGATCAGATTTCTCTGCAGCTTACTTGAAGCTGCTTGGTGGTAAAACTGAAGTGGACTCTCTAAACAAAGAGCAGGAGGAGAAGATTTTGTTTCTAACAGAGCAATTAGAGGTAAAGACTACTGCTCTTGACAAACTTCATGCTAATCTTGTCGAGAAATGTGAAAAGGAAGCATTTTCGTTGGAAAAGGTTGAATCCTTCAAGCATATGGATCAGCAGCAGATTTTGATGGAGGAAGAACTTGAGAGGCAAAGGGAGATGGTTGCTGAAGCATGTCAATGTCAACTTCTTTTGAAAGAACGAATTATGCAGATGGAAAATGCCCTGAAAGAGACAAATAAAGATGCAGCTGATGCTTTGGAAAAATCAAAAACTGAGTTGTCCACGAAGATTTGTGAAGTCAATCATATCAAACTTGACATGCAAAAATGGAAATCCGCGGCAGAAATTTTGGAAAAAAACCAGGAAGACCATAAGCAATCGAGTGAGAGCCTTCTTGGTGTCTTGAAAGAGCAAGATGAAAAAATAGGTACTTTGCAGCAACAGATTCTTTTACTAGAATCAGATATTGCAGCAAAAACACGTGCAAGTGAGGCATTTGAGCAGGAGAAAGAAAACTCTCTCCAACTTCTAGAAGATAGGACTAGTAGCATAAAGGATCTTCAGTATGAGATTGTTCTTTTAAAGCAAGAGTCTGCCAGACGAGAACTGGAAGCTGCGAGTCTTGCAAGGTCAGATGCACGAGCAGGCTCTGAGCAAGAGAAAGAGAAGCTTATACAGACTGCCAAAGAGAAAGATCAGCGTATGTTAGATCTTCTGGAACATCTGAAATCACTAGAGCAAGGGGTCACAAATGCAGCAATCTGGTTTATAGAGAAACAAATTGAGATTGATGTGCTGAGTGAAGCCTTGGAGAAGGCCGAGAATCTGGAAAATGTAAAATTCCAAGAGAAGAACAATATCATTGCCAAGTTGGAGATGGGACTAAATGATTCACATCAGAACCTGAAATTTCAAGAAGAGTCACTATTTCATTTGAAACATCAACTGGAGAAGCTCAAAGCTTTACTACATGAGAAAACTTTAGAAGTAGATGAAGTGAACAAGCAATTTGTTAACGAAAGGACGCAGTTGGAGGGTCAAGTCAAGGCGCTTGAGAAACAAAAGAGAGCTCTTGGTGAAGACATCACGAAACTGTCACTGGATAGGGAGGATTTGGTGATTCAAGTTGAGGAAGTGTTGACAAGAATCAGTGAGTTCTACGATAAAGATGTTGAACTGATGGGGATTCTGGGAAACACAATGCAGCACTTTGAGGAAGAGAAAGGACCTGAGATGAATCTGGTAACAGGCGGTCTGCTATATAATTCTAACAGTGGGATTTCAGACACGACATTACCTCCATCAAAAAAGAAAGTTGAAAGGAGTATTGACAAACGATTACCACTGATGGAGCTCAACCATCATTAGATTCTATCTGTGGCAGGAAATCACGTTCTTATGAGGAATGTCTTTCGGTTACTTGTGATTCACAATTTTTTCTTGGTGTAATGATAACATTATAGAATACCATGCCAGTGTTCCTTTGTGGTCTGCCTGCAAAAAAGAAGCTTGTAGTCTTTTCACTTTGCTGGAATCCTAGAAACTCAGTTTTATCACGTTTCGACGACTTCATTCTTGCGTAAAGGAAAAAAAAATTCTCTCCTCCTTTCAGTTAAAGAAATATGCAACAAGACATGGTAGATGCGACCACTTTCAATAGATTGGCGCTTGATACAACAGAACAAATTTGCAAATTCTTTTCAAAGATGTGAAATCCCCCGCAAGTATCATTCGTTGTTTTAAGGCCTAATCAAATTGAGCAGTAATGCACAGCTCATTTGCGCTTGTTCTCCGACGAAGCCGAATTCCTGGAAAATTCTACAAGCCCTTGTCTAAAGGCCCCAAGATTCACCCCATTGCCAACCAAGATGCTTGTCACGCCCATTTTTGTAACCTGCAAAGAGAATATTGAAGATGCATAAACGAAAAAGAATAGGGACTTGCATAACATCCAATATAGCCAAGTTATACTCAGCTTCCTCAAGCAAATAACGTGAGAAAGATCTTTACCGCCTCTATGTTCCGATCCTCATCATCAAAAAAGAGCATGGCTTTGTAAGGCACCCCAGTCCTCCTGTTAATTCTTTGAAAATGCTCTGTTTTGTGTGTCCAACTGGAAAAGATCTCCTAAAGACCAGAAATATTAATTGATCAGTAAAGGAAATACAAAAACAAGCCTACTCAGTTCTTTCTTAATGGAACAACGTATAGCAATTTCAGATTATCAGCATGGACGGATGTCAACCCAAACATGTTAAAAAGCAGAAGACAGCTTATTTTGTTCTTAGGAACAGAATAAAACAGCTAAAGATGCATCTTCCACTCTAATTTTTTATGTGCTTTTTACTCAAAAGTTGTATGCTTGATGCATGAAAGATATCTTCACTTGAAGCTTAGCAACCTTCCTCTACGAGGAGTGGAGTCCATACAAAAACATGCCTACTCATTTCTTTCTTATTGAAGCAACATACAGCAATTTCAGATTATCGGCATGGACGGAGGTCGACCCAAACAGGTTAAAAAGCAGAGCTTATTTTGTTCTTAGGGACAGAATAAAACAGCTAGAGATGCATCTTCCACTCTAAATCTTATGTGCTTTTTATTCAAAAGTTGTATGCTTGATGCATGAAAGATATCTTCACTTGAAGCTTAGCAACCTTCTTCTATGTGCTGAAAGCAATATACTAAAGATCCAGTAAAGCAGGGTAAAGTATTATAAAAACAATGAAGGACCCTTCGAATGTTTTCTACATCCTTATTAGAAGATCAGAGTAGTGGAACATAAATTAGTTGTTCGCAGGATGGTAACAAAGAGGAGTAAAAGAGTGAAAGCAAAAGAAATTAAAATTTAAGAACTCTACAACAGCCTACATTTTGGCAGCTTGGGTTATTTACTTAAGTCAACGTTCTTCTATCTAATAACATCAGTGGAAAGAGAAAGAAAAACAGTCAAGCAAGACGCCAAGAACTGCCTGAACTCACCTGGGCCACAAACATTGATTTTATGCCCAATTTGTCAAGAAACGTCTTTGCTATATCCGCAGTTGGTGATCTAGAGGCAATAGCAACATCGACTCCCTTATCCTGGAGTGCAGATAATATGCCTTTAGCATGAGGGTACAACGATGGCATTTCACGCTTTGAGCGACATTCACTGCCAATATAGCAGGCAACATTTTTGGTAAGCAAATTGACTTTGGTCAGAAAAGATGGATTTATTAGTTGGGTCAATATAAGATGGGTCCATTAACGAAATAAAAGGGTTTTCATCTTTTCCCATTCCTTTGTCTTGATGTGCAAAGTAAAAGTGGAGAGGACTCATCATTAGGAGTACTTGAAAAGAAGGACCACAGTTAGTGCTGCTTAAAAGGACAGGAATCAACAGTGAAAATTCAGTATAAGACCTACCGATGTCTATTACAATATTCAGTACAATATTCCAAACAACACCCTCCAACAATTACAGCCACTGCTAGCTCCTTATCCTTGGCAAGCAAAACAAATTCAATTCTCACCTCTAAACACAGCCATCAAGCCAAAACCTCTCTCTTTCTTGCCTCAAGCCCTTACCAAACTAGGTCTCTTTTTGTTTCACAGAAAACACTTTTCTCAAAACCTTTCCAAGACGAATGTTCTCCGGAAAACAGTATCTGTCTAACATTTTCAGGTGCTCGGTTGACGCAGAAAAGCGTATTGCAACAAAAATAAAACATAATTTCATGCATATTGAATTAATAAAAAACACAAGACAGCCAAAAGCTACTCAGCAAAATCCATAGTTGTTTATCTTCAAATCCTCCAAAAAAAAGCCTTCTCTCGTTCTTTCTCAAATGCAAAGCCATTTTGTCCAAATGATCGTGCCTTGTTGTATCTTGTTGGAAGCAGGCGATTGGTAGATACCTCAGAAAATGACTCATGGAATTACGCGGAACAAGCAGGGCCCAAGTATGTAAAACTTCCAACCATTTCTTAATAGGCTAATAACTTTCCACCTACTAAACCAAAAGACATACTAAAGTCCTTCATAGTCCACATAATACCCGAATGTGGGACCCCATGACATTTGTTCCCATCAGAGTCTACACCACCACTTCCTCCCTGGAAGGTGCATTGTTGGCCACTCCGCCTCAAGGATCAGGAATCCATTCCGTCATGCCTTGTTCTGCACTCTGAGTTATGTCTGATAGACTCTCACAATCATCCTTGATGTCACTCTCCGGTCCATTATGACCAAACAATTTATACTCTTCTAACTCTACTGAGTACTCTTGTGAGCACTGTAAAGTTGGTTAATTTTGTGTAAAGGTCCCCATCTCTAGCCAAAGACTTTATTGTTTAACTCCAACTTAATTTATAGAAGATATTAATCATACTAAATGCCCTTCTCAGAACCCCATTTCTCAAAAAACTAAATTTGGTATATATCCTCCATCTATCTGACAACACGAAGGTGTTCCCTCTCTCTTAACCTTCACATTACCCTTTCTTGAGATGTATTTTAAAGCCTAAGATGTCATAGCCGGCCCATAGCCAGGAGTACTAGCAATTCAGGGTTTATTCAACCATCAAGAAAGATCCCAACTCCAATCAGATATATTCAAACCTGAGCTGACAATTCGGAACGTGATGTAGCATGAACCAATAAGAAAAACTAACTGAATAAGCTCCCGAGATTTTCACCTTCAAACTAATAAACACTGTAGTTTTCAAAAGTAGTAACATACTTCAAGTTCACTTTCAAATAACATATTTCAGAGTTTGGTAAAGAATCATACTTTGTCGCAGGAGTACATACTCAATGCAGGAACAACTAAGAAGAAGATATTTAAATTCCAATTTTCAATAAAAATAAGCAGAAACTGTCCTACTTTATGCGAACTCGTCCGAAAATTTTAGGATTCAATGGTTTGCTGGCTTCTAGTTCAGTCAATATAACCCTAAACCAACTTAAACTGTCGCCGAATCCAAGCACTTTGTTCCTCGTGCTTCACATCATAAGAGAAAGTCCGGCCCAACCAACATCCAATCTCCAAAAGGCCATAGCCACCAAAACAGACTGAGCGCTTCAATCAATATTTGAACATACTTATCGCATAGCAGTGCTTTTATTGAGAACATCCATTGTATATAATTCGAGATAACCAATAAGCAAAGTATACACATTCACACAATCAGACATCAAATTTCGGTTTATAGGAAATGAACCCTAGCATGTGTGGACTAAAGACTAAATCATCTCATCCGATAGACGCGAAACTAATGGGACAAGATCAAATGCAGAGCCAAAATTCCGTTGAATTTTTTCCTTTCACTTTTTTGCGAATTCGAAGAATTTGAACGAAACTCAGATAAAAATTGCTGATTAAATAAGTATCGCTTGTCAAGTCTAACGGGGAGGAAACAATGAGAAAAGTCAAAGTTCATGTATAGCTATGTGTAATCATAGGAAAATCCAATGGAACGGAGGAGCAATTATTACCAGTAGAAAGGCCAGACAGTGTAATCAAGATCGAAGACGACCAGGCGAGGCAGGACCTGGAAAAGCCCCATTATCTCCATGGCCTCGTTCTTCACTTTCTCGTCCCCCATCATCTCTCAGTGTGTGTGCGTGTGTGTGGTCCGATTCGATGCCAAGGCGACGTGACAAAACGCAACTCTTGCTACTTATAGTTGTAGGCTCGTCTTCATGTCTTCTTGGAAGGCATACGGACCAGTCAAAAATAAAATGGTAAATTGCACTTCCGTCCTCTCGGTTGATTGGATTTTTTCTTTGGTTTTTTATTTTTTTAAATTTATAAGATAAAAGTTATTACCCACTTGAACATCGAATTAAATCTAGATCAAACCATAGATTAGATAATAATCGTTTGACAAGCCAAGTTATGATAAAAGCATGATTAAAGTCAGCATTTACGTCTAGTAAACAATCCATAAAATTTGCAAAAAAAAAGTTTAAAGAGTAATTCATCACGTCCCAATAGAACACTAATCGCGATAGGCTTCAAAACTAAGGTAGTTAGATTCACACCCATTCACATACTTGTTTAGAAAAGACACAAGAAGCCCTAAAATGTCCTTTCGGTGAGGTAGCGTAAAATTGGATCTTGAGAAAAGTAGTTAATAACCCCGTCTATTATACACGATGTGCAATTTTATACCATCAACTTTAGAATGATGTACTAAAACCTCCCATAGTTAACAAAATAGAACTTTTTAGATGAAAACCGTTATCGACCGGTTGAAATGACATAAATACCACTCTTTTCTTATCATATTTTTGGTCAATGACCTTCTTCCAACCCTCCTATCACTTCCACCCCTTCAATCACCCCCACCCCTATAGAGACGCCACCCACTTCCACTGCCACCCTCATCCCCCATCACCTACCACCACACGCACACACCCAAACACACTGGACATCACATCCCTATCACCTACCAACCCCCCCCCCCCCCCGGGGTCCCACGCACACATTCACTAGAAGCGGGTGTGTGCTTGTCTGCGCGAGTGTGTGCACGTGCGCGGGCTCGCAAGGTGTGTATGGTGGTGGGTGATGGGGATGGAGGTGGGGTAGACCCATACGTGGTGCGTGTGGGTAAGTGTTTTTGTGTGGTGGTTGGTGATGGAGGAGAGGGGCAGCAATAGAAATGGCTGGCAATGTGGGGTTGGAACTGAAGAATGGGAAAGTTAACGATTTTCGTCTAATGAGCCCAATCTCTTTAAGTGTGGAGGTTTTAGTACATTATTTTTTAAACAAAGGGGGTAAAAAAATAGAAGACTCGTTAGCTATTTATCCCTTAGGTATTTTTCACTTTTCAAATATGAGGGGTTGAATCAGCAATTTCTTAGTAAAACTCATGATCAACATCCATAAGTGCAATTGCTGAAATGTGAGGAATAGCGAGCAATTCTCTGGAGGCAGCTTTAGGGAAAAAGTGAGGGAGGGGGAAGGGAAGTGGGCCTAAAAAGAAGGTTGTTGATTAAGGTAACGTTTGGTAACACTTTCAGTTTTTTAAAAAAAAACAAAAATCAAATTCAGTTAAAAAAAATTATTTACAAAAACAAATAGTTGTTTGATTACCCAATTTTTATTTTGAATTTTTTCTTTAGTGATAGTTTGCGGTGACGGTGTTGGGGCGTGGCGGTAGCCAACGGTGGTGGTGGCCGGCGGTGGCTACCGACAGCCGGAGGAGGCTACCGATCGCCGGTAGTGGACGGTGGCTGCCGGCGATAGGAGGGTAACGGTGGTGATCTCAAAATAAAAAACAAAACTCATTTTTGAAATTTTCAAAAACAACTCTATTTTAAAAACTTGTTTTCAAAACTGAAGGGAAAAATAAAACGAAAAATGTGTGACAAACGCATTTATTTTCTCTAGTTTACAAAACTGAAAAAATAAACGTTACCAAACAAGCCTAAGCTTAAATAGCTAAATTGGCCATGATTCTTTGAAAGTTTGAGATCCAAAAGAGAGTTTCTGTGCCTCCGAATCTCAGTCATCCAAATTAATCCCACGCCCCACAAGCGATCACCCCACCCGAGTCACGTAACTATCTCTCTCTTTTTCCACAAACTCTCTGGCCACCAATTAAGCGCCTTGCGGAAAAGCTAAGGTTCAACTACAAAAGGGCCCGAGGAGCTTCAATTTTCACTTGCTTACCCCCTCCAAACCCTTGGAAAGTATCGACTGTCAAGCCCCGAATATTATCCACAGAAAACTTGCATACATATCTACAAAACCCTCGTCTGCCTTCTTGTTCTTCGTGCTACAGAAGACATAAGCTTGAGTCTTTTTTCACGATGCCTTACTTCAGCTGCTACTGGTGACGTAGGATCTGCTGTGAGATCAATGCTCTGAATATGATCAGCTGTGAGATCAATGTTGTCAGTGGAATTGACCTCTTGACTAGACGATGCAATAATCACATCACTCGCACTGCCATCACCGGGTCCGCTTTCCCCTTGAGAATCCTCAACAACACAACCTGAAAATCTTTCACTAGACGTAGAAGAAATTTCACACACATCATCTTCTTCAGGAACTGAAACCCGAAAAACATCAGGCGTGTACTCGTCATTTGCTGGTACATCCGATTTGTTAGGGGATCCACCAAGAGACGATCCGTAGGGTACAAGTCTCTTCTTGTAATCCCCACTATCGACAGAAATTCCTGGCTCCGTTAATTTTTTGGCAGAATAAGAGGTTGCTGAAGGTTCAGCCACTTGATCGCCACCTGCTTCATCTGTAAGGAACCAAGCAGTTTGCTCCCCATTCTCTTCATCTTCCTTCTGTTTCAGAAAGAGGAGAAAGGAAGAATAAGAACCACAAGTTCAACTAAAAAAATATGCTCATAAGCGCAATAGAAAGTCCAACTTATGCAGCAAGGTCCTGGACAGAAGATGATCTCCCATAAAATTACGACCAAGCTTATGTTGTCACTGACTAAGAAATGGGTGTTAATTGCTTGGGCTGACAACTTGTGGTGCGATGGGTTCGTTAACAAGGTTAGCCACAATTTGCAAAACAATGCCAAAGGTCAAGTCTGTGCTCAGTGGGCAGAGCGAAAATACCAAGTGCGCAAAAAAACATACCAAAGGAACCTTTTGACGCAGCATTGCTGGCATTCCTAATGGCCTAAGAAAACCTTGAAGTGAGAAGGAAAATATAGTGCAAAGTTTCCTCCTCAAGACTGAAGACAGTGCCGAAAACTAGTTCTATAATCAAACATGATATTTGAACGCACTTAAAATCACAAATCAAGTATCTTCCCCTCAAACTGTGAAGACAGTGCCTGGAGTTAACTAGTTCCGGAATCAAACATGATATTTGAACACACTTAAAATAACAAAGCAAGTATATTTTGCTCAAAAAGTGCAATGCATCTGATACACCGGGCTCATACACATTAATTACCTCTACAAGTGATAAGACATTCTTGAACCCATCAAGTGAAACTATCTGCGTAAGAGGCTCATGATTTCCACGGGCAGATAACCTTGCGTTATCTCGTGACCCCAGCAATTCTCCGAAGCCAGATTCCCCAAATGATTGTACACTTCGCAGAGGGATGGCCGCAATTGGTGTACTATCAACCTCTTGATCCGAATTAGAATTGGAGAAACTGCCAAGATATTTTTCCGCGGAATACTCGTGAAGAAACTCTACACCAGTGTCCCCCTTATCACCGTCGGCGGAATCAGCAGAATCATAAGCAGGTGATGGAACTTTCAGCGATTTATCTTTAGCAAGTTCATATATCAGCTTCCTAACAGTAGAACGTTTCAGAGAAGCCTCTGCCGGCGGGAACCAATCCTTATTTAGCTGAAAGAATGGATAGACTTGTAATCTTTAACAAGCAATTGCACATAAAAACAAATAGCGGTGGTAGGTAATTCATACATAATTAGTTCTTTGTACTAGCATAAAGAACGTCTGAAACAACAAATTCTCAGAAGAAACATCAGCATGTTTCCGAAAGTAGAACATCCAACAACATAAACAAGTGCATTATAGATTCTGACATCTGTCTTCACAATACACGAGCATGCCATTTGGTATCTCCAACCCAGGCAAAGATTATTCATCTTAGAGTGGAAAATTTGGAGAAGTTCATCATTTCATAACACTTCCACATAAGAATAAGATGCTTATATCGTAATTCTAACGTGCATCAGAGATATGCTCCTTACGATCGGGTATCTTTATTACTCGATGGAGATCGAAATAAGAAAGATAAAGCAAAGTACATTAACTTTCTTGTTGTAGGTCCAAATAAAAGTAAAAAGGGACTGTTTAATCATCCAATATATCTTTGTTTGCAAAAGTTCAAGAGATCATATAGCCTTAGACATCAAAGCAACTTCCCCTGGAGCTGAAGAGCTAGGGGGATCCCACCCACGGGGGGTTCGGTGGAATGGGGGGGGGGGGGTGGCTGGCTGGCTTAGAGAGAGAGAAGTGAAGCACGAAAGAAAATAACATACTCAAGCAATTTAGGACGGAGGGTGGTTTCAGTTAACCGCTGAGCCTTTTCCTCGTGAAACAAATGACCGTTAAACTTACAAGTGGGAATCACCTATTTGTTAAACAAAAGAAAGGGACAGCCTAGAATTATAATTTGACTAAATGATACTCATGACGAAGCAATAAAGCCATAAATACTAAGTAGCCTCTCAAGTACACAAGCAATAAGAGCCTCAAGCTGTCCACCATTACAAGTACACAACAGACTTGAGAAGTCAAATATATTTACATGGCAATTGCTTATAGCATATACTTTAACAACATTTGGAAGATCCCTTACAACCAGGACTTGTGGCAAAACAAGAGCCTCAACATCAGTAAACAGTCACTAATACCAAGTACTTCGATTTTAAGTGGCCAAAATTGACAAAACTAAGCCTGCGCTAGAAGCATAAGAAAACATGCATACACGCCACAAATGGAAAATACTGCCTCAGATATGAAATAATTCAAAAGTTTCACTCAGCAATTTGGCATAACTAACAATCACAGCATTATCAAAAACATGTACTAAGATGAGATTACTCACGAAGCTCGACAACTTGGATATTCTGAAAGGGCTGAAATTAACAGGAACCTGCTCCACGAAAAGTTCCACATAATGAAGCAAGAAGAGGCCACAATCGTATGCATTCTCCTGCTGCGGTAGCTGAACCAAAACGGAAAGTAAGAAGGGCAGCCAACAATGATTTTGACAACCACAAATAAAAAATTTGGAAAGATGCATTCTTTTTCTTAAACCTTCAATATGAAATTTGGTAGCTAATATCTATCATCTATGAAAACAAAAAATTGAACAGATTTTCCTGATTTTTTGTTTTAATGTACTTTTGCTTAGTACCGACTTCAATCCAAAAAGGACATGGTTTATAGTACAACTTGTGCAAACTCATGTTGATATACGTACATAATATGTCTTTGTGTGCATATTTTTATATCTATAGCTATCTTTATTTGCTTGTGCTACACTCTCTAGCATTTGCTTCCTAGCTATCTCTTAACTACTCCCTCAGTTTCATTGGATCTTCCCTTTTGACTTTTTTGCGAATTCCTATGTAAGAACTAAATAGAACTTGGATAACAATCATAGAGTAAATAAGTATCATTTGGCAAGTCAAGCTACGATGAAGCAAGGAGTAAAGTCAACATTTACATATACTAAACCTATCCTAGAAATTCGCAAAAAGTCAAAAGAGAAAACCAGAGTAGCTGTCCACCAATCCCTTAAACAAGAATAGAGCATCCGATGTGACTGTAAGTGATCGCGTTTGCATGCGCGTGTGAGAGAGAGAGAGAGAGGCAATACCTCAAGATGGAGAAACTGTAAATTCAAAAAATTTGCAAGAACATCTTCCATCAGCTCATTGTGCCTCTCTTTCCACTCTTCCCATAGGTAACTGTATTTTAACGACGATACAAAATTACACCAGTGATTAAGTTAAAGCATAAAAAAGATGGCGGAAAAAAATCATTGCAAGCGTTCCCTCTCCAATGTAATAGACAGCCAATACCTATGAATAGGCATTTGCTAATATCATACGCAAGAATGCAATAATCAATTTGTATACTTCAATGGCTTGCTACAAGTACTCGCCTGTGTGAGCACAAATTCCATTTTCCATAAAGAGCTTGACAAGCTTGCTCTGAGTGAAGGAATGCATGCATCAACAAGAAACATGACAAGAACGGATATGACTGATGCTTGAACCGCTGTTATATAACATATCCTTTATTCGTGAAGTGATAAGCTTCTATATTGCCTCTCTAGTAGTCTAATAGAAGCCAACTTCTGACGGTTTCTCAATTTTCTGTCATGTGTAAATGGTCTAAATTGCATTCACTAAAATATACCACTCTACATATACCTGCACTATTCGGCAATAATTCGATGAAAAACAATACATTGCACTACTGTCAACTTTTATAAACTCAATCAGCTACTATATATCAAATAAAACATCACAACAACACCGGGTAATACGCTGCAATATGCAGCAACGACCATTGAGAACGCCTGTTACAACAATAAGTTTACTCAATTGTGACCTAGAGGTCATGTGGAATACCGAAGCAGTCTCTCTGCTAAGGCTAAATACTTAACCCTCCCCAGGCACATCAATGGTGGGAGCCTTGAGCAGGGGGCTCGCCAGAATATTATTGGAGGACTCTTCAGATGGCAAGCCTTGGTAGATTTACAGGTCTGACACGTAAAACCACATGGTAACTTAACAGGTAGCACATGGAAGAACCGTCCTGCTTGTTTGTATGCTTCTCACTTGGTTGCCACTATACTTTGAAGGTGCACCTTGATTTCGCTCTCATTGATGTGTCTCTCCAGGGATGCATGTACATTGTTGGGGCATCTTAAGCTTTTAGAGCAACAGATAACATAGCGTAAACCAATATCTTACGACCTTTCTAGTTGAATCCACAAATCATCTATAAGAGGATATGACAAACCAGCAAACCCAACATTTCCACAGGCATTTTATCTTTTCACATTTTAGTTCAAGAATGAATAGTAGGGGGCCAGTGGGGATCACAAGGAAGAGCTCCAAAGATTTTGGTAAGCCACAAAGATAAGGAAAGGGGTAACAACAAGAGAATGTCCCTTTTACATTTTAAATCCAAAATTTCACGTAGTTAAGTTGCGTATATGATTATAAACAGGGTACCTTTTTATAAGATTTTTCAGACCTCGATGGCTTCCTTTCATAGAATCCATGTGCAAGATACATGGTACCTTGTGCAACTTCTCCATTTCCACATCTGCAATAGGGTTGTTTATGCTGTACTATTATTGCTAAAAAAAATATGGACAAAAATTTACAATAAACAAGATCTTGCCTTCAACATTAACCACTTCCCCAGGGTGACAGATAACAACCACACTCCAATGTAGACTGTCATCACGATAAGCAATCCGTATAAAGGAGCAGTACGGAAAGGAGAACTTATTTACTTTGGATAAGCAACAAAAGGATTAACATCTGCATTGCCAACTACTTTCTGACCTGAAGTTTACAGGAATAAAGATGTAATCCTTTTCAAAAAGATTCACTTTCCTTGTCCATTTACTAACATGTTGATAAGCTTCCCTTCCTGCCCAAGCTCTAGATGAATCTTTATCTAGATCAACCAGCTTCCGAAAGAAAAAGGTATTGAAAAAATGAAACCTATGCTTTTCCTCAGGTTTGACTTTGCTCTCTAGATATCTGCCAGTCAGATGATGTGAATAAGCTTCTATTAGAACGTCAAATAAGAGCTGAAACCAGGATAAAATTAGCACGAAAGCTATACTGGTAATCTCAGAAAAGTGTATGCCAATAGATGACCAAAGAGATTACAAAACATAGATGCACCGACTAACAGAACTCCCTACGTTTTCCGTCAAAGGTGTAATATGTTTTGTAAGCCTATGCTTGCAACTATATCATACACAAAATGGAAGTCTGCCAATTAGAACAGATTATATATTGGAAAACAAAAAGTATATAACTATCAGGAAAGCAGCCTGTAAGAAGTTAAACAAAATGCACTACTCCATTTGTGCATATCTCAAAATCTACTTTGCTTTTGAGTAAATAGAGCAAAAGAAATTTCAACATTACAACTTACTTGATATAAAAGTCAATGATGGTATCGTTGATGAATCGTGCTGGTTCTAACAGCTGAAGGTCTCTCTTACTAATGGAAACAGCGTCAGGATCCCCATTTGGATATATAAAATCTTCAAAGGGTTCTTCTAAGCTGAATTAAACATTGGCAATAAAATAAAAAAAATAAAGACTAGAAAACAATACAAATAGATTAGACAGTAACAAGTCATCGTTGAATGCAACAGGGAAGAACAACTATATTATTGCTCTTTTGCAACATCGAGCAAGTATAACTGGCAAAAGAAATGTATCAATATATCAGGCCTGTCTACTGAGATATAATCACAAAAAGTTCCAATTCTACAGTTCAGTTAAAAAGCTTTTTTCCTATCTTAGTTCGCTAGGAAAACCTCGGAAATTAAAACCTAGCATTTCCATTATCCAATACTTACGTCCAAACAGGGGAAAGATATTCGAAAGCAAGAATGGAAGTTTTCTTCTAGCCTGTTTTACGTAGTATGAAAAGCACAGGTCAAACTGACCACTCATTCCACGCACAATGAAGTCTACATCCTACCCAAGTCCATAGCCACATGGAAAACCTAAAAGCAGCATATGAATATTCAATAAAGTAAGATTTTTAGCTCATTTCAAATCGGGTTGAAATAGTTTAACCTTTGCCCTATCAGGGAACAAACACTTCCCAGTAAAACAATTTACGAAACGATTAAAAGAAAGGACTCACTTGGAAACAACATTCCACACGTCTTTATATCTTACATCAAGTGATTTGATTGCTTCTTGTCTTTTCAACCAATCGGTATCAGAAACTTTAAAGTTCAGCTCCAGAACACCTGCACGATGTTCATAGACAGATCAACTACTTCATTATGGTTGAAGATAATATTAGGATCTAAACTAAAGGAGGCAAAGCCTGTGATATTGAAACAAACAAATAGTAAAGGTGCTCATGCAAGAATTTTCCTTTGCATTAGGCAAGCTATCTGGACTTGAAAATGATTCAGACAGTCGTCATTCCATTAACTTACACTTTCTCTTTCAATGAGATAAACATATATATGTCAAGTGCAACAGGAGGAGGAAACAATGTTCACATACATACATAAGCAAAAGCATACAGGCTAATTCACGAACAA
This sequence comes from Escallonia rubra, assembly GCA_033065855.1. NCBI lineage: Eukaryota > Viridiplantae > Streptophyta > Magnoliopsida > Escalloniales > Escalloniaceae > Escallonia > Escallonia rubra. The sequence continues at coordinate 90,470 of JAVXUO010001352.1, read as the reverse complement.
CATGCCCTCAGCTTCCCACAAAATGCAAACGGTCAAACTGGAGAGCTGAAACCGACTCAATAAATTGACTATAATGGACAGAACAAGCCAATATGTGTGCAGAAAGCTAAAGGGATAACGGTAACAAAAAATGGATCTACCACAGAAAAACGGGAACGATTTAGGAAAGCCACCATGTAACACATAAAATTGTGCACACAACTTCCATTGGACCTGTCCCGTGCAATTAAAGAACATGAAAATTAGCCATTTGCATCCAGTGTGTCGCATCGGTTTTGGCAGAATTTTCCATCAATGCCTACTATATATGCTTGACAAATGATTTTGCGAAGTTGGCCTGAGCTCCCCAATTTTCAAGGGTGGTAGTAATTTAACCTTGTAGCTGCGATTGCACTTCCACCCCACGCCCCAGTAGTTCAAAATTTTGATATAAGTTCGTATACAGTAAGATAATACACTAACGCCACAAGTATCAGAACTCCATATTAGGGAAGGAGGCAAAGGTGAAAGGGAATGCAACTCCTATGCATGCAAAGATCAAAATAGGTGGCAGGAGGTGCTCAATAATGCACTATGCATTTCTTATAGATCACAAGTTACTAATCAATTTTGCCAATATCTAAACATTAACAATCCTTTTGACAAAACTTAGTCGAAGTATGGAACGAAATATCTAAAATTGCAACTTAAAGATACTTCAATTCCCAGATATGACATGGAACCATTGAAAACAACTTTACTTCGAGAATCATGTAAGTTACCTTCATATCATAACGGTTGCAATTGAAACACTACTCAGACAGAATAAGTACCTAGTCAAACACTTTACAAAATGCACATACCAGGAGTTTCAGCATTTCCAGCTATTTCAACATCCTTAGAATTCAGACGTATGTTCACAATAGCTTCTTCAAGCTGGAGTCAGCAATACGAAAGCTTAAATAAGTCAAGTCAACGTGTAGAGTGGAGAGAATGGACCAGAAAAAGTTAAATTGCTTGAAGTTGCAATCTCAAACTTACTGCTTCACACCACTGTGACTCGATGTTAACAACATCAGCAATCGCCCATTCATAAGTTAACAGTTCCTTGATTGCAGTTGCAGTTGAAACCTCAAGCTTGACAGAACTGCATGAGAAGCTCAGCCGAGCGTTTGAACAATACTTATCGCCATATTTTACATAGCCGGTGGATATAACAACAATGGTATCCTGCCAATCACAACAGAAGGTGCTAAAAATGAGTCTTTCCATTTCTTTAAAAGTGGGGGCAGGCTATCTCACCGAAGCACGTACTCAATTTTGTGAGAATTAAAGATGTGCAACCACATAGAGTCATAATTACCTGAGATCAGTAGAAGTAAACAAGGCAGTCACAAAGTTTTGAAAGTAGCAGGAAAACGGTCAATCCGCGGAGGCTAGAAGACGACTTTGACACTGAGAGCTTGTAAGTAGATCAAGGGATAAGGCCAGTGGATACTGGCCCAAAGTTTGTGGCTAATAAGATATTATAAGGGTTCAAATATAGGGAGGAAGATGTTTTTGATAAGAGGAGGTTCAGGTGAACACGAGAAAGGAAGACAAGCATGTAGAATACTGCAAAGAGGGAATAAGAAACTGGGACAAGAAACATATTTACAGGATATGGGTAGAAAGCATAGTGAGGAGAATGCTGGAAAATGAAAAAGATACGTGCGAAAGATTTACTTTTGCAACAGGGAAAAAAGTAATAAAATGTCTCTAGGACGTCTCTCATGGTGAACATCAATGATTTCCCCCCAACCCCCCACCCCAACTGGGCCCAATTAGGATTTTCTCCACAACACTAGAAACATGCAAAACAAACATGTTATCTTTATTACATCTTACCTCTCTTTTCTGTAAAATATTTGTCACTATTTTTTATCACCCCCAGCTCCCCACCATCAAGCAACTATTTCATTCCAAATACGCCTCCATGCGGGAAGAGGCAATATGTCATATAACGACAGACCAAACTGCAAAGCACATGAAACTCGGGCATCTGTAAGTACGAAAAAGAAGTCATCTTCTCCTCTTGACTAAAACTTTCTGGTGAACAATAAACTCCAGTACAGAAAAAGGCAATTCGTTTACAACATAAGTGCCAGCTCATGAGGACAAAGCATTAGGCCGCAGCTTCTAATCAGGGATATTTACCAAGCTCCTGCATGAAAAAGGTTCTCCCTTAATCAAACATTTTCTTGCACCAAAAGATGATTTCTTCCGCTCTCCCCTATCTAAACACATTTTACCTAATAACTTTTAAAAAATCAATCCCTTTCCCACTACTTCTCTGCCGACACAAGTTTCTTTCCTTAATGGACATCCAAAGGCCTGCATTAAAAGCAACCAACACATCTGCTACCTTATCTTTGTTCTCAAATTGGTGCACCGCCTTACTCGTACCATCATCTCTTAAAGCATGACCTCAAAATTTTGAAAAAATCCATGCTCACAATAGAGCGAAAAAAGATGGAACAGTACTATCAGTAACTAAGCTTTCAGCAGAGCAAACCAATGGCCTTCTACAAGAGCAAAGACACTGTTAAAAGAACCATCTCATTCTGTAAGGTAATTAAGTATTTCTGCCATATGGGACGTTCAAGGGAACATGATACTATTGCACACGATGGTAGAGTTGTTGAGCAAAATCTTTTACACCTACAATGCTTTTTAAAGTCAGATTTAATGTACACGTTTGACGATTTAATCAGACAAAAACTGCCGCTAATGTCCAAACAATATCTAGTAAGGTGAGAAGAAATAAAATAAATGATCATGTGAACATTTTCGAAGCAAACAAAAAGTTGCGAATGCCTGTCAAGTTAATATGCTTATTTTGCCATTTAAAGAAAAATCAAAAGCCAATATGTGATTATGCGTGTAGTGTACACAATTTGCCAACTACAGATATTTCCATTTGAATAGTAGTACTCGTTAAAGATGAGTATATAGCGTTTTTCGTTGAATTTAAATTCAAATTTTCCTGCAGCTAGAAATAATAGTAGACTTGTAATATACTTACATCATCACATCCACTGTGGCCGCTCTCTGCCACATGTTCTCTTAGTGAACCTGAAAATGAAGCAAGAAGGCATTCAACTACAGATGTCTCTGTAAATTAAATCTCTTATTTCAAAGAATTATTGGATTTGAGCTAAAAACCTTCATTGTCTGCCACATCAGAGGCAGAACTACATGAAGAACTCAACTGAATGCTGACATCACATGGATTTACACCAAATGGATCATTCTGCCAAGATATCAGAGCAAAAAATATAACTGAAACATCATCTTAATTTTCACTAAATGATCAAAATGTATGAGTCCAATACAATACATCAAGCACAATATGAGGAGTACTGTCTAAATGACTGCGGCCAGTACGGTTTTGACCTCTTGCTGAAAAGGAGCTTGCTACAGAGAATAAACTTCCAAAGTCAGGACCATTAGGACAAGGATGAGCCTCATGTCTATATGTTGAATAAACAGATGCGGCAGTGGCATCCAACCCAGATTTTCTCTTGGCCACATCATCATTAACAGCAACAACGTCAAATGGTTCGTTCCTGAGGTCCTTCCGCTGAGCCTTTTTTCCTTGAGCAGCTACAAAGATGTTCAGGACAAGACATTAGATATTTTATGCTACCACGGATAAGTACATGGGAATGACCAATACCTGAAAGTTAAAAGCGATAGTAACACAAGCATTATAACATGGTAACTAAACCAAGAAGCTAAAGGCAGAAAGAAAAAACAAAGAAAGAAGGTACAATTGATAGGCTCAGTAAAGTATCAGTTGCTTATTGCAAAAACAACATCAAGTGTCCTCCTATATTAAGGGTAATACACAACAAGCCTCCATAATGCTATATTCTTCACAACCACTTGAGCACCACATAATGCTGATACATGCTAATATAATACCTACAGTTACTCCCTCAACTGGGAGCCCACAAGTCATTGCCTCACCAAAGTGTCCTAACATGGTATACGATCCTACTACTTACTTCTGGTATCTTCTTCTACGACCGACCAGAGCCAACCTGCTTTCCGGCCATGGCAGTATCCCCACTTGGAGCCTTAGCATCCTCATAAGCCTATTCACGTGTTACCTATGGTGCAGATAAGAAACCTCAAGCGCATTCGTGTATACCCGGCTTTTAACTTCCTCCCCCACGACTAATGGCTTTAATGTACTCATCAACCAGCAATAACTCACTCAACCAGATGATTTAGTCCATATCGCAGAGGCTTTAGGCTTTGACGCCATTTGTAACACCTGAGCAGCAGTCACCACAGGGTATGGGCATTGTTCAATTCCTTATCTAAATAGGTCTGAACATCTCTCCAAGATATCATGACTGATTCAGAGTGCTTTGCCTTTTCAATGAATGCATTTTCGTAACCTAGACTGATTTCTTCACTCATAACATTCGTCATTTTCACACTTTTAGGTCATGACTATGGTCCATAGTCAGAAAATGAAAGAATAGACAAACAGAAGGCACATATACATGCAGAGCACAATAGCAAAAATGCAAACTATTATCTCCACTTTCGGACTTCTTCAATCATTCCATGGGGCAATTTTCTCGCTTTTAGCTAATAAATTGGTTCCTTACTTTAAAAGCAAAGAATAAATAAATTATGGTGAAGGCAAATATGCATGCATAGCACCAAGCAGCAGTGTATAACAGTGCAAAGATATTTTAATCTACAGCCAGAAAACCCTAGCATTGCCTGTCAGGATCTTCACTGACCCCTTAACAAGATATGCATCCAGCTGCATGAGCCCCCCGGCAATTCAGAGTATGGGTAGGACTCACTTACGCAGCCTTACCTTCACTTTCCCTGAAAGGCAAGAGGTTATTTCTGCGATCCAAACCGTGCATAACCTCCATACAGCACCAAAGCTCACGCTTACGAAACTAACTTATACATAGACCCACTCGCCGTTAATCTATTCAACTCGAACTCCTCAACTTCACTACTTTTCTCCGTCTCAACTTTTCATTCCTTGTACAATATTTCCCAAGTTCAATACTCCAGTTTCTCAAATTCGGCTATCGTATCACATCACATCCCAAGTTTACAATCATCACCGCAGTACTTGCCGCGGCATCTCTAAAGTGTTTGATCTCCAGTCATCGACTCAAATTCCGGCACAAAATTAAACAGCACAGTCGCGTAATTGACCATATACAACATCCACCAGTACATATCCACGTATTGATGGTGAGAAAACTTACTGTGCTCAAGGAACTTGTACTTGTGAATGGGTGACTGCTTTTTGGGGTTTGTGAACTTGCTTAACATCTTACGGGAGGTCTTTTCGGCTCGCTCGTCGTCTTCATTGAATTCGAACACTGAGAACTTCTTCCTTGAACTCGTCGTCCCCATTGCCGGACCGCTAGTACAAAAAATCCAGGGTATTTTCTTCCTTTACACTTCCGTTACCAAAAGTTCTTTTTCCCGAACTTCCTCTTCACGCAGAAAACGAAACGTCCGCTTTTGGGGCTTTTTGGGGGCAATTCAATTGAATCTCTTTCTCGTAAATAGACGACCAACTGGGACCAAGTGTCTAGCCCAAACTTAATTATTAAGTTAATAAGATTCGAAATTATGTTAAAGTTCTTGTCATTGGGTCAAATCACTTTTTCAAAATAAGCCTACTTCAAGGCCCGCCTTGCGATGAAAAATCATTGCATTTTGAATTTAATTCCGTACGGAAACTCGAATACATCATTCCTCGTGATGAAATAAAGTCGAAAGTAAGTATTCGCAAAATAAACGAATAAGGTTTTGTTCATTAATAAAGTTATGGACGTATGAACTTCTCTCGTTCACACGTTTTATAAATGAGATATGGATCAAAGTACAAATATAATAAACACAAACACGTGAAGTACAAACAAAAAATCGGAATGTTTAAGCAACACATTATAATCAACACTCCATGATTCCATGCTTGGACTCTAGTTTTTCATTTTTGTGATAGTTATAACAATCTCCCCTTCACTTGAAATAGCATATCAAACATTTATATTAAAAAAAAAAAAACTCCTTTGCTCCAAGAAAATTTGTGAATGAAAACATATTATGAAGATTGTTTAAGTCCGATGCGCAATTCAAAATATGCTTATACTAATGATAAATTCATTACGTATGAAAAGCAACCATCAAATACATGTTCAGTCTTCACCTACTGTAACGTTCCACGTGAGTTGGAGTATAAAGGTATATATCGGTTCGATTATATTTTAATATTTGGTCGCTGTCTAACTTTGCATCCCACACGACGACGAGTGCAAAGCATACATATCCCACATCGAAGGTTGCAGAAAAACACAGCGACAACATGGAGACGGGGCTACGACACAAAAACCTTTGCATGTCTTTAAATGATAAACCCAAAAATAAAAGATTATTATTATTATAAACAAATTTTCATTGATTCAACTTTTTCAGCATCTTTTTCCAATCTAAGTTAGCAAATGAATATGATGCATCTATCCATTATGAGTTACAAGCTCGATTGCAATGGGTATGCTAAATTTAGTGGGTAGTGTGGTTCAAAATGTCTTTTTTTTTTTTTACCATTCATACTTCCTCCGAGCATCTGGCTGGTAATTTGGCGTGTGATGCGTACGTTCACCATGGGAAAAGAGTCTTCAAAACTTCTATTGCTCTTCCTATTGATTGTGCTCAATTATTCTTTATGGATTATCTGATCATGGGCTTGTTTGGGTGGCGGTGGAGTTATGGTTGTATGTTGGTGAGGTGACGGGTCTAGGGCTGTGAGTTTCCGTTGGTGGTGTATGAATCGGCAAGGGGTGGTGGGACAGTTGGCGGTGGCATGTTTGTGACGATGGGATCGATAAAGGTGGTCGACTAGTTAGTGGTGGCTGGCCTATGGTTGTGCATTCGTGTTTGGTATGCAATGGAGGCTGATTTGTGGTGGCGATGGTGGGTTTTGTGGTTTATATGATTGGATTTGAAACCGGTTTATGAAAAATGTTGAGAATTTTTTAAAAATTCATTACACATGTAAGGATAATTAAGTCATTTGAACTAGAAATGTAACACCATCCATCAAAATCTATAAGCAACGGATGTCAAGTATAATTAAAAAAAAACGAATGTATTAAGACATAAACTCAAAGGTACCGTCGTCCTTCGTTCTCTTGTAAGGCGGTTGTTTTTCTTTTAATGTAAATCAAGAAGTCAAAATGCTATTTAAGCACGCAAAACACATTGGTCATGGGGGGGGGGGGGGACTTTCTATTTTCCTTTTTCTTCATTTTACAAAGGGGTGAAAAATGGAAAGCACTGTTGTTAGTTCACTGTGCTTACAGTGAGAATCATGAGTTATCACTCGAAATTACGTCAATACACCTCACCACAAACCTTGACCGAAGTCATAGTAATGAAAGATCTCCACCTTCCCTACCAAATCCCTGTCCTTTTTCGTCCAACCACACCAAAGTCCCTCTGTACTCTGTAGTTCCCACTTTCATCATGTTCTTCGCGAAGGAGACAGAAAACAATAGATTTCTAGAGAGAGAATCTAGAGAGAGAGAGAGAGAGAGTGACTGTAAAACATGGAACCGCCTTACAGCACCGCGAGAGCGGAGGCGCTACGGTGGCTGGGCATCGCCGAGAAGCTCCTGGCGACCCGCGACCTCGTCGGGAGCAAGACGTTCGCGATCCGGGCCCGCGAGTCCGACCCCACCCTGGAGCCCGCCGACCAGATCCTCGCCGTCGTCGACACGCTCCTCGCCTCCGACAAGCGGATCAACGGCCAGCAAGACTTCTACGCCGTCCTCCAGCTCTTCCGCTGCTCCCACGATCCCGAGCTCATCGCGGCCCAGCACCGCCGCCTGGCCCTCCTCCTCAACCCCCACCGCAACCGCCTTCCTTTCGCCGATCACGCCTTCCGCCTCGTGTCTGAGGCCTGGTCCGTCCTATCCAACCCCAGTCGAAAGTCCGTCTACGATAACCAAATCGATTTCGCCCCCAATCGCGTACCGGAACAACAAAATCACCAAAATAGACATCCTCAGCGGCAGCAGCAACCGCCACAGCCAGCTCCAAGGGTGAGCCCTAGGAAGACTGTTAATGACATTACTGTAGACGAAAGTCAAGCTAATAGTTCCACTATTGACGAAGCGTCGACGTTTTGGACTGCATGTCCCTATTGTTACCACATGTATCAGTATCCTAGGGTTTATGTGGAGTGTACTCTCCGTTGCCAAAAATGCGAGAGGGCATTTCAGGCGGTGGCGTTACCGTCGCCGCCGCCTGTAGCGGACGGGAAAGAGGCGTATTTCTGTTGTTGGGGGTTTTACCCTATTGGGGTTTCAGCGGCGTATTTGGAGAAAAGCAAGGGTGGGGTGTCAAATTGGTCGCCGTTCTCTCCGATGATTACTTGTCCGCCTCAAGTTGGGGAGGAGAAGGGGAAAATGGGTGGGAAGAATGCCAATGTGGGGGCCCCCAAGGCTCCATATGTTAGGAAGACTCCGGCTCCTAGGGTTTATATCGATGATGATCCGGACGTGAATGTGGATTTATCGGATCAGAGTGAGGATTCTGACGTTGAGTGGGGTACCACTAGGAGGAAGAAGAAGAAGAAGAAAGTTAAGAGGGGGAAAACAAAGGGTTCGGCTGTTAAAAGTGTTAAGCAGCAGCAAGCAGAAAAGGCGAAGAATGTTAAAGGGGGTGGTGGTGCGAACTTGCAAGCTGAGTTTGCAGCGCAAGATGGCATGGTGACCTCAAGTGCTCCAGTGGCTGAGACAAGTAAGAGAGTTGTAGGTAGTGGTGCTAGAAGGCAATCTGGGAGAGCGGCCAAAGAATTGGGGAAGTTGGATTTGAACGTGGAGTTCAGCAATGAGGTTGAAGAGCCTGCTCCTGGAACAAGTGAAGGGAATGGAGCAGGGAATGGGGTGGAAGAAAACATCGAAGGTATTGGGTTTTTTGAGGGGCTTGATGAATTCCTCAGCAGCTTACCGATCCTGTCTGTTGTTGGCGATGACAAGGCTAAGGCTGCTTAGCAAGCTATGGAGTAAGACCCCTTCTGCTATAGTTAGCAAGACTCCTTTTTGTTGTAGTTTTACTTGTTGTATTTGTATTCTCTAATAATGAATGATGTAGAGCAACAAAACATTTTCTTGAATGGTTTCGTTGCAATTAATGTAATGTATATCTATCTATTGCCAACAAGTTTTTCAGTCTTCTATTTCCTTCTATCATCTGTCTTCATCTGGTTGAACTGAACAATGAATCTACCCGTGTTGACGCACACTTCCTTTATGTTCCCATGTTGACACTAAGCATGTTTTTGACTGCATATGCTGGATTTTCCTCTTTTACCGTCCCCTTTCCTTTGGATGTTGGACTCCTTCATCTGAAGGCGTCTGTTAGGTTATTGTTCCTGTTGTCATGCTCAAGGGCATTTATATTTTCTCTTTCTAATAGTTTTCTTGGTTGATACATGCTTCTACGTCTTGTTTAGTTTGTTGCCAATGCATGTTTACGGTATGCATCTGTACTCAATCTTCTTTGTAAGAGAGCGATCTTCCTTCAGCTGCTTAATTTATATGTTTGAAAGAGTCTTTCAGGTTGCTGCTTTGTCTTGGTGGACAAATGCATTTATTATCATATATACGTTGTTTGCCAACTCATAGTTCACTTGAGTTTCCCTAGCTTAGACCTGGAAATGTGCCAGAGGATCATTATTCGGGCTCATGCGTTTTGCAGTCATGCGAATAAGGTAAACATTTCGTTTTGGCAGAATTTTAACCTATCAGATCAAAAATAAAAACGTGACGTGAAGTATATTTTCTGTTCTGTAGGTATTTCTTGCCTGCTATGGAGGATCTAGTCAAGTAAACTTAATAGTTCTAGTTGACTCTGTAAGGGTGCCTTGGCGAGTAAAAAACGAAGGTTAGATGCACATGCATCTTGCTGTCCGCTCTACAGATATGATGCTAGAGGGATTGGAACGGCCTGAAGATAATATCTCATAGCTGGGTAAGTCATTTTTTCAGACTCAGTATGCTTGCTTGAATTAACTGCCATTGCTTTGTGTACTTGAGGATTGGCTTGTAACCAGCACTACTGCTTGCAGAAAGTAGAAACCTATCATACTTGTTTAGTTACATTCAGTCTCATGGGAATTAATCCGTTTGAAATATAGGATCTTTCAGGATAAAATATAAGCCCGGGTTATCGGCTGATTCATGAAATTTCCATCTTTTATATTCCTTCTTTTATTTTTTCATTACATCTTTGATCCTTTGTCTTCTACTCCTTGCTTTGTACTAGAGATTCCACAATGGAATTTTAGATTGCATCGAAACAAGTTAAACTCATGGAATTCTTATTTTCCTTTCATGTGTTGTCAGCATGTCTCAGTTTACATCTCTTCCATCTTGGCAAAATGTGTTTGCTATATGTGCGATCTAAAGAGTGAACCTTTTTTGCCCTGTGTCCAAGCAGAAGAGACAGATCATCGACCTAGTCCATAAAATTAATCCTGTACATATTTTCCTCTAGGTTTTGTCTCATCTAGAATTTCCTCTCCTTTCCGCGACAGCATGAGCATCATCCAAAAGTTCATTTTAATTGGAAAAAATATGGCAACCAATTATGTGAGCATTGGAGCATTCGAGATTGTGATTTTATGAATCTGAGATTTCAATTGAACAAAGATTCATGGTGGTGGACAAAGTGCCTAGTGACATTCTGTAGTCTGTACAGAAGTCTGAAACTTGACTTCAGCTGATGATCACAATTAAGGTTGCAGATCGATACGCGCTGGCAAATATATTGGGAGATGTGTAAGCTTTTGAAGTGAAATTCAGCAATGTATGAATAGGAAATGAATCCTCTCAAACGGAGGTTACAAAGCGTGGATGCATATTGGAGAGCATTGCGAGTTAGCCGTCTCGTTTTAGCAGCTGAAGTATAAGGCTTTGGCTTTAAGGAAGCTTGGTCTCCAGTCAGACGAGGGGTTGTGGGAAGGGAAGGAGCTTCTTCGGCTTCTCCTTGTCGTTCTTTTCAGCTGGTTCTGTTGCCGGGTCTTTACCGTGAGATCTAGACTTTTTTCTGGGACGACATTGAGTTGGTTGAACTTGTTGGCAACTATTGGAATAGGTAAACTATCGGGCGTCAATAGCTCCAAGTTTATGGTCAAGCATGCAATGTGGCAGACTATTTCTTTTGACGTCCGAAGGGGATGTGGTGGTGGCCCAAGTTGGGTTTATGGATTCAGAAAGGGGCGACCTTTGGTCTGAGTTGGGCGGCCTGTGATGGTGGTGGGGTGGGGTGGGAGTCCTGATTTCTGGTGTCAGCCATAGATGCTGCTGAGGCGAGTAGCTGGTTTCTCAGGTTTGTGTTTTAAGTAAAAGAACTATTATTGACGAGCTATAGCAATTGCACCTATTAACGCAACTAAAAGAATAGTTGGTCCATTCTCAACCTCGGAAAAGTCCGAAGATACATGTGATCCAAGCGCACGCCTGACAGTAGGTAGGGGCTTGCTTCCGGGATGAAGGGGCCTGGATCTGCTAAGGCCCGGAGCTTCTGTAATGGGCTGGGTCCCTTAGCTCTTCCATGGCTCGTGTTGCGGGTCTAATCAAACTCGGCCTGTCAAGTAGTTAGTATTTTATCTTTGCATCATCTGTGTTGCTTTATGCTCTTGCACTATACGGTAATGTTATCAAGTTTCTGTCATTTTACCTTCTCTTGTCACATCAGCCTATATTGCTCAGTTTTCATGCTCAGAGCTGCCTGATATAAGGTGGTGGTTAACTTGACAGGACTCCAAGACAATGAATGAGCTGAACATTCTGAAGGATGAGTTTGACGGTGATTTGTTGTTGCCCTCTCGCCCAGGCGGTTGTGGTGAACTACCATGCGTATGTGTACACAAGAGTCGCGGAGTTGTCACGCGGACGCGGGCGACGAAGGTCGCGGAGACGGCGCGCGACGGGATTCGCGGAGGTGTCGTCCAGGCGACGGGGGTAGCGGAGATGATGTCGAGGCGACGGGGTCACGGAGATGATGTCCGGACGACGGGCAACAGGAGTCGCGGAGCCGGCGTGCGGCCACGGGCGACGGGCACCGTGAAGCGGGTGTGCGGCCACGGGCGATGGGCGTCGTGAAGCTAGTGCGTGGGCGACGGCGACGGGCGCCGTGAAGCTGGCGCGCGAGCAACGATGGGCTTCACGGACCGAGTGAGGTGATGGCGCGCGGGCGAGGGGCGCCGTTGAGTAAGCACATGGGCGACGTCGGGCGTCGTGAAGACGGCACGCGGTAGCAGGCGACGAGTGTTGCGAGGTCGGCGAGCGATGGTTGTCGCGACGACGGAGCGCGGCGACGAGCGACCGTGAACGACGGTCGTCAAGGTAGGTGGCCGACCCCCTAGGGTGGCTGACCCCTTAAGGTGGCCGACCCCTTAAGGGGGAAGGCACGCCAAGGTTGCTTCACAAAGGGAAAATGCACGTGACTTTATTATGTGTCGCTTTGAGCGTTGAAAAGTTGACCGTTTAATGTACCGTCGCGTCATGAGAATTTGGACCCCCCAGGGGGCCTATAGGTATAGCCCAAGATAGGTTGGGAACAAAATAAAAAATGGGTTATCAAACACAAAAAAAAACTCAAAAAAAAAAAAGAAAAATGGGTTCTCAAACACCCAATTGTTTTTGGAAAAAAAAAATTAAGCTGTTTTTTTTTTGTTTTGGAAACTGAAAAAAAAATGTTTTGTCAGACAGAGCCTACTTTCGTCACTAAAGGTTGAAGTTTTGTTATTAACGTTGAAGTTTTGTTATTAACAAGTGTGCATAAGGCCATTTAAATTTCCTTGATCCGTTGAGCCTGACATCTAGTTCACTTGGGATGTCTTACAGTTATCGGAGAATCTGTATGAAATTGCTTTTCAAAACCAAATCTTATATTAAATGATAATCGATTTTCAAAATCAGTTTTAAGTTGTTTTTTTACTAAGATTAGTTATGAATGATGTTTGGATGAAGGGTGTATTTGATAACGCAATTAAGCACTTAAAACTTAAAGTTTTCAATGATTTTTAATTAAGTGCGTTTGATAATACTAAATCTTGTATCACTTAAAAAATTAAGTCCTACAAAAAATAGACTAAAATTTTAAGTTAGGTGGACTTACTTAATGCTGATCACTGAATTCAAAGTGAGATGGTTAAAAAAGTTATTTAAAATATTTTTACATAAAAAAAATAATTACTACCACAATGCCGCCTCAATTAATTTGTTGACAACACCGTCTCCACCACAATACAAGTACCACCATAATCATTATTTCATTTTGTTACCACCACCACAATTACCATGACATAGTCACTATCACCACCACCACAAGGACACCGCCACCTCCACCATACCGTCGATGTTGTCACTACATATGTTTTCATTAAAATCGTCTAAAGATCCACCACACTACAACCATTGACCGCCATGTCGCCGCCTTTCGCTATCATCACAATTACCAACACCACGTCTTCATGCTCCATTACCGCCACCATTGACAGTTTTTTGTTGCCACCGCCACCACCACTCCATCGTTACTGCCACCACCACCACCATCAACATGATTTTAATCTCCCCTAAAAAAAAAAAGTTACAAAGTACTTAAACAAATGAATAATTTTGGTAAAATGGATAAATTTGTAAATAAACAATTTTCAGTTATCTACTTTTGATTTACCAAATATGTTAACTTATTTTTTAGTTAAAATTCAGTCGCTTAAAGTTTTCAGTTTTACAAATTCAGTACTTAACTTTTTCAGCACTTAAATTTCAGTTTTATCAAACAGCCCCGAAGTGTACCCAAATCAGCTTTAATGTGGCAAAATGGCCAAGGTTATTGTTTGAACAAAAGATGCTAAAGTGTTTTTTTATACTTAATAGGGATATTTTGATACTTTATTTGGTCAAACATGATTATGAAAATGGTGATTACTACATAATTCTCGTTCTTTCTGTACGATGATTTAATCAGTTTCTTAACTTTTAAAAGTTAGCGTAATCAATTTTGTACCTTTGCCAAATGCCCAACAATTTGGTTTAAAGTTAATTAAGTTTGACCATTCATAATAAGCTCTAATTCGTTAATGCAAGAAAATGAGGATTATGAATTAATCACATTATTGCAATTAAGCTTGACCAACTAGAATACGAACAAAATCTCTATTAATTACAAAGACCTCTAAAACAATATATTTTTTTGGCCATTTTGCCACATTGGAATTGTTTGTAGTACACCTTTCGGTAATGTTAATTTTGTTAAAAACAATTTAGAACTGATTTTGAGAGCCGATGATGATACAATTTAAAATTTACTTTTTTTTAAGATAAATCTCAAACGGGCTCTTATTGAAGCAATTATCATAATAGGCTTTACGTTAATACGCTGATAAAAGAAAATGGCTTTACTTTGATTGTACTTGGGCGGACTATCTATTCTGTATACTTTTTTCGATTAGCTTGTTTTAGCGGATTTTAAGCAATCAATTGTTAAAAAAAAAAAAAAAAAAAAACCCAGACTTTTTAGTGGGCTGAAAGGGGCCACGTCAACCTCCTGGATCACATCCGACATCCATAAGTTGTTAAGTTGTTCGATGCAATCTCACTGTCGGCCCAACCCAAAACTGTTGTAGGGCCCAAATAGGCAGCATTTTTATTACACCTCTTCACTGTCCGTAGAGTCAGATTAGTTGGCCGTTAAGTTAACTACAGAGGATTTGTAATTTTTGGGTGAAGATGAAGCACTGACAACATTGTTTACTCCGTCTTTCTTGGAGACAAACAAGTGTTGCCTTGATCCAACCAACACCTACTCCTACCCCGCCCCAACTTTTAATTTGTGCACATCTCTGTATATATACCCAACTGTGATGAACAGGCAACTGCACCCCCTACTTTTGTACTTGTTCTTACATCTCTGTAATGGCTCAGTCTTTTGTTAGATCCCCCTCTTTCTCTAATTTATCCGCGGACCTTCCAAGAACTTTAGCTACAACCTCAACTGTAATCTTCTTTCTTTACAGCGTTCAATTATCTGCTATATTGTGTGTCTTTCTCATTCTCTGTGGGTTAATGTGTTTCTTTGTTTGGCTTTCTGGTGCAGATCTTTGGTTCCAATCTGAAATTCGCGGAAATTGAGCAGACCCATTTGAGGTTATTGAATTCTTTCGCGTATATCTTCTCAAACATTGAACTTTACTTTCAAGTTCTTTCTTTTATGGAAGGTTTATGTGCTTCTAAGTTTATTCTTCCAGTATTTTACAATGTTGTTTTCTGTTGCTGTCGTGAGATTAGTAAAACTGTTTCACCACCAGATTACAGAAGTTGGTGTTTAATGACTCAAGTTATAGGATTTGGTGTCATGAGCTTATTCTTTCAGTTTGTAGAAGTGCACATTTTGAGTTGATAGTGTTTCCAGTGGTATCTTGATTTCCAAGCAAAACTCTAATTCTATCAATTGGTTTTATAACAATTGAATGTACAAGAGGTTGTTCTACATCTGGTGGTATGCTTATCTATTTTCAATTTTATATGGGGAAAGATCCATTGGGAATGTGTATTGGCTGATATGCTTTTACTGGCCGCTTCACGTTTATTGTCCTTATCTCTGCTACACGCGTCTGTCCGCATACCTCCAACAATGGGTGGTTGATCGCGCATTCTTCAGAAGTAGTAAATCAAAGTATTATTCTGTTATTCGAATTGCGACAGTCTGCTACTGATTGAAGGCGTGTTTGAAACAGGCTTCGAAGTTTACATGTTGCTGAGGGGCATCCGGAGAGATCCCTATGTATTTAGTGTTAGACGTAGATCAGTCTCGATTTATATATGTTGTTCTTTAAATTCCTAATTGAGCATTCTGTTTGACACAGTTCTTCCGCTCGGTAGTCAAGCATCGAGCTAGAGTTTTTCTAGTTCTAATCTTTGTTTATATAGCCTCTTGACTTGGGGGCATACTAAATTACGTCAAATTCATACCCTTTGCAGCATTTGGCTCTTTGGAACAGTATAATGATAATCCATGATTCAAACTCTAGGCCATCTACACACTACAGTTAATCATTCTCATCGATTTAAGGACTTACTTTTATCCGCAAAAGCACAAATCGAGGAATTGCAGAGTCTATTTTTTTCTTTGTAAAGAATGAAATAAAAGGACAACTTGGTGGCATCAGCCTAGGTAATTGTGAAGCAACACCACCTAGAGAGTCCGGTATCTGAGATCAGACTGTACCCTTCAAGTACATTATACACCCTGCCCGTGCTGAGGTGATCGACTTCCTTTGCTTTTGGTTTGACCAAACCAAAAAATATACGTCAAAGGACTTAAAACTGAGGCGTAATGCTATTACTCTAAGCTGAATGGACCGTGGTCCTGATTGTGTTGTCCTAATTTTGGACGATATCCTATCTCTGCTATGGTGCTTGCTTATAGATCCTACTGTCCCCTTTTCTTTCTTCATGAAGGACCTTTGATCTGTGTCACTGGTCTCTTTACTTAAACAGCAACTAGTTTCTAATTGGAGTGTTTGATGATTCATGTATAGGAATGACATATTTTTAAGATTACAGACATCCATGCAACCTTCGGGATTGACCCCAAGAGATAAGAAAGTATTTATTTTGCTTTAAATCATCGGCGCTAATTGGTTGCTATTTGTACTGTACTGAGAAGTTTGTTCTGCCTTTCACATTGTCAGGAGAAGTCCAGCTCTAAAATTGAAGGCCTCAAGGGAAGCCTCAGGACTGACTCAGGAACTCGCAAAAAGCAAAGAGAAAAGCATGGGAGAAACTGAGAGTAGCTGTGACCTCTTTAATGAAATGAAGCACCGGTTTCTGAGTTTCAAGAACGATAATTACTTGTATGCAGCTAATAACTCTTACTCTAAAGCTATTTAACTCTTGGTGAAATTAATTTTCTTATTCACGTGAAAGCTTGCTTTGAATAGGGAAAATTTGGAACGCTTTCAAAATCTTTCCACAGTTCAAGCTCCGAAGGTAGAAATGGCTCATAGTACTTCCTTTTGTTTCAATTTTCATTATACTTTTGTTCATGTGGTATAAATCTAATTTTCGATACTTGCCTTTAGCACCTTAACGTTTTGTTGAAATGGTAGTAACTTTTGTAACTGACATTTCCAGAACAGTTCATGGTGATTGCTTGTGCAGATTCAAGGGTTTGCCCCTCCAACATTCTTGGATTTCAACCTGGAGAAGCATTTGTAATCCGCAATGTGGCAAATCTCGTACCCCCGTTTGAGGTATTATATACATTAGATAGATTGGTTACATAGTTCCTGCATGGAAGCATGAAGTTTCTGAACTGGTCACTATTTTCGTATTGCAGAATGGACCTACAGAAACAAATGCTGCCCTTGAATTTTCTGTGAATTCTCTTGAAGTAAGGAAACTTTTCCAGCAAATATATCGACTGCTTAACAGACATAGACAACGTGTTAAACACTTTTTCCAGCCCTGAGTTGAGACCATAGTGACATATTAAGATTCAAGAACCATTGAGACCTAACAACTATTTGGCGCCAGCAAGGAAGAGGAATTAGGAAACAACCAGTATGGTAATCTGAAGGGATGGAAATTGACTGATGTAGCAAAGTATGAATACCCTTTATGTGTGATTTGTTTTCGCTTTTGGGAAATATAGCCTCTTTCGAATTGCATTTAATAGGACACCAGATTGCCTATCCAAGCAAGACAGGCCACCCCATTTTCCAAATCGTTATATTGTACCAGCGACAGATAACGCCATTTTCTAGTTTCCTTGATGATTTTTTAAATTATCAAAATGGGGTTCTGAACAAATTCGTAAACAATTTTCAGCATTTAAATGTGATGAAAAGGTTATCTAAACAAGTTACTGAAGCCATTTTCAGCTTTCCGCAATCAAATTGAAATATCTTAAAAAATGCATTGAATCATGCAAAAAGGGTATCGACATCTATGAACTAATATTCGGGAACTATTTACACTGCCTTAATCACACTGGCTTTTGTAAAAGAACTGCCGCAACCATTATTGGGAACATCTATTCTTTCTCGAACTTGAGTTGATATATAGCTATCGTAGGTTGAAAATATACTAGTGGTCGGCCACAGCTGCTGTGGAGGCATTCGTGCTCTGATGAGTATGCAAGATGATGTAAATTCAAGGTTTGGCGAGCACCTTTTGTTTATTTGTCTTGTTGTGAAGTCCTCTATATGTATCTGTGCGCAATGAAGATAGTACTTATATGTCTCATTTATCTTGTTTGTGCTTGCAGTAGCTTCATTAAAAATTGGGTAGTTGTTGGGAAGAATGCAAAGTTTAGCACCAAGGCTGCTGTTTCTGACCTCAGCTTTGACCAACAGTGCAGGCACTGTGAGAAGGTGCTATGTTTTGTTGTTTGTTGATTTGTCTTACTACGCGTTTTACTAAGTTCCACTTTCAATGTTATGGTGTATTTTGCGTCCGTGAGAGTGCAAGTTGTTGGGAGGAGAGAGGACCTTTTATCAAATGCAATGGGGATGACCGTTCTGTCTTTTGCAACTTTAGAATATCGAGTACGATGTTGCCTCATTTCCGCGAGTATTGAGGTTACATGAAATATGTCCCATCTCTTTCTTAGAAGTCCTCACTCCTATGTTATGAATGTGCCAGTGGCTCAGCGATTAAAGACATTGTTGGCCAGTTCTTGATTAATCCTCTCATTTTGAATGGGAATGTCTTTTTGGAGCATATGGTCACAGCTCAATTGCAGTTTCTTTGATCATAATAATCGAATTACTTCCACTTCATTACTCTTGAAAACGGTTAAGGTCATGAAAGGTGATTTGAAGTTACCCTGGTGTAGAGACCAGGGGTGAAAATGAACAAATTTCATAAATTTATAGGGAGTTTGCCTCCCTGCTGTATACTTAAGCCTTTTATTTCTATTTCAGGAATCACTCAACCATTCTTTGCTGAACTTGCTAACTTACCCGTGGATAGAAGAAAGGGTGAAAAAAGGCATGCTTGCTATTCACGGCGGCTACTATGATTTTGTCAACTGTACCTTTGAGAAGTGGACCCTTGATTATCAGGCAAGTAGTTTGAAGAAGGATTGTGGCGGATACTCTATCAGAAACCGAGAATTGTGGTGCTGAGTTATTTTATTTCTTGTATGTTGTTTTGATTACTGCTATTATATTGTTGTGTGATAGGTTATGTAATAAAACTCTTCCAAGTTTGAACATCCTCTACGATTCGGAGACTACCAAAAGCAATGCTAACAGCACTGTATTTGATGTAATGCTATTATTTTATGTTTATATGTATGAAAAGTACCGTATTTGTTTGGTTAAAGCTTCCCATTCTGGTGAGCATTTGTAGTCTTTATCCCTTGTCATCTAAGAATTCGATTCAGATTGAATTTGCAAGAAGCAATTACCGAACCATCTCCTCCACTTAGCTCTATTGCAGACTGTTGGTTTACCATGTTAGCGGTCAGGGACTCGAACTCGGTTTGTTTAAGTTTTGACATGTTTGAGCTCGGCTCGAGTTCGTCAAGAGCCAAAACATCAATGTCCGAACTCGGCTCGAGTTCGTGACGGTGAGACTCAGGCTCAGCTCGCTCAACCCGTTTAACAATACGAGCCGAACTCGAGTTTGAAAATTCGACTCACATTCGTGTTCAAGTTCCAATTAAATCTCAAAATCCTCAAATAATTCAAGCAACCAAGCTATAATTAATAAAAAAACGATACATCAAAGATACAAGGAGGGATGCAGAATAAAAAAAACATTGAAAAATAAATCTGATCGATTGGCGATGAAGATATAGGCAATGAGTTGATGCATTCGAGGTTGAGCCCTTGGTTCTGCAGGCGATGGCTTTGCAGATTGGAAACTTGGCTTTGTGGCTTTAGAGGTTGAATCCGGCGACGGGGAGATGACAGTGGCGAAGACAGGCGACGCGATGTCCGTTTGTGTGGAGAGAGAGAGAGAGAGAGGGTCTATGTTTATAAGTGGACTTGGTACTTTGGGCTGACTTAAAGGCCTGGCCTTCAACTATAAAATTTAATTTATGTGATTTATGCAAATATTAATGTTGTAAACATATTATAATTAATTTATTATTTAGACGAGATGTTCGCGAATGTTTGTGAACATTTTAGAGTGTTCATGTTCGCTCGTTTAATAAACGAGCCCTAAAAACTTGTTCATGTTCCGTTCGTATATTATATAAACGAATGTGAACGAGTTTTGTAGAGAACGAACCACGAACGGCTCGGTTCATTTACAGCCCTATTAGCAGTGTTCTTCGTCAAAGAACATAACCTAGCCAGAGAGAGATCTGAAACTGCTTTGTACGTTATTGTTTCTTTAAGCTCCTTTCGGTTGGCTGAGCAACTGGATGCGTTTTGCAGAGATGGAAACTACTCTTCCTGGCAGAAAAGTTCTGCACCTCTGGAGTTAGTCTAAGTTTTACTGAAATATATTAGATTAGTAAACATGTAGGCAGCAGTGACTCCTCAGAGTCTAGCTGCACGAGCATATCAACTTCAAACAAGTACAATCCCAACAGAAGAAGTTCGTAATTATCTTACCTGAAGTCACCTAAGACGCCTTTGAATATGACACATTGTTAGATTACCAAAGACAGAGCTTGTCTTTTACGATTATGGAAGGCTCACAACTACCTTATGACCCTAAGTGACTGGTGATATATCGATCAAGAAAAGCTGTTGAACTGACATTGCATAACCCTTACTCAACAACCACCCTTGAGCCCTTGCTGTTCACCACATCCCACGTCTATATAAACTCAGAGTTACCAGCAACCATACATGCTCAATCAAGCTTAAACTCTTAGTTTGCTTCTCTCCTGAACGGATTCTTGTCAGCTAATCAACCATGGCTAATTCCCAGCATCTACCCGTTCTTCTAATGCTACTAGTTGTCACTGTATCATCAATGAGCGGCAACAAAATTGTAGCAGAAGCGCACCACCTCCTGGAGATGACCTTGCCTGAGCTTCCTAAACCAGAATTACCTGAACCTCCTAAACATGAAGTGCCGGAGCTTCCTAAACATGAAGTTCCGGAGCTTCCCAAACCTGAAATACCTGAATTTCCCAAACATGAAGTGCCGGAGCTTCCTAAACCTGAAGTACCCGAGTTTCCCAAGTCTGAAGTGCCGGAGCTTCCAAAAGCTGAAGTACCCAAGTTTCCTAAACCTGAAGTGCCGGAGCTTCCTAAACATGAAGTGCCAGAGCTTCCTAAAGTTGAAGTACCGGTATTTCCCAAACCTGAAGTGCCGGAGCTTCCTAAACATGAAGTGCCAGAGCTTCCAAAAGCTAAAGTACCAGAATTTCCCAAACCTGAAGTGCCGGAGCTTCCTAAACATGAAGTTCCTGAACTTCCTAAAGCTGAAGTACCTGTGTTCCCCAAACCTGAAATGCCGGAAACATTTCCAACCATCCCAATCTTGCCTAAGGACATACACCTCCCTTCCGCCTCTACTCCTTAAGCCACTTCTTTCATTACTTCATCGCATGCTATGGCAATTCATGCAGTTCTAGCTGTTGATGCATATCAGAGGGGTCGTGTTATATATGAGATACTTATCACTTTTATCTTCTGCCGAACTCTACACTGTAGGGGTTAATTACTTATAATTCTTCCATGTATTTCTACGTACTTATCTTGATTATATATTGCGTATGCATCTAATATATAACATATATTACTGTATCAGATTTTGTTATTTTTTCTCTGTTGCAGTTTCATTTATCTTCTATTTTCACTTTCTGTCGCTCTTAAATGATTCATTTTTCTTCTAATGTCATGTTTGGGACAGCAGCTCCAATATTTTCCATTACCGAACATATCATATTACGATCCATATCAGCAGATTGCCTTTGTAAAGAAAAATAACAACAAAACCAGTACAACCAAAATTCAGAAAGGCATTAGGGTGACAATTTCGGATGATTTTTGTACGCACAGAAAAACTAGTAACATGTTCTTTTCCATTAGAACAAGAAACTTTTACTAGTGATTAGCTAATCTCTCCGGAACTTGGCCTTTTTTGGAAGATCTGAGTAGTACTCCTCTATATAAACTCTCAGTTAGCAACAACCATACAAGCTCAATCAGCTTAAACTCTTAGTTTGCTTCTCTGCTGAAGGACTTCTTGCTAGCTAATCAACCATGGCTAATTCCCAGCATCTATCCATTCTCCTTATGCTACTAGTTGTCACTTCATCATCAATGAACGGCAACAAAATTGTAGCAGAGGCACGCCACCTCCTGGAGAAGACCTTGCCTGAGCTTCCTAAACCTGAATTACCTGAACTTCCTAAATCTGAAGAGTATATTTGAACTACCTGAATTCTTAAACATGAATTACCGGAGCTTCCCAAACCTGAAGTGCCGGATCCTCCTAAAGCTGAAGTGCCAGAGCTTCCTACACTTGATTTACCTGAGCTGCCAATTTTGCCTGAAGTGGAAGAGCCAAAGCCTGAATTACCATCTCTTTGGAAGCCAGTAATGGCTACACTGCCCGAGCTGCCATCACTGCCTGAAATATGTGCCATCTCTAAGCCCACATGGCCAACCAACCCAACCTTGCCTAAGGACATACACCTCCCGTCCCTCTCTCCTCCATCCTCTGATTGCCACATTGCAAAAAGGACAATTTATGCAGTTCCTGCTATTAATACCATATTAAAGTGGTCGTCTTTTGAGATTTTTAGTACTTTATTACTAGAGTTTACTGTTTGTGTTGTAGTTTGTTCTATGTACTATCCAAGTTATACATCTTGATTTTATGTTGCTTATCCATGTAATATATTGCCATATGATTTTTCGATTTGCTCTCTGTTTGAATGAATCTTGTTTTTTTCTTATGCTGATACTTTGGACATTAGTTGATTATTGTGATGCAAACGTCAACATCTAATGCCAATAAGAGGTGGTTAGGATCTATTTTAGCAGCTTGCCTTTAGAAAAAAAATAATCACAAAGCCAGACGAAAGAAGATGAGGTATACCATTGCAATAAATTATGGACTTCCCTGTCTTCGGGGGTAATGTTGGTACCTATAGAGTACACTGGTAAGACTTTCCTTGCACATTAATAATGTAACTACTCTGTCCAGCAATTGGTTTGTTTGTCAAAGTTTAAGGGAAATAATACATGACTATAAGTAGTAAGTGGATGAAACAGGTTGAATTCCAGTTTATGTTCGGACTTAGTAATGCAGAAACACACGGTTTCATAATCTGATGGTTCAACAAATGCCAACTATGTCCAAAATTTTACTGCCTCTAAATAGCTTTGGATGCTTTTAGATTGTTCCCCCTCCTTTGTGCGCAAGTGGTGAGACCGACTGCATAGTATTCAACGATAATGTCTTTAAGCACATCGTACCCAGAAAGAATGCAGCTAGTAAATTAGTCAAAGAATGCCTTCTTCAGTTCATTAACCGCATTTAAATTCAATTGGAATATCTCTTCAGTAACTCATTTTCATTAGTTACCAGTTGGACCCTCGTTGCACTAACGGTCTCCATGCAGTTGCCGACTTGTGTGGTAGATGGAGCAAATGTTTCAGCCACTAAACAAAGTTTATAAGCTTCCAAAACTATTAACCAAGAAGACCTAAATGAAGCGGTCTGGAAGTTCTGGACCTTAATCTCCGAGAAAAACTACAGAAAGCCGTTAATTTTTTTTCCAAGACCCTCCTTTGCTTGCCCAAGGAGGAGGGAGGATTGGGGCATCTTAGGCTTGACCAGGCCAGAGGAATCAAGCATCCATGACAAAGCACATATGGAACCTGTACAGAGATGTCATCCTTGTGGACTGATTGGCTTCAGTCTTCACATGCACTTGCTTTGTGAGCACTGTTTCTGGGAAAGAAAGGCTCCTGTTGATCGTTTGTGGACTTGGTGGAAGTTGCTTTTTCGTAGAAAATAGGTAATCCTAGTGTGCAACTGAATAATTCCTTTCTCATGCCTTGAGGTTGGCATGCATCTCAATTGGGTGTTCAGCATCAGAAGTTAGCACGTTGTAAATGATGCTAATATAGAGACCTGATTGTTGAAGACTTGAAGTTGATTCTGTAATTAGTATACAATCTGATTGGTCGTCCCCTATATCGGTGGATTCGGCGCGGTTAAGGGAGCGCATTGACTACCCCTCCTGAACTTCCTAAATCTGCACTACCTGAGCTTCAATTCCTAAATCTGCACTACCTGAACTTCCTAAACCTGAAGTGCCAGAGCTTCCTAAATCTGAACAACCTGAGCTGCCACCGTTGCCTAAACTGGAACTGCTGCATGTCCCTTCTCTACCAAAGCCTGAGTTACCAAAGCCAGAATTGCCTAGCTTAGCTGCCAGAGCTGCCACCTCTGCCCGAAATCCATGACCTCCCTAAGCCCACATTCCCAACCATCCCAACCTTTGCCTAAGGACATACTCGGGCCGTCCTTCTCTCCTCCTTAAGCCACTCCTTCTGAACTCTTTATGTTCTCCTTCATTGGATTACTGCATCGAAAATGGATAACATGCAGTTCGTGATGCTAATATCTTATCGCAATGGTGGTCTTTGAGTGTTTTTAGTACTTTCTCCTGTACTTGCATCTACAATGTGATGGTGGTCTGTTGCTTGCAGTTTCTGTTATGTAGAGGTCAAATGGTATCACCTGACATCTTGATTTGCTATAAATATTTGACACGCAGACTAAAAAAACTCTTGCAATCTCTTCTCTAGTGCAATTGCATTACATCTTTGATTTTCCCTTTTTTACTACTTTTAATTGGATAGATTTTAAAAACGGAGGATACATCTAAATCCTTTCAATTATTCTTTTTTTACAATCTTTCACACACTTGTGCAAGTTTGTGCTACGAGATAGCTAAAATAAACTTTGCATTGCCGAACGCTACCACGGTTAAACTTGAAGGCGTATCGCGTAATTAACCCAATTGTTTATCAACGCCTTCCCCTTCCACTCTTCTTCCAGTCCTTTAAAGGAATTGCAAATTCCAAATTCTGCACGATATCTTTGTCTACACCAATGACTGTGGGTGGTAGAAGAAAGGGTATTTGCCCTGCATCGCATGTAACACACGCCAAACGTTATGGCCAAACTAAGATTACTTCTCATATAAAGGATGGATTTTAAAAATAAGGCCTTCGTTTAGAGGCGGAAAAGGATATTGTATTTCTACTCCTAAACACTCTAGGAAACAGTCACCCTAAAGTTCCAATTTCCGTTACTCGTTTCTTTACCATCCTTCGTGATCTTTTTGTTTGCTGCTTCTTGTTTCCAAGTAAAAGTAGTAGTCCCGAAGTTACTTGCTTTGGAGGAACCCAACCTTTGTTCTATATATGCAAGGTTTTCACCTTTTACTTCACATTGTGTACGTAAATTATCCCTGCTATTTTCCTCCAAGCCCTTCTATTCACCTTGTCAACCCTAATTGTTTGCTTCACCTAAAACTTCAATGGCAGTAGTAGGTTTAGGACATCCCCCCAAACTAAATCTTCATATTCAGTTGCCTGCAACACCCAAAAGCATTGAACCTTGTCATGCTCCCCTCCATCTTCCTACCAACACCACCATTCAGGAAGTTGATTCCTTATCTGATCTCGAGACGCTCGAGGTTCTTGGCAATGGCAGTGGTGGCAGAGTTTACAAAGTACGTCACAGCCGTACCCTAGCCGTTTACGCGCTAAAAGTCATCCCTTGTTACCCCCCAAGCAAGCAAGTCCTGCGAGAGATTGAAATCTTCAGTTCTACCGACTCTCCTTTTGTTGTAGGATACCGTGGCGTATTCCAAAACTCCTCTGGTGAAATCGCCATTCTGATGGAGTACATGGATGCTGGCACGCTCGATAATCTCGTTAAAACTAATGGTTCCTTCACGGAAGCCATGATTGCCAACATAGCTAGCCAAGGGCTCAAGGGTCTGAGTTACATCCATGAGAAAAAGATTGTTCACCAAGACATCAAACCATCCAACTTATTGGTCAGTCAGAAGATGGAAGTCAAGATTGCAGATTTTGGAGTTAGTCGGATGGTTAATATTTCTCATGATCCATGCGATGCTTGTGCTGGCACCTGCGCTTACATGAGTCCAGAGCAATTTGATTCGGAAACTTTTGGTGCCAGTAATGGTTTTGCTGGAGATGTTTGGAGCTTAGGGTTGACGCTGGTGGAGCTTTACAAGGGATACTATCCTTATTTGTTACCAGGCACAAAACTGAAAAGGGCAGAACTAATGTGGGAGATATGCTTTGGAGAGCCGCCAAGCTTGCCTGAAGACACGTCTGAGAATTTTCGGGACTTCATCGGTTGTTGCTTGCAGAAGGAGTCTAGTAAAAGGTGGACAGTATCCCAGTTGCTGTGCCACCCTTTTGTCACAAACGGAGGATGCAACTAAGTTGGTGCTCAGTTAAATTTGAAGACAGTAGTACTACACTACTACGTACTGACTTAAATTTAGCATATCTATGCACGCAGTAGGGCTGACAGGAAACTTATCTGTACCATCTTTATTCAAGAAATTTGACATATTGCTTTTTTACTCCTTTCTGTTGACAACCGCAGTTGTTTGGCATGAATTCTAATGCCTATGATCTCCGTGTAATGAAGTTCTACAAGTTACAATCTGTAAACAACTGGAACCCAGTAACAAATCAAGTGAAAATCACTAGATCACAAAGCATCCAGCATTCTGCTTAATCCCATACAACATCAACCATCAATCTCGTTTGAACAGGATCTTCATGACATGCCACAACCCACATAAGATGATCGTTGTACGACATCACGAGCACACATCATGAGTTCTGAGATTATAATCCAGTTCTCAGCGAAACCAATTATTGAGCCAATCCAACCAAAACAGGAAGCAGGCTCCGTGGAGTATACCTGGGAAATCAAAAAGTGACTTTTTACAAATTACAAGGGACATCACGTTCGAATGCTTATACAAGGGACATCACGTTCGAATACTTTGTACATCATATACACTGCTAATAAAAAACTTTCCTCGTAACGAAGTATATTTAAACTTGTTGCACAACGTATTAGCTTTAAGTGACGCACTATTGTCCTCTTGCGTGGTCCTCCATCTTGTTCTACGATGTAAATTAAAGCACAAAAAATTGGTCTTCTTCCACTGCAACTTCTACCTGCAATTCTTTTTCGATCTTTCATCTTGTTTGTTGAAGCTGGTGATATACCCTATCTTTTTGTCAAAGGAAACCAATACACGCTAATTAAGTTAGCGTTTATCAGAGTTTTTGTTTTCAGTTTTTTCTCCATTTTTGCAAATTGAAAAAAAAATATTGACGTTTGGTAGACAGTTTTGATTTTTTTTCTCCCTCAGTTTTTTGAACTAGTTGGCAATTTTAGCCTGTTTTTGAAAAGTCTATTTTTGAGTTTTCGGTTTTTACTTTAAGTTTTTGTTTTGAGCTTCAACCTTCGAACTTCATTAGAAGCAAAAATTGAGTTACATTTAAGGAAAAAAAAACCACCACCACCAACACTGGACCTGGTTCTACGCCAGCACCATGGCCACATCCCCCCCCCCCCCCCCCAACCCCACCCACCACCTCAAGGCACCACCACCACCACTTGTTATCACCTCTGTCCCCACCATGGCCACCACCAATTCCTCCCGTTGCTGCCGCCAACATCAATTTCACCTCCAACTCCCGCCCTCTGCACACACGCATCCATCAACACGTCACCACCATCGCCCCTACCACACGAACACGCACTCACCAGCAGTTATTATCACCACCGCCCCCCACCTCCAATGACCGATCAAAATCAACCTGACCACTGACCATCAACAACACCACCACCAACCCATTTTCACATTTATGTACAACTAACATAATCTAAACCCAACGCCGCCATATAGTCGCCGCCCACAAATCTATGGGTTGTCCATCAAATTCCTATGTTTAGCGCCGCCACCACCATCAGATCTATAGATTTTAAGGGTCTTTGAGAGCCTCATTATCTCAAGAACGATGAAACTTCAAGCTGGCGATATTGTCGTCGAGGCTCGATGAAGAATGGACAGTGGATCAATTCATGGTGGTGGCCATCAGCGGTAGTGTTATGAGTTTGATGGTGGTGGTGGTGGCAGGAGGGAGGTTTTCTGTTGAATACATAAAGGGAAGAGTTGAAGTAGAAGAAAATATATTTTGAGGGAAAAATGCAAAAATGAAATAATAAAAAGAAAACTCAAAACAAAAAACTGTGAATCAAACACCAGTATGTTTTTGTAAAAAATAAAAACCAAAGAGGGTTTAGGTTTTTTTTTTTTGAAAACTAAAAACTAAAAAAGGTTTCTCTTTTTTTTGTTGGTTAAATTTTATGAGGTTTTCTATGAATGGATTTTCCTCCGAGACATATTTAGATTTTAGATATGTGGTTAGCTACTACGAATGCGTGTAGAATTTACCCACAAACTTGCAAATATACATGCAGACTTTGCGCAAAGAAAAGAATGAAGAAAGCTTTGTTTCATCTTTCGAGTTCGTAGATCAGCCTGCTGATAGCAAGGAACTCAATGGTTGGAGCCTTTGAAGGGTGCAAGCAATCCACAAATACCACCCCCCCACTAGACGATTAAGACCTGCATCCCCACCCCCATCATGGTTGTGATTCTTGGCAGAGAAGTTAATTTAAAAGAAAAACTGATTCTTGTCACCAGTATAAGAAGAATCAATTGATGAAAAGCAACATAATAAGGAACATTAAAAGTTTAAAACAGAAAAAAATTACATTTTATTTGATTCAGCACCAGTAGGTTTTCAGTTTCTG
The DNA here is from genome assembly GCA_033065855.1 of Escallonia rubra. Taxonomy (NCBI): domain Eukaryota; kingdom Viridiplantae; phylum Streptophyta; class Magnoliopsida; order Escalloniales; family Escalloniaceae; genus Escallonia; species Escallonia rubra. The sequence continues at coordinate 61,563 of JAVXUO010001352.1, read as the reverse complement.
CACAATTTACCTTTTCACAAAAGTCAAAAATCTTATTGACTGCTTGTTTTTTATGCACTAGGCCACTCGTTTTATCTTTTGCTCATACAGTTAGTAAAGTTCACAAATAACGTCACCCCCCCACCCCCCCACTGCGTGCGCGCACACACACGATAATCGATTAGTTAAGGTCTACTTCAATAGATCAGGAGCATTTTGTTTGTCCAACCAAGAACTTGATTTTCTAAATGGTGGTGAACAGAACCCTCGATGTAACTGTCTTTGGCATGAGCGCAGTAAAAAATAAACATAGCCTGTTTGCACTACCTCAATGCACTCTTCTGGTGGGTTCAATGATGATCACAAGATGGTGAACACTGGGTAAACGGAATTCGTCTTCAGATGAAAGAAGAGTAGGACTGCTCCCCACAAGACAATATGGCTTGCATGATTCTTCAAACATGTTACCAGTGTGCATTGCCTCTATCTGCTGTCAACAATTTCCCCCAATTAATACAATTTACAGTTCCCACGGTCCCTTCCGCTCTTCACATCCTGAAACCACGAGTCCATAGCAATAATGCATTAGAGACGACCTCTTTCCAGTTGAGGCCAAGGTGACAACTTAGTTGTTAGAGCTTCCCTCTTGTATGCTTTTTGGGCCACGGGTTCAACCCTCGTGCCCTCTCCTCTTTCTACCATTCTTACATGTCTTGACGATTTAAGCAAAAAGTGTATAGTGGCCTACAATCGCGTGAAGGATACTATTCTCCTTTTCTTTCTGAATGGGAATTTTGGCAATTTCAACAAGATCTGTATCCACCTGTCAAATACTTTTAATCTGCCTTGGCCTCTCTTCCTTCAGCTTCCTGTTCCCCCACTGTGACTCTTAGGTACGTGCCTATTGCACTAAAAAACAAGGCTAAATAGCCAATCTTCAATAGATGAACTCTCTTGCCTTGTTATCATACAGATATGACTGCAAAACTCTTGTTTAGAGTGCAATTTTCATGTAAGACATGGCTACACTAAAAAATGCTAAACAAGTGGTAGCAGTAAGCCTCTAGGATCTAACATAATTGCACCTTGTTGCTGTAGTCAGAATTATGAGATACCGGTGCAACTATTGCCTTGTCAGTTGTCTGCCAAAGGCCCTTTGAAGGTATATTAATGCATAACCAGGCACGATATATTTATGTCAAAACAGACTCTGAAACAGTTTTGAGATCCATGATTCACTTTTAATTCTGGCGAAGTACTTACATGTATATTACTCTTTTTGAGTCTTTGCTATATCGATCTTGTAGGCATCAGTACCCAATTATTCAAAATGATGGATTTACATCAATTGACCGATATGTTCAGTTATCTTACCTAGAATTGTCATGTCAGTTGCACACAGTTTCGAAATGACAATCAGAATTGATCCCTAAAAACATGCTTAAAGAAGCCTGGTTTTCCCGCTTGCTTACTCGAAACGAAGTATGTTGTGACTAGCATAATTTCTGCCTGGGACTTTGCAGTTGACACTTCAAACAATTTACATAGCAGCAGCTCAGCCTTCTCCCAACAACATCAGCATAGCATTAAAACTTCTGGTAGGTCAGTAGGTAAATTGCATAGTTCCATGGAAATAATTGAGGGGCCAGGCCTTAAATCTCTTTAATGTTAACCATGTGGTTTTTGAACTCTAGCTCGTACGAGGACACCCCCCCCCCAACAAAAAAAAAAAAAAAACAACCACCCAGCGCGCACACACAGAGTTGGAACTGGGAGATCCAAACAGTCTGCAAAAGAGAGAATTTTTTCTTTGGTTGCAAATACCTCGGGGAAAACTAACTTTCATATTGGGGCCAATCATAGGGGTCCAGACAGTAAGATCCACCTCTCTTCTCGAAGTATCGCACCACATGCATGGTTAGGTTGGTACAGTTACGGAACTGAGTTAATCCAGCAGCTAGAGAGTCCCATACCATAAAACCTAAATGAAGGAAGCACTAAGAAGTCAGATTTTCACATGGGAATCGACATGTGGTTAGGTTGGTACAGTTGTGGAACGGTACAAAACAAGGTCAGTTTCTACTTTTTTGGCCCCTACCTTGCAGCATCTAAGAGTTCTACAGTAGCCAAGATGCAGACATGAATGTACAAATTTGGTCAGGAGAAGCAATTAGTTTCTGGTGCAAGTAATGCTTTCTTGCAACAAGGGTAGAAGAATTGGTCGTGGGACATGGTTTCCATGGTTTACACGAATATACCAAAAAAAATAAATGTTTATTTTCTAGGTTAATGATTCATGCATGCACCATTGCACCCTACTACCACCATCCGACGACTTTGCTGGTGAGACCTCTAAAAGAGAGATTCTTAGGGAAGGCAAATCCCACCACAGAACGGGATGATCCACGAGAAATTTTTCATTAGACCAGCTTTAGATTGCAATTTTGACTCTGGCCTGAGGAGGGAGACAGTAAGTTGAGTTTAAAAGAAAATAGATGTTTAACTTTTACAGAAGCCAAGCTCCTCTGTGACTGCTAAAATCGTAGTACTTGCATACCTACAAAGCAAAATTTTGCTTTCGTGGTTTGTCTGGTGCCTCTAGTCCCCGTCCCCCTTTTCTTTTGATGATCTCCCTTAAAGGATTGTTTGTTCATACCGTACCAGTTTGTTGAAATCATTTAATTTGATCGACAACCATATTCACGGCATTTACAGAAAAATACAGTGAAGAAGGTGTAAGTACTAGGGTCCATGAATTTCATGGCCTCTTGTGCATGCCTTCATAACAAGCAACACAAAGGCTTCCCGGGGAGGACTTGTACCTTCCCCCTCCTGGTGCTATATAAGCACATGGTGCATGCCCCTGATTTCCTCACTGCTCACTACAAAAGTTTGCTTGCTGGTTTCTCATTTTCATCAGTTAACTAAATAAATTCTGCTTCCCACATGGCTCTTAGCAAGTTCTTCATCTTGTCCCTTCTCCTTGCATTGTCTTTTTCAGGAACTGATAAGGCCTTCGCGGCTCGTCGTCTTTTGGCACCAACTCTTCCAACACTTCCACCATTCCTCCCCTCCCCTTCACTGCCCACTCTGCCCGCAATCCCCGACCTTCCTCCACTACCCCCCAATACATTTCCTACTACCCCATCCGTTCCAGGCATCGTTCCCTACTTTCCTATCTTCCCACCTCCAGCAACAACCAGCCCTTAACTCGAAGCCAATTTCATGTTCCTTCACCAGTATATTATGTCTCAATAATGCATAGCTAAATTGTGTTGGTGCAGTGCAAGTTTCAGTGTGATCCAGGTCCACGATGGCCTCTCTATGAAGCTTATAATTTTAGTTCTATGTTATCAAGCTTTGTCAGCTCTAGATTTGTTACCATTATTATTACGTTATTATGGTATGAAGAATGCTGTACTTTGATGCTATTAATATAATGTGGGCTTCGTCTTAATTAGTACTTCTGTGTACTTGATTCTTATATGACAAATCACCTCCCCTGTTATACATGCTTCTCCATTAGCCACGACAGGGTGAGTAATGTTCCGAGGCATGTTCATCATTTTTAACACTAATAATTAGAGAGAAAGGACAAGGATGGATAGACAAGTGACTCATTTGTGCTAAAATAGCAATTTCTAAAGCTTCTCTACCCAAAGTCATTATGGCAAGAAGATTAAGTAGCTACATAGAAGCCTCATCAAAGAGTCACAAAAAGGAATACAGAAAGTACTCCATTCAGGAGATGTTATATCAGTTGCAAATTGTTTTGCAAGATCTGAGATCGTTAATTACTGAGTTGAAACAGATTAAAGTTTTGCTTGCTGAGTTGAAACAGATTATAATAGCACTAACTACAAGGTTGATCACAGTAGCAGGCTCGAATCTTCAAAGGCATGCAAACTTTGGTAGTTCAATCTCTTAACTTGCAGGAAATGAATCGACAGGCCAGTCTTATACCTCTTTGACGTTGCCCATGTGCCTTGTGCCCCCAAATACCGCGTAGGAGCCCTCCCTTTGCCCCCATAAATGGAACGGAGACCAGGATATCGATAGGCAATTAAGACATCAGCATAACGAGTGTACTCACAAAAAAAAAAAAATATATCAATACAACGTAATAGATTTTGTCCAAACCTAACACTGTGCATCCGTAAGAGCCGAGAGAAGGAAACAAAAAGGTTGTGAAGTCAAGTACATAGGAGGGACAATGGAGATACTAGACCAAAGTGATGAAAATGAGCAAAGGAACTCAAAATGCAGATATGAAAACAAGAGAGACTTCTACAGCAGAACTCTAATAAAGCACATGGAGACCAGATCCTTCCTAATATTGCTTCACCCTCACTTACATATGCGGGAGATACATCTTTATAAGATCAAATGGACTTCTCTAAACAGACTTCTCTAGACTGATCTGGGAAACTGAACAGACACCTTAGTTAGGACATTCTGAAAGTCTAAGACTAAAATTATACAGAGTTAATGTTGGAATTGGGTTTTAAACCCACGATGGAGAAGCCATCTTTGACTCAATTTTCAAATGGGTTCCAAACCATAATTTCATCTTTTGGAGTAGATGATCCTAGTATATTCACAAGTTTAAAACAAATGAGAGGTGAATGAGAAAATTAAAGTTGAAGTTGGTGGTTCAACTTGAAGATAAAAGAGAATCCCACGTTGAAGAAATAAAGACAATGTTGTCTCCTTATAAGGCTTAGCCTTGAGTCAAGGGTTGAGCCCCTTGGGATACCCAAGTTTTGTAAGGAGGGAGGACCTAGGTTGACCCAAGGTTCACCACATACGCCCGCGCCGCTCGCCCGTCCTGTCTGTGGCTTGGGCTTGGGCCCATTAGTTGGGATAAAATATTTTAAATAAATAAATTTTATTTATTTATTTTATTTTCCAAAAAGTTGCAACCTTTCCAACCAGCTGTGAAGAGTTGCACCCTCCAGTGAATATTCCAGTAAAAACAAGTCAGTGTTATTTAATTTTTTCAATCCCGAATTTTCTCTTCTATCATATTTTGTCTGTTTTTCCTGTGTCCGAAAGAAAGAGTTCAGCACCATTGTTTTGGTTCGCCGAGTCTGAAGATTTGGAGTATTTTCAGACGTACTACTGTTGTATCCTGGGAGACTTTCGTCAAGAGACTGTTAGCACCGTTGCGGGACGAATAAAGTTTTAAGGACAGTGAATCAAATTCATGCATCGATTCCCCATTGTTGTTTCTGTGATTTTGCAGTGAGTTAATTATACAGTTCTTGTTGATACTGTTTCTTCAATTTAGTATAATATTTTTCAGCATTTTCGTACTTAGCTTTCTCTACACAAGTATACACAAAGAATATGTTCCAACAGTTAATACTAAACACCAGCAGCTTAGTGCATTAATTTCCAACACAAATGAAGCATAATGCCTGTGCAAAATCATGTCCTCCTATGTTGCTAATGCATTGATGAAACCAAGTTTTACTTTTCATGGAAATTTGCAAGTTCATACTTCTCCCTTCCTTGCTTTATTATTTCTGGAATTGCACAAGGCAGTGGTGCTGCCGCTCTCCTCCATCTCAGTCTCCACATTCCCACCATTCGGCTTCCTCGTTTGCCTCCCCCGCCACCCACACTCACCACTTTTCTTCCACCGCGTTTCCAACCATCTTTTCCATTCCTCATTTCCGGATATTGCACCCTTCTCTCGTACTTCCCACCTCCTATAACCACAAGACCCCAGAGGAAAGCAGAGTTTAATGATACATTCGAATGAAAGTTTTCATGTAATGCAGGTGCTTAATTGCTAGGATGCCTTATAATGTTTCACGTTGATTGTTGTTTCCAAGATTCTTCTCACTAAATAATGAAAAGGGATAATATTGTTAAACTCCTTCAAGTTATGGAGTAATTTACATCAGTATAATTCATTGAGTACATTATTTGAGTAAAGCGAATAATATTGCTAAAAGTTGGGTCTTCATAGGTAGAGGTGTTGTCGAGAGAACAAGAGAAACCAGATCAAATTTGTGGAGTTGGGTGCATGGAGGAGGTATTTTGGTGAAAATCTTAAGTTTTTTGTATCATAAATGTTATGTGATAGAATTATAAAATTATACTCCTAGTACAAATAAAAGTCGTGTAAGAGACTAATCTTTATAAGAGACTTAGTTACTGGATACCCAAAAAATATATTTTTGTAACATATCTTATAGACTATGGTCTATGGGATTGTTGTAACAAAAGACTCTTATGAAATAAAGACGTTGCACTTTAAAAAACTATGGTGTAGATTGTACTTACTCCATAACCTCAAAGACTTTGGAAATATTATTTTTAATACAAATGTTATGTATCTATATTGCTGATATATTATGACTTGTTATATGTATCTATATTACTGATACCTTACTTATATATATATATATATATATATATATATATATATATATATATATATATATATATATAAGTAAGGATGTGGTTAAATAGCTAATCTTTTCTTTCCTTAAGATACCCTTTCTAAATTGAAGTTTCCATAAAAGATTAGTCGTTATTAGGGGTGTTTTAGACTTAAAACTTTTTTTTCCATTAAATACCCTTTTTGAATTATAGTGTTATTAAAAAATGAGGATCTTTTTGACTTCTCATGAGGTATCAAGCCTCTTAATTTCCTTGAAATACCCTTATTGTAATATATACTTTTGTTGGAGTTAAGTGTTGTTTTGACTTTTATAAATAATAATAAAAAAGGCCCTACACAAATTTTATAAAATCACCCTTGTACTCCTACATGCTCTTTTATTAGTGAAAAAGTTTCTATCAAAACATACATTTCATTCACGTCGAAACTGAACTACCTTGGAGCCACTACATCTTTCCATCAAATTCAATTAAAAAAATAACTTGCACAAAACAAAGTTTTCTATAGCCTTTTAAAAGAAATGTAGTATACCTAAACACATTTCATATATTTGTATGTTGATTCATATGCTATAGATTTGAATTATTGCGCATGTAAACATATTTCAATACATACATATTAATATATTGAAATTATCGTAAACCAGAAGTTTAGTTCTACATTTTGAATACGGACGTATTGGAGAAAAGAAGTTATCGTAAAGCTGAATTTTTTTATGATTTTTTAAATACATATGCAATCCAAACTGAGGTTAAGTAGTTAATCCTTGTTTTTTCCTCGTCTTTTTAAATTGAAGTCTTCGTAAAAGATTAATAGTGATTAGAGGTATTTTTCATTTAAAACTCTTTTTTTTTCAGCAAATACCCACTTTGAAATATAGTGCTATTAAAAAATAAGGGTGTTATTGACTTCTCTTACTTAAGAAATCAAGCCTATTTCCTTACAAGAATATATGCTTTTGCTAGAGTGAATGGTTGTTTGACTTTTACTTGGAAAAAAAAAATTCTTATGAAAATTATATAAAATTACCTTTAAAGTCTTGCATGTTGTCTGATTACCTGAAAAACTTCTATCTAAACATACCCCCTTCATTCACGTTAAAACTAAATTACCTTATAACTATTACATCTTCTCCATCAATCGATTATAGAAAATAACTTTTGGACAACAGAGTTTTCTATAGCCTTTTAGAAGAAATGTAATATGGCTAAACTCAATTGAATATTTTGTCAAAAACTTAATCATTTTCTAATTTTGTATTTTTATAATTGTGCGTTGATGGGTGTGCTACAGATTTGAATTATTGTGCATGTATATAGATTCCAATGCAAATATATTAGTACATTAAAACTATCATAAAACTGAAATTTAATTCTAACGTTTAGATACAAATATATTGGTGTAAGAAAGCTATCGTAAAACTGGAGTATTTTAAAAAAAATTAAATGTATAAAAATCGCTAGATCATATCATTTTGCTCCTAATTATAATTAGAGGTTCGTGGCAAGTAATAATTACATGTGTCATATTAGAGTGTTTGGAATATCATTATTTGAATGACAATATTTTCTTTATATGGTTATTGTCTTTATATGATCCACTATAACCCAGAATACCATGTATTTAGATGATAACATGTTCTTCATATAGCTATCGTCTTTGTAAATTACACTTTTATAAGTGACAGAATATGTGAAACCCAATTGATAATGACTTCAATTTATTTGAACTCAAATGAAAAATATATTCTTTTAGCTTGAAAACTATCAACTTTTGATAGGGTGCTTATGACTTTAAATAAGGTGAGGTTAAATTATAACATCTTTTGATAACTTTAAACCTTTTGTTGTTAAAGAGGTTAAAAGTTTACGAACACATCTTTTGACAAAAGAATATGAATATAACCAAAAGGTGAGGATCTGGCCCTAACGTACAAGATAATCTCAAAAATTAAATGGCTATTTTTTCATTAAAAATACATTTTTTAAAATAAAAAATTTATAAAAATTATGGGTATTTGACTTTAAAAAAGGTGAAACTAAACTTCAATTTTTTTGGTTGAATTCAAACAATTTGCTGCCGAAGAGGTCAAAAGTTCACTAATGTATCTTTAAGTGACAAAAACGTATGGATTTATCCAAAACATGTGTGGATCCAATCCCACTGTATAATACTATTCCGAGGAGTAATGACTAAATATTTTTTCTTAAATACCCTTTTCAGCCCACAAAATTTACAAATATTAAGGTTTTTTCTGTAATTTAAAAAGGTGGGGCAAAATTATAACATTTATGAGTAAAGTTTAATATTTAGTAGCTGAAGAAGTTAAAAGTTCATTAATATATATTTTAGTGACAAAAGAATTAAATTGAATCAGATCAAGGCGAGAGTTGATCTAGCCCTATAATATAAAAACGGTCCACCTCTGTAGAAAACCCTATCAAGACATACCCTTAAAACTTTCCAAAATCGATAAAATGAACACCTTAATTGTTGCTACTCCCTAGAGAACTGTTGCTAACTCCATGTATTATCATGTTCTTTTTTTATATTTTTCTTAAAGTGGACCGGCTATTGCATCTATTAACTTTTGCATATAATTATAAATTAAATTTACCGACATAAGACCGAGTCAGAATATCTATAAATTTGACTAGGCCTTCTTTTTTCAACAATTATGATGAATTTATGTGTCATTTTGCGATTGGTAAAGTAGTGGGTTGTTATAATTTTCTTAACTCTGAAAAACCATAAGAAATATTTCTTTTCCTTTTTATTTTGATAATAGAGGTCTTATTATTCGATGAATAATCTAAATTAGGAATTATTCTTAAATGAACTTTTGTTGAGTTTTTTTTATATTATAAATGTATGCATATGTGTGCATAAGGTGAAAAAAACTTAGGTTTGTGTTAACATCATTGAAATTACTTCGTTCATTACCGTTATATCATATTAACTTTACACATTAATTTTGCGGTTTACATTTCAAAAGGACACACACACACATATTGACTTCTTACATGAGTAGATATGGTATTATTATATTAATATGTACTAAAAATAAAAGTCGTATGGCAAATGTATGCAAAATTACATACACAACTAATTTGATAGCCTTATTGTAATATTAAGATGAAGAAGGTCATGCTATGTAAAAATAAAAGAGAGCTTTATACTACACTATCAAGAAAAATTTAGATTACACAATAGACTTTTTAACTTAAAAGTAGGAAAAATAATCGTAATATTTAGAAGATTAAGTGTAATTTTAGACAAATTGTACTCGAAATTTAGAACTTAAACTAGAAAATTCTGAAAAAGGAATTTGATATGCACTTTAGTCTTTAAATAAGAGATACATGAAAATTGTAATAGATTAGATCACTACGAAGGAGTTATTTTTAACCCCCCAGCAATCATTGTTACAAGAAATGACTATTATCGTACAAAAAGAAACAAAATGGATAATGAATGATATTGAAAGTCCTACGTAATGACATTTTGAACTTCAGCGGTGATGCTTGTAGGAAAAAAGTCTAAAACTATAAATGAACGATAAAAAATTCAGAAAGATCCTTGAAAGCTACAGTTACTATATTTGTTACCTAAGCAATTGAGTTTTTATATATGTCATGTTAGATCTTTTGTGTTCATTTAATTATTGGTTTTAAAGATGCAACATTTAAATTCCAAACTCCTTTTTTTCTACAAGCTTTGCTGTCTATTTATTAGTCATAACTCCTTTGCATTAGACACATTATTTTTACCAATCATTTTTTGGGTTAATTTTTGAACTTTTTTTTATATCACTTAGTTATATTTTAATTTTTTTCTCAATTTCACTTCCTAGATTTATATACATGCCATAGAAATCTATTAGAAGAAATTGGACAACTACAATATACACTTGACATTAATTATCTCTAAAATACCTTCTTCATTTTTATTACTACAATGTCAAATTTGTAGTGTTTCGTGAAAATTAAATATTTGTAAAAAATGTTTAAAACTGATTACAATATCAGTGTACTTTGAATAATAAGATATCATATGGAACAGTCAGAATTCTCTTTAGCGGCAATTTGATGCAACAAAAGAAATAATAATGATAAATATTAGTGATAATTGATATTAACAATTCGGATTTTAGCAAACTAATGTTTTGTGCAATGAACTTTTCAAAATTTGAGTCTTTGATTAGCAGTTAACAATTGATTTTCTTATTATGATTTAGTTATAAAATCGATATTATATTTAATTGTACTTTTTCCTGAGTTTTATAGTATTTTTATTTCGAATCACTATATGACGTGCAAAGCACGTGATCCTTACTAGTATATATACACGTATGTGTTGCTTATTATCATACTCCACTATTTTATTTGAAAAATCTAGATTATTGATTAAAAATAAATATATGTAATACCCAAAAGTATTAATACTAGAGCGGTTGATTAAATATAGAAGTATTATTAACCAATCCCTTATAAATAAGAATCATTTTTCTGTTTCTATTTTTTTTAGATCCACTCTAACCCAGTTCTAAATTGACGGTTCGGGTCTATAATAGACGCTAACCGTCATACCCCCACCACTATCTCGACCATTCTGCCCCTCTCCTTTTACCTTCTCTCCTACCTGCCGCCCTTCCCATAGTCGTCTTCCATTGGAAATTTTTTTAATTCATGCGGTCGGCGCGAGGCATCCACAGTCGAATCAAGTGGGTTGTCTTTCCTTTTCCACGCATATCAGATTTCTCCTCCAGTTCCTAGCCCTGATTCTTGGGTCAAATCCTACTCATTCTTGCCCTCTTGTTATAGTTATCATTACAATCCACTGTCTTGACCTAAATGTGATGTAATTCTTGCCACCTACAGTATGTAGTTTCATCTTCGTTCTTCTAACTTGTGATCAGGTTTTCCATTCTTTAGTATGGAGTGTTTAAATCAATTAAAGCTTGAATCATTTTCCTTTTAATTTGCTCGTAAGTTGCACATTTATGGTAGGTTCTTTGGTGATTAATCTTAGGGCACCAGATTGCTTGTATGTAAAAGAACAATCTTGCTATTATTTTTATTGATCAGCTCTGTTTTGGTTTCTTAATCTTACTTCACAATTCGGCTCGAACTATGAAGCATCGACACCTTATATGGGGCAAGGTATAGTGTCTGATACCTACCGACACATCGCCACCTCCGGACACGTGTCAGACACCTCTCGACGGTGTCCGATAATTTTTTTTTTACTTTTTTAATTACGGAATGCCACCTGTCATGGCACCAAAGGTTTCTCTAAGTCGACCATGCATCACTTGGCTAAATCAAGCCTCCGTTTGCACACTAATTAAGTCAACCTATCAGGCTAGACGATATTAAAAAGCAAATGAACAAAGGAAAACGAAAGTTTGAGATAATGCTATTCATTGTATTGTTTGAAAAATGTTACAATGCTTGGATCACTCTATGCCTTGGTAAGTGAGGTCTTAACTATTTATACTACTCCACCTCCTCAACGGACGGTAGAGATACATTTGATCATACAGTCTGCATTCTGTCTCTAAAACTCTATATTATATTATGTAAATATTTACAAGTCTCTTTACCTTTCTAGAATTTTCTCTAATACCCTATTTGTGAGTTTTGAGATGAGAGAAAAGAAAAGAAAAGAAGAGAAGGGAAGACAAATTTCCTTCATCATCTTGTTTGTGAGTTTAAGAGAGAAAAGAAAATATCAATCCTTTCTCTTATTTGTGAGTTCAAGATAAAAGAAAAGAAAAAACACCCGCTTACATATATACTCTTAAACTATATCGTCATAATTATAACAAAGACCATGGTGTATGATACTAAAAAAGAACATGATTTTACCGAGAAAATAGATTAGTCATCAATGATATCATATAAAGTTCATACCATACGAATGTAATAAACCTTACATCACTGGTTAATGTCGCAATAGAAAAAAAAACAAGAATTAGTTCAGAGTTGACTACAAACATTTTAACATCAAAATCTGATTAATGTCACACTAATAGCAAAATAATTAGTCATGAGTCAACTCTAACCTCTAAAATAATCTTTTGTTTGTAAATAAAATGAGAAGTTTTGCTTGAAATGAACCCTAAAATCTAAAAGTCCTTAAAAAAAATTTAGTCTTCATTATTTTCAAGGGTAATATGGACATTTTTAAAATATTACTTATGAGAGTTTCCTTTCTTTCCGTTTTTTCTCAATTTTGTGAGGAAAGATTTAGAGACAAAAGATGCCAAAACTTTCCTCTCATTTATCTTCTTTTATCTCCTAAAAAAACTCACAAATTAGAGAAAATGAAAGAAATGAGCCACTTTCTTTTCTTTTCTTTTCTCTCCTAAGAAAAACTCGCAAACAAGCTATAAGTCTCTAGAATTATCTCTTATATACAAGATGCATAAATATTCTGGAAACCTTGTATATTCATTACCTCGTATGCATTCGTCTTTGACGTTTCATGTGACACCTCGTGTTTAAGTATCGAAGCGTACGAGGTCAAAGTACAAATTTTCGAACTTATTTAAGGGGTTTGTGTGTAATAATCGACAATTTTGGAGCAGAAATAAACTATAAAGAAGCCCCAAGTAGATCGACCCATTACCGTTGTCTTCTGAGTATTCTTCTTACGGCGTCAAGGGGAGAGAACGAAGCAGACGACCCACCCAAACTAGTCGCCGGAGGATCTCGCCTTCGTATCTCGCCGCCGTCGCCGGATTCCAGCGATAGGTACCTTGGTCTTTCTCTCTCATCTATTTCTTTTTTCCTTCTTTACTGAGGTCTCCTTCTTTCTCTCTCGTCTCTCTCGTTTCGCTACATTCGAAGATGACACTATTGATGTAGATTGAGCCCTTGGTCGAAGGAAAGAGATAATAGTTGTGTGACTTTGTAAAAGTTGAGTAATTTCTTATGACTTTGCAAGAGTTCCCTGTTTCTGTTTCTGTTTCTGTTTGGACGGTGAAGAAGAGGGCGCTTTCCCTGTTTCTGTTACCTGTTTGCATAACTTAGTAAGAGTTGAGTATTGAAGTACTTTATTATGTTATGTACCATTTTTTTGTTCTATATTGCATTTAAATTTTAAGTATGACTTTTATTTGAGTTGCTTGTTTTGTGGTTATTGATTATTGTTTAGTATCTTAGATGTAGAATGTATTTGATAATTAATGACTACATATATACATAATAAAAATATATAAAAAAAATTCCGCGTTGTCCAAAATCTGGTTTTTTGGAAATTGCGGTGTCTAGTGTCCCGGTCGGTGTTGGACGCGGTGTCCGTGCTACTTAGGGCTCAAATATGTTTTAGGGTTTAAAGTAATCAATGCTTGAATTTTGTTTGTCTCTTTTGGCGAGTTCTAAGGGTATTGAATTCCTTTTATGCAGTGTAATTATTGTTTAGATGTTTACCCGCCAAGAATTCAAGAGAATCTTGAACCTCAGAGTGTTTTCCCTTGATCATTCCGGTTTAACTGTTTCTTTACTTTTATGTATTTGGTCAAGTTCTTTTGATTTCTTGGAGCTAGTTTCACATATGTAATACCATGAAGATTAAGTTGTTCAAACAGTAGACGTGTTCTTGAAATTTCTACCTAGATGTTACCGTTTCTTTTTCCGTCCTTTTCTTCTTTTCTATTCCATTCAGCTGCTGCTTGTGTTGATTTTATTATGTGCATGTTGCAGAGTTGATAATACATCATGGGCTACGAGCCTGGCAGTACATCCCAAGATATCAGGGATGAAGGTAAATTGAGTTCTTCATTTGCAACAAGATGTCGTTTATTTTTCTCTCAACACTGCATAAAGACGTGCAAGGAGCCGAAGTCGTCTAGTTTAAGACTAAGACTTCGTTGTCATGAGCGCAAGTTTCTACACAAGCGTGCACCATCATATCGTTTGCAGACTTGTTCGTCAAATGAAAGTTGTAATGTAGGAATTAACAAGTGCAATTGGGACTTCAATTCTACCAACAAATGCAGGGAGTGCTTCTTTGTTGACTTCCTTATGCATTTACGATGCAGATGATCGTTTTTGTTACCGACTAATCGTCAAGAGAGACACTTGAAATTAGTTTGTAGTTGTTAGATTGTTTTGCGTACTTTCCAGCTTGATCTGAAAATCTGTTGACAGATGATGAAGAAGAATATGAAGAGGTTGAAGGAGGTAACCGTCTTCTGGGTTTCATGTTTGGAAATGTTGATGGTTCCGGGGATCTGGATGTTGACTACCTTGATGAGGTAATTGTCTTTGGTTTCAATAATCTCATTTTGCATCCAGAAACCGAACTATCAAGCAATCTCCATCATACGTGCATATTTCCTGGTCTGGTTCTGTCTTAAAAAGTGGTTATAGGAATGTAGTTTCCGAAACGAACGATGAATAAATGTTTTCTAGGAAACTCATCTACATCATGCATGCATATATATGCCTAGAAAGAGAAGATATTATCCAAAGTGCAGATTACGAAAACGTGTATTTTCATCTCAAAGCAGCTCACAAACAATAGCTAAAGAAAAATGATTAACTCTCTTTATGCTGGTCCCGTAGCTCAGTTGGTTAGAGCATTGGTCTTGTGATCCTGATTGTCGCGGGTTCGAGTCCCGCCGGGACCATTCCGCTAAGTGGTGACACTTTCTAAGCTGGACATGTAAAGATTTTTTTCTAGCACCCAGATGAATTCTTATTATTTTTTATTTTTCCAACATTCAACTAGGGGTCTGATGATGTTACCTATCTCAGCTGGACATGTAGAGACATGAAAAATAATGAGACAATTAACTCAAAAATACTTCACCGTTCTGAGACAATTAGAAAGTTACGATCATTTTGATGTCTGAAAGATATACCTTGTTCTTCATCTCTTTCATGCTGCTTTCTTTAGTTATATAGATTTAGCAAGTCACGAGTAAAGTTGTTAGCGTACACCCTACATGTGGTGGTTTATGGTTCCTTTTTTTAACTTGACATGCTTATGGGAGAAGACATTACAGGACATATTACATAAGGTGTAGCTTCCAATCTTTACGTTATATATTTTAATTTCGAATGCATACTGTTCAGACGGGTTTGTTCATGGAGTTGTGTATCCAACTTGTTGCCCATATGGATAATGTCATTTTTTCGAAGTCTGTTTTGCTTCTTGGGCTGCATTTTACAAACTTGAGATACATTTACTCGTATTTATTGGCTAACTTGGGTGTTCTGTTTCCCTGTGTGTACATGTCTGCGTTTTCTTTCTCTTTTTGGATTGAGATGCGGCTGGATTGGTTACTCTTTTATGCGAAGATTAAACTTGATGCTGAAAGTGCAGTTATGTTTTCCAGGATGCGAAGGAGCACCTTGCTGCGCTGGCTGACAAGCTTGGTCCATCATTCACAGAGATAGATGTACGGAGATCCTGCTCATGTATATATGCCTCAATGTTGATGAATTTATTCAACGAAAACATAAATTTTTGTGGTGTGGCTTTGTGTCCTCTCCCCCCCCCCCCCCCCAAATGTCTGTATAGGATACGGTGTGTGAGCCTGTCTAATGCTTTTTGTTTACAAACTTTCAGCTGTCGGTAAAATTACCCCAATTCTCTGTTGATGCTGCTGAACAAGGTAATGGCGAAACTTCTTGATCCAGTTTTCGGTACCAGTTGGTACACTAGAAGTGAATTGATGGCATCTTGTTTCTTTCCTTTTTGTTGTCAATCGTTCTAAATATTGCTTGGCGGTATTGGTATATTTTTGTTGCATAGAAGTATTTAGAAGCACGAAAACCCGGAGGATCTGTTGGAGTATCATTAGAATCCAGAAAGGCCAAAGGGAGAGACTATCAACTAGATGTACATATGAAAAGGGTAGAAACAGTTCTCGAAGATTTGACAAAATTAGTTCAAATAGTAGAGCCGTCATAGTAACAGTAGAACTTAAGGTTGCATTAGAGATAAGTGTAATCCAACCAGTCGTTTCTATGATGTTTCATTCAGACGTTGTATATGACAATTAAACATGTAAGGTAGTTGACTCATGCAGGTCCTCGTTTTTAATTCTTAAAGTACGATCATATTGGACAAATAATGCGACTATGGGGGGAGTGCTAAAGGGAGAAGGAAGACAAAAAGTGTGATGGGATGGGAGGGAGGGAGGAGGTTAGGGAGTGAGGAAGGGAGAATAATGCGAGTGAAGAAGCAGGGGGCGAGGAGAGGAGACAAGAAGAAAAGGAAAGGAAAGAACATAGCTATTAAAGATTGAAGCTTGGAGATGAGATCAGAGCTTGAGAAAATGTAAATGAGCCCAAAGAGTGGGACTGTATGGGCCAAAAGAGGGAGGGGGGGAGGTTTGCCGTTCGATTTATGGACGAAGCTGGTCTTTTAAGTTCAAGTTTTTATACATTGTTTTCTATAGCTTAATATCTATTTCTTTCTCGATAATATGTATATTGATTTCTTTCCACTAGGCCGTCCGAGAAAAAATTCTCCAAATTTCCATTATGAATATAGACGGCCTTTTCTAAACAAAATATCTTCCTAGAAGCGCTACCAAACACTACCACAATCTCTTACTCATCGACGTGTTCGTACAGAAGTCATATATTGGTTGTGTGCAATTTTATGATCTCCTTGTTATACCCGATTTGCCTTTTAAGTTTGTACGTCGCAGCAAAGAGGGCATTGTGTAGAATGAGGATAGGACTGTTCAGGGAAATCACAGTTGCTAACGGCTTGGAATGGCTGTAGTTACATGTTCTGTTTCTTCTTTTCTTGCTTTTGTTTATTTGTGGAGTTGATTGAATGAGAATCTTGAAGTGAGTCAGGATTGTCGATAAAATTATAGTTGATAATATTATTTTTCTGTCTTGCCATGTTATTCTGCCACTAGATTATGATGAGAAGGCTGAAGATGCAGTTGATTATGAGGACATTCAGGAGCAGTACGAGGGACCAGAGATCCAAGCTGTCACCGAGGAGGACTACTTATTGCCAAAAAAAGATTACTTTCCTACTGAAGTTGCAGCTGCTAATCTGAATAAAATAGCTGTTTTTGATGATGAAAATTACGATGACGATGAAGAAGTTGATAAAGAACAGGAGGTGGTGGAGAATGATACTGAGGTCCAAACTGCTTCGTCAGGTTTTATATGGGACCACAAGTATCTGTTACATTTTGTTCTCCTTATCAAATGTTTTATGTCAAATTATTTTGTTCTTTGTAGAACGATACTGGATTGTCACTTTGTTCCTTACACAAAATTTTCTTGTTTAATGACACTGTGTTGGTGTTTTCTCGGCTTTTTTGTTCCCCCTCCCGCAATTTCTTTCTTCTTAGTCATTCAACAGTAGACTACAATACACCTGAGTTTTTCTGGTCATGTTTTATATTGTTCACTACAGTGTTGTGGTTATGCCGTGTTCTAGGGACTAAAACAAATTATTGATGTTCTGCTGGTGGTTCCATCCTTAGCTGGGTCATGTCTTGTAGATCCAAACTCCTCTACTGTTCACGTATCAAAAGTTGCAGTGAGCACATTGATTTGGCCCACAAATCATATTCTCAACTACGGAGTTGCTTATATACTGGAGGTCCTTGAAAGAAGGAGAATACTCTCCTTTTCTTTGAAGCAATACTAGTTCACTTTTACAGGACAAAGGGGCCGGACAAAGACTCGGCATTGATAGTACTGAGAATATAATTATATGTGTTTATCTGTTTACATGCAATATGTACAACATTATGCAGGTTCTGCATTTATTGGCAGTTGCCGTTGCATTTCCCATGAGTCAAAACCATATTAGGTTCCTGACAAGCTGAGATGTTAGTATTGATCCGGCATGTAGTAGTTGGAATTTATCACATTGTGAAGACGTAAACTTGGTTTTGGTTTTGGTTTCATTAGGATTTCTTGGCATGGGACATTCGTTTGAATGTACGCATGGGACTTGTATCATGATATCCACTTTGATTTTGGATCTTTTCCGTCCCTCCTTTGTAGGTGAACATGGTGATACTCTTGCTGTGGCTTCTCAAGGGGAAATATCTCCAGAGGATGGTCCAACTATTGGCACTTCTAGCATTGATACTATGGCTGATGATTTTGCTGATTTTCAGAAGGTTTATAGTTCTGCATACACACTTTTATAAACATGGGTTTATGTATGTCTATATATGACTTTATTTGTCATTCTTGCTCATAAATTTTGTTTTTTCTTTCTCTAGTTGTTTGGGGTTGGTGTGCTTCTAGTTTCCTGTTTAAAGTTTTTCGTCTTGCTAATTAGTAAATACTTCAGGTCTTTGAATGCTTCAACTCTTTCATTATGTAATTTCTTGTGCTCTTTGGAAAAATGGTAGATTAAGTATCGTTCTTTTATTAGCAGCAGATGATATACCTGCTAGAAAGGAATTAGATAACTGTCAGCTGGAGTCAGTATGAATAAACGAATCAAAGAGAAATACAATTTGAATTTTAAGATGCAACTATTCTGATTTCTCAAATTGCGAGCTTTAATGTTTTCCTCAGCACTATGAGTTTTTTCCGCTCATCGTGAACCATATTTGGAGTATCTTGTTTCATAGTGCGCCATTTGGTGATTTGAGTCCAAAACCATCTGTGGATCTTCTATACATGTGCCGCAATCTACTTCCATGTTTATGGTGCTAACATATAAAGTACATCAACTCCCCTTCCGCTCCCCTTTTATCCCAGGTTATTGCCGAGTCTACCTTGCATTCCACTTTATTATAATGGCTTAATTTCTTTATGTTTTAATGGGCGCTGTTTTACTGATTTATCAGGAGGAAGATTATAATGTGGAAGAGCAATTTGATGGTAAAGGTTCAGTACCACTACCTATTCTGTGCATAGAGGAAGGGAAGGCAATCTTACGGTTTTCTGAAATTTTTGGAATTCACGAGTCTTTGAAGAAAGCAGAGAATAGGCAACACAGATATTCCGTTCATAAAGGTACGGATCTCCACCTGAGTGGCGAGGACACAATTTAAATTTTACTTGCGATGTATCACTTTGCTCAATCTGTGCTCTTTATAAAACTCTTGGGCGTTGTTGAGATGTACTTTTGTTATCGAATAAATGTGTTTTTAATAGTCACGTCTCCACTTTCTATACATCGAACCATTCCAATATGCGTGTCCGCAAATTCTTAATGGGCGCAGAAGACTTCTTTTCAATATGTGAAAAAGAGCAGTGAAAAGCTATCCGATGGAGTGCATTGTTATATAATTCCTACTTTTCATTTATGTGCTAAACTGACCTTGCTTTTATGGGGGAAAGGGGATTTTCTTTGGCAAGTCCATTTCCCTTCTTAACATATCTGGCTGCTTCTTTTCCGTTCTTTCAGAGAGGCTCAAGTCAATGAATACTTTTGACAGTGTTGAGGAGGATGAATTGGAATTTTTGACGGGCTCCTCCGAAAGTTTCTTGTGCATGAGACAGGCCTTTGAGATTCAAGATGATACATTATCATTGATGGACGATGATGAAGAGTTAGTAAAATCAGGGGTTGCTCAGAGGGGTGGCAAGGTAGGTCCAGAAGTTGGCGGTCGAAAGAAAGATACCTGTCATAGTGCTGAACCGATGAAAGGGGACATAACTCTAGATCCTTTGATGAAGTGGAACTCACATTTGTGTCCTGAATTTTACCCTCTTGATCAGCAAGACTGGGAAGATAGAATTATGTGGGACAATTCCCCAGTGCTGAGTGACAATGCCCCGGAGAGTTGGGACATCTCTGGACCCGATTCCGATTCTTTGGATGACAAAGAATCAGAGGCAGAGACTAGGCCGCAAAGTGTTAAGCCAGAGCTCCAGATGGAACCTAATGAGAAAGATCACGGTTACTTTCTGCACGGCTGTCCTGTTTCAGTTGAACCCTTTGGTTCAAGAAAGCATTCGGAACTGTGGAATCCTCCATCAGAATATGGATATCACCCGCAACTTTTAAGGCTAGAGTCACGGTTTGAAAATGATGAGCCAAATGGATCAGATAGCAGGAAGGATGGTGCGACTGAGGAAATACGCCGAAGTGATGTCATAAGGCGGTTTAGCAAGCTCGCTTTGCAAAATAGAGATGTCCTGGAAGGATCTTGGTTAGACAAAATAATTTGGGAACCTGATCAATCTTTTGGGAAAACAAAGCTAATACTTGATCTTCAAGATGAGCAAATGCTTTTTGAAGTTCTAGACAACAAGGATGGCAAGCAACTTCAGCTTCATGCAGGGGCTATGACGGTAACTCGCTCTGGAAACAGTGGGGATTTTCTTGAGCACAGCCATGGAGGACCATCTGGAGGGCGGTTTAATATTGCGAATGACAAATTCTATTCCAACAGGAAATCTTCTCAGCAGCTAAAATCACATTCTAAGAAGCGCTCCGCTCATAGTGTCAAAGTATTGCATTCAATTCCTGCACTTAAGCTGCAGACTATGAAAGCAAAGCTAAGCAAGTAAGAAAATGTGCTCTATTTGCAATTTTTGATCTTGTTAGTCGTTCTGAATGTATGAGTTGGCTGGGGTCAGTTTGATTATGTGCCGTGCTTTCCATCATGTATTAAGTTCTACCATGTAGTGAAGGATCAATTGGAACATCTTTTGCGGTCGCAGATTTGTCTTCTAGAATTTTTCAACGTCATTTAGTTACTTCTCTGGAAGGACCAGTTATCAATAGAGCAAGGGGAAAAGCGCGATAGGAATCCCTGGCATTTGCATTTGGAGCTAGGTTGCGTCCACTTTTCCCATGTGGAAGTTTTAACATTGTCTTATCAGATATATATCTCACCTCTTCGTGAAGAATATAATGTAGTGATGTTACTGCATTCAGGCTACAGTCTTTTTGGTTTGCTTATTATTAGCCTGTGTTGGTGGCATACACAATATGCTTGATAACAGTCGTTTGTGGCAATACTCTCTTCATAACAATTACTTATCTTGTCTTTAGTCAGAAATATCTTCATATGCAATGGCATTGACATGTGCAAACTCCATTCTGGAGTTTTCTGTGTAGTGTTGCAGGACAAGTAATATTTTATATGCATTTCGTATGCAAGTTTTTGTGTTTTGCGAAAGGCCTGTTAAAACTTGCTATTTCTGTTTGCTTTTGTAAATGGGTATTGTCATAGTCTCACAAAATCATTCATCAGAAGTTATTACTGATTACACTTATTTTGAATGCACATGATCCTCTATGGTGTTTATTCTATTGTTCTCACTTCTCCCCTATTTACAGTGGAGTCTTATCTACTTATTTTGCAGTAAGGATATTGCAAATTTTCATCGACCAAAAGCTTTATGGTATCCCCATGATAATGAGGTGGCACTGAAGGAACAAGGAAAATTACCTACGCAAGGGCCAATGAAAATCATATTGAAGAGCTTGGGAGGCAAAGGAAGTAAACTGCATGTGGATGCAGAGGAGACAATTTCTTCCGTGAAAGCAAAAGCCTCGAAAAAGCTAGGTTGGTCATCTCTCTCACGCGTTTTTTTCTTTGCTTCCTATATTTGATTTTGGTTAAGAGCTTTTCCCTGTATGTCTTGTGCATATCATTTAGAATTTTTTTTCCCGTTTTTCTTTCCTGTAGATTTTAAACCATCTGAACCAGTCAAAATATTTTACTCTGGAAAGGAGCTTGAAGACCATGAATCCCTTTCTGTGCAAAATGTTCGGCCAAACTCCTTGCTGCATCTTGTCCGGACAAAAATTCATATGCTCCCAAGGGCCCAAAAACTTCCTGGTGAGAACAAGTCTTTACGTCCCCCAGGAGCATTTAAGAAGAAGTCTGATCTCTCTGTGAAAGATGGCCATGTCTTCCTAATGGAGTAAGTTAATCATCCCTTTTGCTCTTCGTCCTAATGGCTTTTTCCTCTGGAGTCACAGCTTGCAAAGTTGTTGCTCTACGCCTTGCTCTTTAGCTGCGTTTTGAATTGCTCTGTCCATCTTAATGCTGATATATTGGTGTACTTTTATTCCATAATTAGCTGATGAGGATTGAACTTCAACTCTTTCAACTAACCATGATATCGCGCTAGTGAGTTTTATAATATTAGTCATTCATGTTTTTAACTTATTTCTTTGACCAGTAAGGGTATAACAGAAAAAATCCAGAGTGGGCGAACCCACGTACACTGACAGTTTACAAAGTCAATGACCTGTGGAATTTAAAATATACCTAAAAAATCAAGAAAGGCCTCAACGGAACAAATCCTTAGCCCAGAAAGCTAATATATACAGAAAATTAGCCTTTAGATTCTTAGTTGAAATCTCTGACCCTTCAAAGGCTCTGTTGTTCATTTTGGTGTGTCTGCTTTTTTGTATAACCTTTGTGTACTTTTGATTCTTACATTTCATTTTGCTTTATCTGGTTACTTACTTTTTAAACCCTTTTTAAATTTCTCTCGTCATTGCAAAATGTAGTGCATGGTCAATCAGTTCACTAAAGGGAAAATATTTCTCCACACCCTATGATGCATTTACGCACCTCATTGCTGCTTAAAAGTGCACTACCGAATATTTCTAACTCTTGAGCAACTAAAAGAGGTGTGGACAAGCATATGAGGGTGTCGATTTAGACATTTTCTTTACTAAATATCTCAAATTTGTTGAGCTATTTGTCCATTGAGCCGATCCCCAAATGCCTATTGGATTAAGAAGTTACCTGTAACATCTCACTTGGTTGTATCATTTCTTTTTTATTTTTTATTTTTTTTTACCTTTATGTCGTTGTGGGGTGGGTTGAATTCAATCTGTTGAATATAATGCTCAGCACTCAAAGTCCCAGTAGATTTTGAGGATCGGTGTGATTTTCTGCGTAGATGCTTAGTGGGAAGTGCGGATGATTTAAGGGCTCCCACACCGTCTTGCACGGAGATGCAATCTTGGGTTTATCAAAAATGGGATTTGGTAGGTAGTGCTCATGTCGTCGTTTTGGATGGTGAATCCTCCTGATTTGAATGTCTGTCTGTAGAGGAAGCTCTAACGGTGCTGGAACTTAAGGTTGGTAATTTAATGGTGCTGCCATCCTGTTAGATTCATGGAATTCTTTGGTTGGCTGTTTCCGTGGTGATTTCGGTCGCAGTCCCTCTGGATTATCTGCCTCTTTATCTATGGGGGGAGATGATCTGGCGTAAATTGTGGATAAATGTGGAGCTTTTATCCAAGCAGATGAAGAGCTACTATGGGCAGATCTGGTTTGAGGTGGGCTCGCTTCGAGGTGCGGTATTCCTCTTTCAGCTTCAGTTAGCTTAGGTATGAAGGGGGTGAGATAACAGGTCCCTAATTGGGTTGAATCGGCTGCTGCTTGTGATTTCTGCGATGCCTCTTTGATAGGATTTCCTCTATTGATCTGGGGAAGATGACGCGTGTTTTACATGCAAAAGAAGAGCGTTTGGGTCACTTCTAAAGAGACGGTTGGTGTAGCAACATGCCAGGTTTAGCGTTGAGTTCAATCTGTATAAGGTTCCTTTTGGTTGGGGTTCAAAATTTTAAAGCTGCTACTTACTTTTTCCCTTAAGGTCATGGGCTTTGTTTGCGGCTAAGAGGTTGGGTGTGATCAGTTGGATAGTGATACTATTTGGGCCTTTTCCTGTCCTGAAGCTGTTAGGCCTGTTGGTAGGCCGGTTCAAGTCAATTCCTTTTTAGATCCGTTAAAGGCTCTTGGTTCAGTTGGGAGCATCACTCCTTGTTTTCTAGGGCCACAGTTGTCTTGTCAAGCTGATTCTGTCCAGACTTCAAAGAGTTTCTTCACTTCTTCCTCTTCTCAGGTGTGTCCGCCGTCCCTGATAAACCATATTCAGTCATCGTCGGGCGGCCCTGAGGACTCTCCTTTCTCTTCTTCTTCCTTGGCGTTTCTAGATCGTTCTCGTACATAAATTTTGGGTGGACAAGTATTGTCCTGGAGCCTTAGGACCAAAGTTGATGTGTTTGGTCGTCGGGAAATAATCATGGCTGTGGTGACAGCGGCAAAGATGTGCTTTGCAAAAGTAATGGCCCTTTTGATTGCTTGGGTGGCTCTGGTGCCTGTGCTTGAAGGGGACAGGTGTGCTAGGGCATATGAGACAGAGTTGAGCTTTTCTTTTTCCTCTGATTGTGAAATGGCGGTTAGACTTCTTAGGATTCCTCTGAGACCTTTAGTGATGGTCAGGAGGGGGTTAGGTGCAATGGTAAAGCTCAAAATTCCTTGGAATAGTGTCTTCAATTGGTCCCTTCAGAGACAGTGGTGCCTTTGAGTTTTGTTTGGCCTGTGGTAGGGTTTGAGGCATCTAGCAAGAGGGGCCTGGGCTGGGTGTAAGGGAGGATCCGTTCCTCTGGGTTAGGAATCATGTTAAGGGGTCCGGGAAATTCCTGGGGTTTTCTAGGGATGGTTTTGAATGCAATATTACTGACCTTCTTCCAGAAATTGAGTAAAGTGGATCATCATGGATCTCAAAATTATAGGTAGCATTCGGACAATTGAGCACTTATGTATAGAAGTTTCCAAATAATCCGGGGGTGATAATCCTAGAAAATTAAACAAAATCTGATCAATAGTTTCCTTGAAGATGTTTGGCTCAATTCTGAGTTTGCCCATTATCTTGGTCTTATACTTAGCTTCAATTTCTCCTTGAATTTCCGGTGAGTAAATCATCCTAGTCCCTTGCAAATTATTTTCTTCATGATTTGGACTTCATTCTAGGTGCTCGTGGAACTTCTTTTTTTCTTGGCACTCGATACTATTTGCACAACTTACAGCAATAGAAACTCACTTATATGGTCAAACTTCGTAGGTATTGTGAGGAAAGACCCTTGCTACTAGGAAATGTTGGGATGGGAGCCAGACTGTGCACATACTACCAGAAATCTGCCCCAGGTGATCAAACTGGCACTTTGTTGCGCAGTGGGAACAACAACTTGGGAAGTGTTCTAGCACTTGATCCTGCTGATAAATCCCCATTCCTTGGAGATATAAAAGCTGGTTGTAGCCAATCATGTCTTGAAACTAACATGTACAGGGCTCCCATTTATCAGCATCAAGTGCCATCAACTGACTATTTGTTGGTTCGCTCTGCAAAGGGAAAGCTTTCCATCAGACGCATTGATAGGATTGATGTTGTTGGCCAGCAGGTTATATTGGAACTCTTGCTTATTTTCTATCTGTAGACTCACTTTGCTTCAATCTATTATGTATCTCGGAGTGTTTGTTCTATGTTATCTTTTGTAGCAACTTAACGAAATATGGTCGCTAATACTAATCATTCACATGCGCTCGTTTTTCTCCACATAAAGTGCATCTCTATGTATATGCTTTTGGGATGCAGGATTTTGTACTAACTTGGAAAAATTCTCTGCAGCCAATGTGCAAAGCTGCCGCTAAGCCTTGTGTGATCAACATGGCTTTCTTTTTATTTTTTCTTGTGTGTGTGTGTACACGGGTGAGGGCGTGTGTGGAGCAATAGAGACGCCATCTAGGTTTACCCTTGGCTCAGAGGTATTATGCCTCATTGTGACTCAGTGGTCACTGGTTCAAAATGCAAAAGCAGCAGATAAAGCTGTTTACATCTATCTTTGCCCATTCAGTTTCTGTTTGTCATAGAGAGTGAAGGGCTGCCCCTGAGGTATTGAGACATTTTTTCTTGTCATAGACACCGAGGCTGTTTGGAGTAATTTTTCTGGTCAAAGAAGATAAGTAATTTCTTTTCAGCTTAATTAACTTCACCAACTCAACAATCCGCCTATTCGCACTTACTCTTTCTAAAAATTAAAGGAGCCTATTATGTAGCAAACCGAGCAATGGGATCATAAGCTTTAATACAAATCGTAATTTGCGGTCACCTTTTAACTTCACACCATATGTATAATCCTGATTGCTGCCAATGCAAATGCCTTAAGATCAAGGGTAGTATATGCGTTAGAACTGATTCAGATGGAAACTGAGTATTTTAATAGAAATTTAACGAATTGCATCCATTTACTTTGAGATTTCAGCACGAGAAGCTCTAGAGACAGCCCTTACTTTAGGATTTCAGCACGAGAAGCTGTATAGACAGCCCTTGCTTCTTGTTTGAATCGTTTCTTCGGTTGCTTGGTCGTGGTGACACTGACACACACGAGTTTCGATCTTTAGAAGAAACCCAAAAAAAAAAAAAAAACGAAACAATGTAGAGGTTTCGGTATGTGTTAGAGTTCTTCACGACTTTGATAGCTTCATGGTCAGCTTAAGAGGTTTTTTTTGGTGTTAAGTGGTTTGAGCAATTCATGAAAAAGAGGCCCAGAGATTGTTTCTGGACCTTGAGCAAAATGGAGACCATGTATTATTTTACACTGTCAGCTGTTGAACTGATTGGGATGACCTCTCATATATGTGGGTGGTTGCTGGGGATAGTTGATCAGTTCAGACAGTTTTTGTTTGAGGATCTGACCTTTAAGTGTGGTGGATAGTTGATCTGTGAAAGAGATTGGCCAGACAAAACTTTTTTGGAACATCTAAGGTTCTTCATAAGGACGTCCGAGAATATATAGACTGCAACCATAAATTTTTGGAACATTTAAGGGTCTTCATAAGGACGTTGACAGGCTAATTGTTCTTGGAGAGACATTCTTGGAACAGAGAACTTCACCCTGTTAGCTTCAAGTATTTGTTATTTCCCATTGAAGTAACGTAAGCATGTAACTAAAATGCCCTTATATAAACTTCCATCTACTTTTCCTGCTAAATCCTATTTCTGGTTGGATGCCAAAGTCCAATATTCAGCAAATTGTCAGGTTTTTCTAAATATCTCTCATGGTTTTCTCATCTTGCTCTTTAGGAGCCTCACATGGAGGTTATGTCTCCCGGGTCTAAAAGTGTTCAGACATACATCATGAACAGACTCTTGGTGTACATGTATCGTGGGTTTCGTGCAGACGAAAAGGGTGACTTTCTTCCTTCCATCCGTGCGGATGAGGTGTCTTCACAGTTTCCTAGCTTGTCTGAAGCCTTCCTCAGGAAAAGGTTAAAGCATTGTGCTGATTTGCAGGTAGTCAAGCCTTACTGATTATTTGCATATGTACCTAGAGTGCCAATACTTCATTAGAGTTGTGTTACGAAGTATCTTTTTGTTTGCAGTACAATATAGATCTTGCTTGTTTTTTAGTGTACTGGGCTCTATTGCCCAGGTTGTTAACATGGATATTGCCACTCAACAGAAGGGAGCAAACGGACAGCTGTTCTGGGTTATGAGGCGCAGTTTTCGGATTCCGTTGGAGGAGGAGCTAAGAAGGATGGTAACACCAGAAAATGTAAGGTTTAGTTTTATCAGAAAAAGTTCTGCCTCTCTTTCTTCTTAATTATCGCAGTTCTCTCAGTGAGTCCTCCACCTTTGGTGGTTTCTCTTGCACTCTAGTTGAATATGTCCTTGGTTTATTTTGTTTTGATAAATTCTCTATTTAGTTTCTGCAAAAGTCTAAAGTTTAATACCAGGTTGGCTGCAAGGAATATGACTGACAGCAACAAGGATTTTGATATGAAAGTGTGGTGAGGACCATGAATGGTAAATGTAATAGTGAGCGCATTTTTTGAGAGGATATAAGATAAACCTGGCTAATATGGTTTATTGTAAAAAAATAAAAGAAGAAAAAATTGCCAGTGCACTGGAGGATGAGATAGATTATCATGGATGCATCTAGTAAGAAATTACTGCTTTGTTGAGACGAGTTGAGGTTTGGTCGTAAGGTTGTACTCTGTATAACAAGCTTATAGCTATATAATTCAATTCAGAGAATCACATCGCCTCCTTTGTCCTCAAGTATTAGCTATTCCAAACCTTAACATGGCTTTAGGTTAACGAAAAGAGAAAAAGTATGACTGTTTTGAAAGATTTTGTGCATGCATCTTGGGACTTTCGAGCACATTTTCTTGATCTCTGTCTCCTCTAATGATTTTATATTTCTCTAATTGTTGTTGTTGGTCTTTTTGACTTAGGTCTGTGCCTATGAAAGCATGCAAGCTGGCCTGTATAGGCTTAAACGACTAGGGGTTACCAGACTGACTCATCCCACTGGCCTTTCATCTGCAATGAATCAGCTGCCTGATGAAGCCATTGCTTTAGCTGCTGCGTCACACATTGAGAGGGAACTTCAGATTACTCCATGGAACTTAAGTAGCAATTTTGTAGCCTGTACAAATCAGGTAAAGTATGTGAAAAAGATTAGGTGCTTTAATAAGTCATATCTGTGTGGATATAGCATTTTGCAATTTTGGTGGTTGTTCCTTTTCTGTGGAAAATTTGTTTGGCGTTCTATTGGAGGATTGTGGTAATTGCTGGGCAGGAAAAGCAGTCAAGTTGCACAGGCCATAGGGAAATCCTCATGAAGAATCTTAATGTTTGCAGTTTTCTTCAAATATGGAAGCACCATGCTGTTCCTTTCTCATTGCTCTTTTCTAGTTTATTTTTGCTATTGTTTTTCATTGTTTAGTCACGTGTATGCACCACTATAGGCAAATTCTTTATCTTAGTAAGTTTAGTGTAGTCCGTTTGTATCTTGATCCTTTTTTCTTTAAACTTTTGTTCTGCAGGACCGTGAAAATATTGAGCGTTTGGAAATTACTGGTGTTGGTGATCCATCTGGACGAGGCTTGGGTTTCAGTTATGTACGTACTGCTCCAAAGGCACCAATATCAAATGCACTGGTGAAGAAAAAGGCAGCTGTCAATCGAGGAGGTTCAACTGTGACTGGAACAGATGCTGATCTACGTAGACTGAGTATGGAAGCTGCACGAGAGGTGCGTTCATTTTACACCGTGTTGGGCAACCTTGTGTTTTTCTGTTGTCAATGTGTGAAATCCCTTTTATTGATATTAAAGGCCAGAGTTTAATTATCATATTATGAAAAGTAAGAAAAATTATGTAAACAAGTTGGGAATGTTGAGATACAATTTGCTTTAACGTTGTTTGTTTACAAGTTCATTAAAATATACGTGTTATTTACAGATAATATATTAACAGGGGTGGTTATCAATTAATTGTCACTGAGAAGTTACAAATTACCTTAAGAAGATCTTACCGAGGGTTACTTTTAGTGTGATGAAGGCCAAAGTTGGCTGCGTCTGCTTTATGTTATACAGTTTAAAATTCACTGGTTTGCATTAGTTGTTACCCCTTGCAGCCTTGCGAGTCCCTTGGGATTCACCAGCCATATGCAACTGGATTTGGGTTTAATGTTTTAGCAAGAGCTACCACATCCATACACCGTTTTAAAGTTGCTGATTTCCAGTCTAGTGAACCTTAACTATGGGAACTTTCGTAGTCCTTTTCTAAGACGATTGGTATTTGAGCTCCACTTTCCTCGGTAAAGGGTCTCAAATGTTGCTTTAGCAACATTCGTCGGTGAAGGTTGCAAGGGTTGCTGCATAATCACTTTAATGACATTTGTGGAGCTTAAATACCACTTCCCTTTTCTAGAGGCAGGACAAGAACAAATCAGGTGATAACTAATTGGCTAGGAGGTGATTTAAAACTTTTTCTCCTTGAATTACTCGTATGAGGATCAAATGGTGTAATTTTGATGGGTATTGGTTGTGGAATATTTGGAATGTAGTAGAAGATTCAGAATTTTTGGAATCACGGAACTGAATTTTTAAAGCTCCCTCCCTCCCTCTTCTTTTACGTTCATTGCAACTATTTTCCATGTGTTGTATGAAAAGGAGGGCGGGAATGCTAGCGGTCTTATGCATAATACCCCCAAAATTTCACATTTGGCATATTGTATTTGCAGCAATTTCACCACTCCTCTATCTTTAGGTTCTACTGAAGTTCAATGTTCCAGAGGAGCAAATTGCAAAACAGACGAGGTGGCATCGGATAGCTATGATTCGGAAGCTTTCAAGTGAGCAAGCTGCATCAGGCATTAAGGTTGATCCAACAACAATTGGTAAGTATGCGCGTGGCCAGCGGATGTCCTTTTTGCAGCTTCAGCAGCAAACCAGGGAGAAGTGCCAGGAGATTTGGGATAGACAAGTTCAAAGTCTTTCTGCTCTTGATGGTGAAGAAAATGAGAGTGACGCTGAAGCAAATAGTGACCTGGACTCCTTTGCCGGGGACCTCGAAAATCTCCTTGATGCGGAAGAATGCGAAGAAGGGGAAGAAAGCAATTATGAGTCCAAACAGGATGATACCGATGGTGTTGCAAAGGGGCTAAAAATGAGAAGACGTCCTTCCCAGGCTCTTGCACAAGAGGAAATTGAAGATGAAGCGGCAGAAGCAGCAGAATTATGCCGGATGCTCATGGATGGTATGCAATTGCAGTCTATTAGAATTTATAGTTTCTCTGTTTTGGTAATTGAAGAAGGTTCTTTCGTAACAAAGCAAATGGTTGCAGAGTTACTATTCCCCTGGAATTTAATGATAAGCAGCCGTCTTCCACTTTCTGTTAGTTGAGCTATCTCTACGTCTATGAGCGCACAAAAAACAGCGCTAGTGGTTGCCTTTAAAATGCAGCAGCATCTACTGAACCATTATGGGACTATCCATGGCTTTTTTAGTTTTTACCCGCTTTATATGCTTTTTGAATCCCACATAACAGGTGCACTTGGGTTTGCCTTTCTTTTTCCGAATCTGATGAGTAGTAAGATAGTAGACAAGTACATCTTTCAAGCCAAGTGCTTTCTTTCGAACTATATAATTAAACAAGGTGGGACCTGGCCTATGATACTTAAATTGAGATTATTAAACAGCACCGCTGTGTGTTTTATGCGAACTGGACCATGTGGGCATGTTTCTGCTGCGAATAGAAGTCATTTTCTTGTGTTAGTCCTGCCACTGCATGGTGCTAGGGGGTGATGAGCACATTTTTTGTGAATCAGATACAGTATTTCATTGTGACATATAATCTTGAGCATAGAATTCTTTCTGTAGATGAGGAGGCTGAGCGGAAGAGGAAGAAAAAAGTGAGATCTGTAGGGGAACAAGTGGCTCTAGCGTCGCATTCAAGTTTTGGTTTTGAAAATGCAGATCGGGTCAAGAAAATGAACACGGTGGTCAAGCAAATTGGACTACCTCAACCTGATGGGTCATATGGATCAAAAGAGAATGCCATTAGAGATCCGAAAGAGGTATGCTGTAATATGTAGCTGATGTATGTTCGATGGTGAGGATATTTAGCCTCAAAATGTTGAGTAGTAAATTGATACCAGTACTTATTGGTAGCAGGAGGAAAGGCTGCCTGGTAGAAAGACCTTACCTGGAAAGTTGAAAGCAAAGAAAAAGAATGACATTGAGAATATGGGCTTACTCCAGAAGAAAGTTAAAATATTAGGAGATGGAATCAAGGTAAACCTCTCCCTCCCTCCCTCCTATGAAACAGAGAGCAAATTCCTTAATCTATTTCGTGTCATTAGATGCTATTTTCATGTCCTTTGCCATATATTTTCTGTTTATTATTTTATGTCCATGTTGCACGCTTAAGACAAGCTTGCTTGTTCTTCTTGTTGAAACCAGATTAAGGAAAAGAAATCTGCAAGGGAAAGTTTTGTCTGTGGAGCTTGCGGTCAGGTGTGTTTCCTTAATGTGAAGGTTTTATACTGTTAAACAATAGTTTGGTCAATCTTGGCATGACTGTTTATCTTCTGGCATTTTTAGCTTGGTCACATGAGGACCAACAAGAATTGCCCCAAGTACAGAGAGGATTTGGAAGTACCAGTTGAAAGTAGAGATACGGAAAAGGCATCGGGGAAATCTTTATTTGTTCCCGACGGTCAGCCTCAGCAGAAAACTTTGAAGAAGTTCATACCTAAAGGTCCGACTAAAATTGCTCTGGTAGAAGCTCCTGAGGAAGAAAAGTCCGCTTTGAAGGCAAAAGTATTGAAGGTCAAGTGTGGCTCCACCGATATGCTTCTTGAGAAACCTACTCCTTCGAGTTCACAGATTTCTGACCGACCATTAACATCAGATACTGAGGGGGGTGTTAAGTCTGGAGGTAAAGTTGGTAAAATAATTCTTTCCAACAAGACAATGCCCAAAGATGCTCGGGTTGAATCTCAAAAGCCCTCTATTGTGATAAGGCCACCGATGGAGACAGATCGAGACCAGCCTCGCCAGAAAATTATAATTAGACAACCAAAAGAGGTCATTGATCTAGATCAGATCAGTCAGGAAGGAAGCCCTGGCCTCGAGTTCCGGAAAACTAAGAGAATTAATGAATTGTCAAGTTCTGAGAAGTATAGGGAGCAGGAAAGCAGATATTCTGGAGAGGAGACATCTAGGAGAACAATTAGAGAGGAAAAACGATGGTGGGAAGAGGAAAACAAAAGGAGAATTGCAGTCACGCTGAAAGAAGAGAGAGCCAAGAGAATCTATGAGGCACAAACAAGGGTAGAAGAGCAAGAAAAGGTTGCTGAGATCAGAAAATTTGAATATAATATCAGAAAAGAGAGGGAGGAAGAAGAACGTCGGAAAGCATCAAAGAAACTGAAGAAAAGAGGGCCTGAAATTCGAGATGAATATTTGGAAGAATTCGGGTCAAGAAGACAAGGAAGAAGGATCCCAGAAAGAGGCCGTACAACACAGAGGAGGCCGGTACTTGAATCGGGAAGTTATGGTGCAGATTATGCCCCTCCAACAAAGCGCCGTAGAGGAGGAGAGGTAACTGATGCTCCAAATGACTTCCACCTGCTCAAGTACTACAATAGTACAATTCTATACCTTGAGTACTAGCTTGAATATCTCCATAAAATTCTGAATATCCTTTATACTCACCTCAGTGGGAGGTCTAGTGGAACGAGTAATGGTCTCATTCTAATTTAAGCTAGATGATGCGTAACTCTTTTTGGTAATAGTGTAGTACTAATGTAGAGGTCTATCCTACTTTGGGGAGAAGCTAGAAAAGCTAGACTGAAAAGATTGCACTAGGAGCACAAGAGTGAACATTTCTTGCCTGTAAAGTCTATTCACCTTCTCATCCTGTTTAAAACAGAAAGGGTAACTCGGCCAAAATGAGGGAGGATCATAAAATTTGTTAGTCTTTTCAGAATGGATATTCTCTCAGATAACAGACTAAATTGTTGCTTTAGACGACTTTGAGCCATCTTCTATGAAACACACTCTGCGTTTCTCTGCATGTAGCTTAATCAATGGATTTCCTCTTTGCACTCATGATCTATTGCATAGAACTGGCAATTTGTGATTTTCATGGATTTGTATGTTCAAGTAGGAACCAAAAAGTTTCATGTTTGAATTACAGGTTGGTTTGGCCAATATCTTAGAGGGCATTGTTGACATCCTTAAAGAAAATATCCAAGTATCTTACCTCTTTTTAAAGCCAGTCTCGAAGAAGGAAGCTCCTGACTACCTGACAATCATAAAACGCCCTATGGATCTCTCAACAATTAAAGAGAAGGCAAGGAGATTGGAATACAAGAGTCGAGATGATTTCAGGCATGATATGTGGCAGATCACCTACAATGCGCACCGATACAATGCTCAGCGCAACCCAGGTATCCCTCCCCTTGCAGATCAGCTTTTGGAGCTTTGCGACTTCTTGATGGCAGAAAGGGATGCTATGTTGATAGAAGCTGAAGCTAGCATTGATGACGGGGTCGCTTAATTGTTGATCTGTACTTTCCTTTCTTTTGTCTTGCGTGCCCATGCTGATCGAAAGCCCCAGTTTCAAAAGGCGTATCTTGGAAATGCCTTCATTTTAGGTCATACATGTAAATTGGATAATGGAAGCAGAAAGTTGCATTCCATGCTGTTGTATGCGGATGTATAGTTTATTCTTCCAGTGAAGGCGGGTTCATCATCTTTGCAAGCACCCACACGCGGGCGTGCAGACCAGAAATAAAAGAAACAAAAAACAAACGCGGCAGGAAAAGGAAGGTGGATTATGGAAGGCAGAGAAGCATGCTGGGAAGAAGGTTTTTGAATGCAGTGAAAGGACGAGGAGCCTTACCTTTTGCCGGTTTAGTATATGGAGCGATTTTTCTAGAAGATCGTCGCTCTCATGGTTCCCGGGAGGCTGCAGTTTGATGGCTGCTGTTATTCGGATTATTAGCTGCAGTGCAGTGTTGTGTATGAATATATCAGTGAGTAAATGTGCGGTGGGTTGGGAGGGGTGTACAGATCCTGCAGTGACCTCTTGGTGGGGTTTCAGATTAGTGAAGCTATGCGCCATTTTTGTTCGATTGTTTCTTCGTTCGTTGTTCGCAACTTGACTGTAATGCATGTTAGTCCATTGGTACCGAAATGTAGTGTTAATTGTGAAAAATAAGTGTGTTGGCGTGATCAACTGCTAACATAACCCTGAAGGGTAGCTCATCCTGTAAATGTAATGACAATTCTACTTGCATGCCGTGACACTATTGCAGCTAAGGCAATTCTATTTAAGTTTTTCAGGAACATTTGTCACTTTCCTACAGAAGATGCACTAAACCTTTAGTAGAGAAGCCCTTAACCTACGTCAATTACATCATCTCCAAATAACGTGCACCACCATGGGATCTCATCCTTAACCTGTCACGATAATCACACTGAAAAACCAAGCAACTATCGGTTTTTTCAAAGGAAGTCTAAACAGGACACTACTCGTTTCTTCAGATAAGCTTACAAGTTCGAAAATCCCTCGGAGAACTGATAGTCAAGACAACCAAAGTTTATGATCTTTTATACTTACTTGCTGCTAATACTTTACATAAATGTTATCTTTTGGGTACATAATTAAACAAATGACTTGCATATAATATTATTTATTGCAGAAAACAAGTCCCAAGAAAGCTCCATAAACCATAGTACACACTCAGAAGGAAGGAGGAGGGGGGTTGGGGTTGGGGTTGGGGTACATGAAGCCCACCACACAAGGAAGAGAAAACAGGATTAAACAACAAACTAGGCTTAAATATAGAAGCTCCAAATCCACACCCAAACAGCTCCATTAACAACACCAAAGCTACTTATTGGTGGGTCGAGTCCACCATTGGTGCACAGCAACCCCGTCATCTCTCAGCCTTCCGTACAGTGTCAAGCACTGCCAATAAGCCCTCTTGCTATTTCCATCTTGCCATTGGTTCCTGCATTCCAAAAACAGTTCATCCACCAAACAAATTGTCTTCTCCTCTATCATCTCCTCCACCACTTGTGCTTCTGCCTTCATCACAACAAAATCGTCTTCCCTGACATTCTTAGTCAGCCAATCAGAAATCCCAATTGCCACAGGCACCACATTCTTGTCTACCCTCTCCATATCACGCATCTCAATCTCCAAATTATAAGTCTCAAATTCTTGATCTCTTTTTGGATAATTCTCGTTAAACCATTCCACAGCGCCATTTCTCTCATCCGAAATGAAAATTCGATGCTCGTAACTCTCAAGTGAATCCCCCAACAAGTCAGGGAGGAACTTGATTTTCTTCGACTGATCGATCAATCTGGCCAATGCTCTCCTTGGTGGCTCGAGCAATACGTCTTCTAGGCCCTTCAACGCCTCTTTCTTGGCCTCTGGTGTCACCCCACAGAGTCTCCCCTTTTGGGAGGAATTCACCAAGCCATCATCCATCAAACCAACCTTCCTCATTGCCACAACTGTCGAATCAAATCGGCGAAGATAAACAATCTTATAATTCAAATGTGGTTGAAACTCATCTGACGGATCATTGCCCAATTGCGTAACCGCAATGCCACCAATCTTCAAAACCCGATCGATAAACTTAGTATCCTTGAAGCTTGACGTGAACACAACATCAAGCGAATCATCTGCAACCGAGTTCTGGCGGTCCAAATCAGACTCTATGATCAAATCAATGTCATTATCACTCAAGATCCGCAAATCATCAACCAGATCAACAATGCCGGACGTGATGATTAGGCCTTTGTGCCCCTCCTTCAGAAGACCTTCGTCGAATAGATCGCGAAAAAGCAACGGCAACATCTCAAGACTGGCCGCTTCTGAATCGGTAACAGGGTCACTTGAAGAACCTCTAAGAAAGGACCCAATTGAGGGCAATGTGAGAATAGCCATTGCTAAAAAGAATGACCTTGACATGATCCTCAAAACAGGCAGCTTAATGATCAAGATGGTATTCGTATTCAAACCAATCGCGTCGCATTTCAACTCTTTCATCTTGATCTTCTTCTTGGCCGAACACCCACCGGCCAAATCCATCACCAATTGCCTCTATCTCTCGAAACGTTTTCCTTCAGAACCCAAGATCCCAATGCAAATGCAGGCTAAGAAAATACCCAAAGGAGGAAGCTTTTTGGGGATTGAAAAACACCCAGATGGGGAATTTTGTGAGAAAATCAAATTGAAAGCCAAAAGGGGGGAAAGGACGAAAATTTAGCGAGTGCAAAACCTAGCAGCGGTGTGGTTTCCACCCACGAGGGCAACTCGGGTTGTTCTAATTCTACACCAGAGGAGCAGCAACTGAAGAATCCTTGCAACTTCCATCACGAAATATTTGTTTTGTTGGCCTCTCTCTCTGTCCTATCTATCTAACCTACAAAAAGACCAATCCATGGAAATGTTTCTTGGCGATCACCCAGACGTTGTTCAGTTATGGATCATCTGGAAATCAACCACCATGGACCAGACAGAGAGAGAGAGAGAGGGAGACAAAGTGTGGGAAAGGAGACGAGAAAGGCGAAGGGTGTTTAACGTGTGAGGTTTAGATGGAGGTAAAAGAAGGGAAATGGTGTTTGATTGGAGAGAGAAGGGGGGAAGAGAGAGAGGAGTGAATGAGGAGGCATCACGTGAAGTTGGAAGGTTATAAATGACAAACGTTTGTTGTCGTCCCAAGTGAAGGGTCACGAAGAGTTTGCTTTTATTGGGGGGCTCCTTTCTCATGCGCGTGGGGACCGTGGCCTAAATGCACGCCGATGTACCTCTTTTTTGGAGCGCTCCTCAGTTAGTTTCGCTGCTAAAATAATTAACACCGTACAAATAAAATTTATTATTGCGCATCTACATGTGCATCTAATAAATGTGTCTCAAATGGGCATACGCTCAATTGTGATAATTCATTTGGACTTTCGGCAACCATGGTGGGTCTCAAATGGGCTTACGGTTAATTGTGATAATTCATTTAACCTTTTAGCAACCATGGTGTATTAAGTGAGGTATAGTATTTAGCAACGAGTAATGGTACAAATGTACATAAGTAGATCGTTTTACACTATTTTAGTTTTAGTGACTGTAAACATGTGAAAAATTATTTCTAACATGGGGGAACTTGCGATGTAAGAATATTGATATTTGAAGGGTATGTCGATGGTTATTACCATCGGACATAATTAGGAGTAACAATCTAAGAAATACAAAATTTCGAGAACGAAATTTTTATAAGATATGGAGAATGTAACGCTCCGTACATTTCAAATGTGTCTAAAATAATTATCCGCTGGTTAAAAAAAAATAACAGGGCAATAATCAGGAGTTGGTAGGATGTGAAATGTTACAATTTGTTTCGGGATCAAAATATAATTATGAATAGTTTTGGGGCCATTTTGTAATTTGAAAAATTTTGGGACCATTTTGTAATTTTAAAAAGTTGGTTAGGATTAGTCGCATTTGGTGTGGGTGTGTCATAGTAAAAACCCTTGGTAGTTAGCCACCTCCAACCTGGGGGTTGAGAAAGAAGACAAGAAAGAAAAAAAAGTGGAGGACATACATACCATCTTCTCCCTCTGCTCACTGTCGAAACATACAGACCACTTACCCCCTTCACAAACACACTGTCGCACACACACGCGCGCGCACACACACACACACATACATACACCTATACACAGTTACACACACACCTCACCCCTTGAAACACACACACACACACCACCACCCTAAAACACACACACACACACACACACACACTTATACCCTTAAACCCCCCCCCCCCCCCTCCCACACACGCACACTAAGTCAAAATATTTGATTTAATAATTCAGTAATTCCAATTTTTATTACTCTATGGTCTGAGTATACAATTCCTCTTCCGTGGTTTAATAAACAAGGAATTTTCATGGGTTTCTCAGTCTAGTTTTGTCTCTGATTAGGCTGTGATTCCCAATTTCGAGAGTCCAATTTCTTCTTTGGTTAGAAAAGACATAAACTAAACTGAGATTATAAGTTCAGGGTTATGTTTTGGAATTCTTAAACCTGATAGGGGTCAATTTTAGTTTTTAAAATGATGACATAGTTAAATGAGATATTAAAAAGATGAGGGACCAAAAAGATAATTATTTCACTTTTTTGCGTACAAAACGTGATTTCAATATCGAGAAATACAATTCCTTTTACGTGGTTTAATAAACAAGGAAGTTTCATGGATACTAGCTTTTAACCCGCGCGTTGCATGCGAATAAGATTTATCAAGATTACGACAATCTCAATAAAAAAAAGAATGAATAACAATATGTTTTGAAGTCATAATAAGTTCAACAAAAATTTTACGGAAGTAATTTGATAAATATATCCATCCAACCCATAAAAGTTAATATTGTAGTTATCTTCTTCCCTTTTCTCTTTTAGGAGATAGAGGGAAAAATTCAGATAAAGTAGGTGTTGTAATTAAGTAAAGCAAAAAAAAAAAAATTCCCAATTATCATAGACTCAAGAAAATGGTTAGATTTATTGCAAAGAAGCGGTTTGGCTTTTTGCTAAAGCAAAGTGTGCTTTGATTTTTATTGACACCTGCTTCTGAAACTGTATATTATTTTGGCAAAAGTTATATAAACTTTGTCATTATGGCTAGCCAAAAATATTTAAGCAAAAGCAAGCCCCGATAGAAGCCATTGAATCAAATAAGTTCAACTTAACTTCAAAATTTGACTAAAGATTCAAATTTAATCAAAAGCCGGTCTTTAGGTAATAAAATGGTAACAAAAATTGATAAATCGATATAAATTGTAAAATCACGAGCAGAGGTTCCTTCAAACTTTTCCCGTGTATAACTAATAACAATAATATTATTAACCCTAGGCAACATAGAGAAATTGATGTAGAAAAGAGCATACACAATGTTCTTTTATGATAGATGGTAATAGAATTATAAAAATGCAATGATTGCCATATCGTTTGTGAGAGATTCCATACAACATAAATGTCTTCGTTTGTAGGAAATTACAGATTCCATTTCGCATACGCGCTTGTAGGACATAAGATATCAATATGTAATACTGGTCAAAGTATAAATCACGAAAGCAAATGCCCAAAAAATAACCTAAATGCATGGAAGTGTTCCACAATTTGAGCATGATATCTTTGTAATTTGTTACGAAACCTAAAAGCTTGTTACAATAGCTACCACAGAGGATTAAAAGGTGGAAATGAAAGTACATCAAATTGTCTAAGATCACCTAAATATATCACATAAGAAGTATAATATGACATATTAAATATTATTTTTTGTTCAAAGATAAGAATACTTAATTCAATTAAATACTCAAAAGATTAGGAATAAAAAAAAATCTAAGTATAGGTGTGCAAAAAATAGAAAAATCTATACTTGCTTTGAGTTGAACCTGCATATAACAAAAACTAAAGCACAAAAAAAAAATAAAAAAATTTGGCATTAAGTTGCTAAAATTTGCGGTCAGAAAATAATGTAAAACTTTACCATTGTATTGTGAGATTTTATAAAAGGCAGCAATGTACTTTTCTGAAAGAAAAAAAAAACAGTGCCAATTCCTGGAAAAAGGATATTAATTTTCAATATTATGAAACAATATCCTCCCTCGATCATTAAAAAAACAAATCATGAAAAATGTAAAAACGGAAAGCAAAATTTGGAAGAATACTAATTACTATAAACAGAAAATGTGAAGATAGGTATTAGAGGAAATTTGGCATGAGCCATGTGATTACTTACGGACGTACCATTTATAGGCTGAAAGATAGAAAAGTTAGGCGGGATTTTAAAATAATTTTATATGAATCTTGAATTAACACTAAGGATGACAATCACATAATTAATTAGATGGGAGAAAGAAACATTTGAGCAAATTTGATCCAAAAGTTTAGGCTAATCAAGTGGGTGTGAGAGAGGAAATCAAGGCCTTAAAAAAAAAGAGGAATGCAATTAGTTGATAAGGTAACAAAAAAGGAATTCAAATTAGTTGAATAGGTGAGAGAAACATGTGACCAAAAAGGGAAAATAAAATCTATTAAATAAAATCTTTTTTATTCACATGGCAAAAGGAGAGGGTGTGATGTAGGCGGTGACGTAGACACTTCTCTCAGCTTCGACTTTCATATATATATATAATTTCAGTTTGGTATTGTCTCTGATTATGCTGTGATTCCTAGTTTTGAGAGTCCAATTTCTTTTTACTTTTTAAAATAAAATATTAATATAGGAGTAGGTATTATCTTGTTGCACGTGAGTACCACGTGCACTCGAACATTTATGTACAGAAACTCGAAAATCACAAAAACCCTCCGCCGTAAGAGAAGAAAAATCCGCAGCAACAAGAAAGAATGGGAGTGGAGAAGCAAATTCTTAGAGCCGGAACCGGTCCCACTCCGGTTCCCGGTCAGACCGTCACCGTCCACTGTACTGGTTACGGTAAGCCCCCCCACCTCACAGTCATACTTGCGGATTTCTAGATATGGTACGTTTATTCACCGATCGTTGACTTGATGTGCAGGAAAAGACGGCGATTTGTCTAAGAAATTTTGGAGGTAATTGATTGTTGCTTCTTAATGCTTAAACTTTTCAGTTGTTTTAAGTATCTGGGGTTCATTTTTGCTTGTAGATACAGCAGGTTAAATGGGATTTAAGGCTATTGTCGTTGGATATGACAAAAATTGATTCTTCAACCCTTTTACGCTCACGTCAACTCGAGCTACTGCAGAAGAAAAAAACTGCAAAATCCGATCCAATTTATCGTAATAGATTAGTTGAATAATGTTTGTATGTTGCTCGCTTTGTAATTTTTTTTTCTTTTCTTCCATTAGCACAAAGGATCCAGGGCAGAAGCCTTTCACTTTCAAAATTGGACAAGGCAATGTTATCAAAGGTAATTGCAACTTACATGTTTTAAATGTTTCGGATTCATATGAAGAGCATGGGTGCACATGCAATTACTATGATTATTTAGCTGTATTACATAAATATGCATCTTGGGGTGTGACAAAATTACAAACGTTGATCAAGTGTATTGGCAGCTCTTCACTTACTCCAGTAAAATGCGTCTTTTCTTGTTTCTTTTAGGTTTAATCACGAAGAACCTTCTTCCATGGTCCAACAGTTGTTCGAGACCCGTTTAGGCTTATTTCCGAACCTATCCACTCGTCTGTTTTGTTTTGGTTGATGTTTAGTTATGCATTGCAACATTTCTGCATCTATTTGCATGTGTCAATTGTATAGGAAGCTACTTCACGTTGCTGAAAATTTGAGTTGGATCTTGTATTATGTTGGTAAATCCATCTAGCATCCTGGTTTTGCTGCAACTTGACATAGATAGTATTTGATATTCTCGTCATTTTTCCTTTTTATAATTTGGTTTATTATTGCATTATTTGCTCGTCTCTTACTTTGCAGGATGGGATGAAGGCGTGTTGGGAATGCAATTGGGAGAAGTTGCTCGTTTAAGGGTAACATCTTATAGCTTGATTCTTATAAAAATGTGTGTGTTTGCATGTGGTTTGTGTAAAACTTCTCTTGGTGCATATCAACATAGTGGTGAAATTGTATATGAAGAGTTTGTGAAGATGAAATTGAGAGAGCTATGCTTAGAGTACCTGGACTTAGTGTTCTGTGTCCTCTTCTAATGAGGTATAGAGTCGACAGTCGTTGGCACGAGATTGTTTAAAGATCTGAAGTACTTTTTAGAAATTACACCTTGCTTATTGATATTGTACCTTTCAGGTTTTCACTTTCTTGCTTTTCTCGCTAACTACACTTGACGTCTCAAGAACATTTCCTTGATGATGAACACCCCCCACCCCCCCAACCACCTGTTTTCCTAGTCCTTGTCCTGAACTTTCTTTTCTGAGATGATTTCCTTCGGAAACTTCTAGTTTCGTAAATGTGATTTACCCATTTTGCAGTGCTCTCCTGATTATGCTTATGGTCCTGGTGGATTCCCTTCGTGGGGTATTCTGGCAAACTCAGTTCTGGACTTTGAGATTGAAGTTCTTCGTGCAGAGTAATTGGCATTAGATATGTTCAACATCTGAGTGAATCCATAAATCTAATCTTGACGCCATTTTTCTTGCCGTGGTTATGTAAGGTATCTTAAACATCTCAAGTTTTAATGGATGCCTGGAAGGAAAACTTATTATGATTGATTAAGTACTGAGGATCCCTATGGTAATAACCCTTGGATTTGTTGGGGTTGGGGTGTGTCATAGGTGCACGAGCCCGCCCCCGCGCGCATTCTCGGATCGATCGGTGCAATAGTATGTGTGGCTCAGTCTCACGCTTATGCGCAATCTCACAAATTATAGCTGTTGTGATTAGTTTTCTGTCAATGCCAACCATGTGATCAGGTCGTAAATAGTTTAGAAGTTGAGAGGCCAACTCTATCCTCGTTGTTTTATCACGCAGATGGCTGAATTCTAAATCATAATACTACTAAGCTGATTTGCACTCATCAACGAAAGCCACGATATTAGTTATATCATCCCTTTTGCCACCGATGCGTTTCTTTCCGGCCTTCCCAGCAGCTACAGAAAATAGACTACGACCCTCTCTTTTCTCGGAATTCCGCAGGGCATGTTCGGCTTACAGCCGAGCTGTTGGTTCTGGATCCTTACATTCTGCAATTTGCTTTCGCACTACACACTCGATCTCATGAATGAAAACATTGTCGAACGGCTCATCTGTTCGCGCCAGCTGTCACAATAATATCCCCTGCTTTCACCGGAGCCTCGAACTTCTGCATGTTGAAATAATCTGCGTATGTTACTCCTTTTTACCATATTCTGCATCACATTACAGAGGTTAAAGTTCATTTTCTGAAGTGATTAATGAAGTATCGTACCTGAGCGGAACTGGGGTCGCTGGCCTTGCTTGCTTTTCGCAACTGATACGGCTGATTGAAAGAGTGAAGCTTAACTGGTGATGGATAGATAGAAACTCCATTCCTGATTAATGCAAATCCACCGTCTCCGACGTTGGCAACGTGCAAACTCTGTGAATACATCGAAGAACTGTTTTATCAGAAATCTTAAGAGAAAGTCTACATCCACTCCTCAATGTACATTTTCACGCTCTTTTTCTTGTCACTAAGAGATGCATTAGAGCGAATATCAACCTTTCCGTGAAGGTGGAAAACGTAAATAACGTACATTGGGTTTTACGGTCATGATACAAGCCGTGGACGATCCCTTAGCAACAGTGCATGTGTAAGCTTGTTTTATAACTCTTTTCGGGTCGATTTCTCCCTGCTCTTTTTGCACCGCAAGAAGGCAGTTTCGCATGAGTTCTTGGGCATATTCGGCCGCGTCCATGCCTTTGGACGCCCAACTGCAAATGCCATCGGCATCGCCAGTCGTGTTCCTATCTTGGCATATAAAGAGAGCATCTTCCCCTAGATTGCACCCGCAACAATCTTCGGTTCCCTTTCGGGTTTTATACACCCTAGCAGTTGTCTTAAACCTAGCCCTATGGTCTTCGCCCAAGACAAGCCGCTTGTAAGAGATTTACATAAGACGTGAATAGGTCTGATAGTATGCATAGAGTTTGAGACATGGAAACCCATTTGTAGCCCAACATAAACCCAACTATAGCCCGTTGTATGTGGCTCATGGTTCGAGTATCATTGGAAGCGGAATGATTGATCTAACCTTTTTGACGTCAACGAATTTTATAAGAGATATCTTGTAAAACTAATAAAATTTTCATTTTTCATGTTTTTTGTTCGATTATAAACAACACAAGGTAAAGACAGGTATTTCTTTCTTATAAATGATATTCTCATCTTTATCAATAAATAGAAAATTGAAGAGATGATGTTTGGTCTTGTATTTTTCTCTTACGTTTGGCTCACTTTTAATACATGATGATAAGTGTAACATTCTATTGACCTGCATGCAAACGTACTATGCTATCATTCAGCCTGAATAATAGCCATCCTAACTCGTGAAACATCACACCCACCCACCCACCCCCCCTCAAATTCATAGAAAATTCAACTCTATGGCCTAGTTAACAACTTGATGAAAAGGCTCAAAACCATTACAAGTCAAGCTGTTGGAAAAAAATGCAACAATCCAATAGAATATGTTAGCAAAGCTCATGTAAAAAAAAAAAAATTAATAAATCAAAGAAATCAAAGAAAATACTAGAACACTTTCCTCCCAAAGTTGTGAGCATGAAAAACACGTGTACCTCAATGCTCCTTGACAACGCTATATTTTCCTTACCAAATGATGTAACATTAAGGATTCAAAGTATCTGCCTTGAACACCTTGGAAACAAGTTATGTTAATACAGGTTTAGGACGTAGATTAGGTCACTTATTTTAAGACGGTTACGGCTCCTATGGAATGTTTCGGTGCAATAAGTCACAGTTCGACGCCTTCAGGATACAACAACTTATCTAGTTTTGTTGTTGTTTCTCTTAACTTGCACTATTAGACAAGTAGAAAGTTCACACAATACCTTTCTTTACCCAAATTCT
This sequence comes from Escallonia rubra, assembly GCA_033065855.1. NCBI lineage: Eukaryota > Viridiplantae > Streptophyta > Magnoliopsida > Escalloniales > Escalloniaceae > Escallonia > Escallonia rubra. The sequence goes on along the minus strand of JAVXUO010001352.1, from coordinate 16,587 downwards.
TTATCACAGTAAGTATTACTCGGTTATATATAGCGTCAGTGAAAAAGACACTTTATTTCAACGCATTATAGAAAGCATATATGTTTGTTATAATGATAGTACTTTATGGAGGTGGCCTTCATGACCCAAAAAGGCAATAAATCAAAGAAAAGAACAAAGACCTTAAATCAAAAAGTTAAGCGATTGAATTTTTATTGAAAAATAAGTTAATATGTTTGGTAAATCAAAAGCAGATGTCTGAAATTTTTTTATTTACAAATTTATCTATTTTAGCAAAATTATGCATTTGTTTATGTACTTTATAACTTTTTTAGGGGCTAAAATTGTGTTGGTGGTAGTGGCAGTGGCGATGGAGTAATACTGGTTGTGGTGACAACGGCGGCGAAATGGTATCAATGGTGGCAGTAATTAATGGTGCGTGAAGACGTGGTGTTGGTAATTGTGATGATAGCGATAGACGTCAACATGGCAGTGGTTGTAGTGTGGTAGATATTTAGATGATTTTGGTGGAAATGGACGTGGTGACGACGACGACGGTATGGTTGAGGTGGCGGTGTCCTTCTTGTGGTGGTGGTGGTTTATAATGGCTAGGTCATGGTAATTGTGGTGGTGGTAGCAAAGGAAATAATGGTTCTGGTGGTGGTTCTAGTGTGGTGGAGGCGGTGTTGCCAGCAAATTAATTGAGGCGGCATCATGGTGATAATTATTGGACTATTTTTTTATGTAAAAATATGTTAGATAACTTTTAACCATCTCACTTAAAATTAAGTGATCAACATTAATTAGTAAGTCCACTATGACTTAGAATTTTAATCTATTTTTGGTAGGAATTAATTTCTTAAGTAATACAAGGTTTAGCGTTATCAAACGCACTTATTAATTGAAAATTATTAAAAATTTTAAGTTTTAAGTACTTAATTACATTATCAAACACACCCTGAGATTGTCACTCAACACCAAAGACCATCCACTATGCATTAGATATACGGGGATGCTAAAAATGTAACTCATGACCATTTAAATTTCTTAACGTATAAGAGTTATAAAGATCAATTAGAAGTCAATCAAATATATTGAGAAGATACTACAAAAAAGGATTATAATGACGTGTCATGGTCCATCGTAAAAAGTTATAATTAATGAAGCGCTTTAACCACAATTATGTACCAACAAGAGCATGGTATACAACAATAATTCTATAGATTTTCTGGTAAAAGCTTAATATGGAGGACATAAAACCAAATAATAAATTCAAAATAAGTACTAGCGTTTTAATTAAAATATTATTCCAACAAAATGTCTTGAACAGAGGTTAGCAGAAACAAGTTTCATGTCAGCCCTTTTTATATAGACAGATCTCAAACTCAATGTTAGCATGCAATCTGGTAGTATAGCCTTCAATCAAATCATTTGCTTGCATTCTCCATCGGTGACACGAAAGGGTGGCACAGCAACTGGGATACTGCACGCCTTTTACTAGACTGACTCTGCAAGCAAACAAATGATGAAGTCCCGGAATTCTCAAACACGTCTTCAGGCAAGCTTAGCGGCTCTTCGAAGCATACGTCGCACATCAGTTCTGCCCTTTTACCAAATTTCTGCCAGGTAACAAGTAAGGATAGTATCCCGTGTAAAGCTCCATCAATGTCAATAGCAATGCCATTACTGCTGACGCCGGGAGTTTGATTACAGTAGAAGTGTTGTATGATAGATGATCATAATTAGCAGCCATCTTACTAACTCCAAAATCTGCAATCTTGACTCACACTTCTTATTGACCAATAAGTTGGGTTGTTTAGTTTGATGTCACGGTGAACAATCTTCTTTTCGTGTATGTACTTAAGAGACAAAAGCCTGTGGCGAGCTATGTTAGTAATCATGGTTTCAGGGAAGGAACCATTAGTTTTGACGAGATTATAGAGCGTGCCACGTGTTGTTAACCTGGGCGGAACTAGGCTTGTACGAAGGGGGGCTATAGCCCCCCCTGAGATTTAAAAAAAAGAAATTTTTTTTTTAAAATATATATAGTGTTTTTTTTCATTTTTCATTTTCCACTTTTCCTTTCTCTCTCTCTCTCTCTCTCTCTCTCTCTCTCTCTCTCTCCTCCTCTCTCGGCCGACTCATAGTCTGATAGTCTCACAGTCACCGGAGTGCCGGACAGTCGGTCAGTCGGACACGGGACACCGGTCGGCGGTCGGTCGTCGTCACGCCGTGGCGTCAGTGAAGCTCTCACGCCGTCGCCGTGACGCCGGCATCTCCTCCAGTCCTCCTCTCTCGGCTCTCTCAGCCATCGCAGCTCACCGTCCGCACGCCGGCTGCCGGCACCACCCATCGACCCACGCCCACCGGTCGTCGGCTCAGTTGGGCTCTCATCAGTTGGTCGCCGTCCGTCCTCCGATTCCGAAGCGCGAAGCCGGCGAAGGTCCTCCTCAGTCCGGCAGTCCCCACCCCAACTCCGGCTAGTCCCCACCTAACTCCGGCGACTCAGGCCAGAACAGATCTGGGCGGCAGATCTAGCTTAGATCTACCGTCTACGAGCCGGCGCACGAACCGAGGAAGTTCCGCCACTGCCGTTCGGCGGTCACGGCGCTTGAACAATTTGATTAACATTGCGACAACGACGCCGTTCTGATTTCTGAGGACCGAGGTCAGTGTGCATTTTGAACAATTTCTTTTGCTATTGAGAATTGATTATTTGATTAATAATTTTAGGTTGTTAGTTGTGTATTTGATAATTTAGATTACTAATTGATGCTTTATGGATGTTAATCGTGCATTGAGCACTAAGATTTGAGATTGTTGATGGAGAATGGGACCCAATTGGATTTTTATCCCATTTGAGCATTGATTATTTTGATTGATAATTTTAGGTTGTGTTAATTGTGCATTTAAAAATTGAGATTATTTTCATGCTGATTATATGTTGTTAATTGTGCATTGAGCATTTGAGAATTGAGATGGTTGATGGAGGATGGGACCCAATTGGATTGAGATGTCGGATATGTGATTTAGTTGGATGGTGGGGTGAAATTAAGTTAATTAAGTTAACGCGATAATAAAACATGACTGGAAAAGTAAAAACATAAAATATTTGTAATTAACTAGGTTATTTGATTGAAAATTGATGGATTGATACTTAAAATAAAATATTTTTTGTGTGCTATTTTACTTATAAAAATATTTATCTCATTCGGTATATTTTTAGCCCCTGGGATAAAATCCTTCCGCCACTGGACTTGTTAACCTGTCCTAACTATCCACCTTTTGTCGCGTTTGTGTCCTGCTTTTGCGACACGTCATCACATATTAAACGGTTAAAGTTCAAAGTTACTAATCTGGTCATCCGAAGCGCCAGCTCCAAGTCACCTATCGTGCTTCCGTCACCAAAAATATGCTAAGTCGTTGGAATCAAGGTGCATCGAGCCTTCCCCTTGGGCCTGAGGTCTTCCCCTTGAAGATTTCAATCGTTCTCTCAAAGGGCTTGCTTGCTTGGGGGGTAACCAGGGATGACTTTTAACGCTGAAATGACTAGGGTACGACTGTGGCGTTTGTTGTAGAAACGGCCGCACAGCTGCCATTGCCATGAACCTCAAGGGCCTCGAGATTCGCTAAGGAATCAACTTTTCTGAGTGGTGGTTTGGTGGGAAGATGAAGGAGAGCGAGATAAAGGGTTGTGGGAGGTTCTTGGGTGTTACGTACAGGCAACTGAAGATGGAGGAATTTTCTCTTTTTAATTTGATGTGACTGAGTGGAGGTTTACGTTTAGGGGATGTCGTACGGCTGCCATGGATGTATGTTAATGTAGAAGAATAGTCAGACCGGATTTAGGGATAAAGCAGGGTTGATTGATTCACAGTGTGAGGTGAAGGGTGAAAACAACCTTAGGAGACTACTCGGCAACTTTTTTCCAGAGAATAAACAACAACTGATGCTTGAGAGCAACTGATGCTTCAGAGACATTTTGCGTGTCATTGATTAGGAGTAGAAATATAAGATGCAGCCCCAAATTTGTTTGATTGTGAATGAACAAAGAAATCTTTCCCTTCAAATACATGGAAAATATGAGAGAACCTATACGTTTGCAGTGTTAGGTATTACTTTCCGTTTTCATAAGATAAAATTTGACTGCTACCCAGTTGGAAATTTTTTTCTCCTACCCCTTATATAGCCAGCGACGTTCAATCGTCTTTAAATGTTTCTAATGACTTTTATTTAGTGACACTAAAAAAATATTGCTAATAATTATCGCTGAAAGTGTTAGAATAAAAGTCACTAGAAATATTTAGCGACTATTAATCATCACTATACACGGGGTTGAAGGAAGATTCTTATGACCCGAATTAATAGGAGTCAAAATTTGTTCTTTTCATAAAATGTTCCGAAGTTCGTATACCATTTCCAAGGTTAGTCTACAAACTACAAAGTTAGTAACGGGTCAAGTAGATTGACTGATCATAGCCATCCGTTACGGATAAAGTTACTATACAACATCTCTACTGTAACAACTTTGGTGTTGAAAAGGTTGCCACTAAAGGTGCTGTGACGCTTTTGTTAAAATGATATTTTTATTATTATTAATATATTTAGCATCATTTTTTAATTACAGTAGAAGTGTTGTATGATAGATGATCATAATCTGTTCTTTACATACTAGCTAAAATCTCGTGCTATGCACGAAAAATGTGTTATTTAAAATCTCGTGCTATATACGGAATGAAATTAATTATGAAATGAAATGAAAGAATAGAAGTCATGGCGTTGGAAGTTATTTTGTAATCGATTAAAATATAACACCTATTAAGCTCTATTTTAAAATTATAAGAATTTTAAAGTTTTTTTATAAATATTATGGGCCGGGAAACTGTAAGCCTCAACAGAGCCCAAATTGGGCCCAATATTTGACAATGGAGGGTAATTTCATAGTCTATAAAGTCCAAGCAATGCCACAAATGTCTCACTTTTCTTCCCACGTCTTCATCTGCTACAGAGCTATTGGTATTAACTGTTCACCTCTTTCCTCCCTCTCGGTGGATTGCCGGAAAGATTTGTGGGTTTTAAGATTTGGGTTTGTTTCCAACAATCTTTCCATTGGAATTCATCACAGGATCTTCAGTTCTTCCTCTTTTATCCCACTGTAAGTTTCCCAAATCACTTTTCCTTTTGTTTTACATTCATCTTGCATCTTTCTTCGTGTTTAACCTTTGAATGGGTTTTTCTTCCTTTTCTTGAATTTGATACTGTTATTACTGGTTTTCTGATAGTTTTTCGCTTTACCCTCTGAATAGTTACTGTAGTTTAGTTGATTATCTTAATTAATCAAATTTACGTTAAAACTTAAAAGGATTCAGTGTCAATGATTCCATCGTAGTAAAAAAAGATCTGGCTTTCTGACATTAAGCTGGTTTTGAGTGCATATAGCATCAACCCTTTAAATTTTATTCTCTTTTCTTTACCTTGAATTTCTTCTTGTTTCTCAAAATTAAAGAAGCTTTGGCATCTTTGTATCTTAATTCTTTTGATTTCAATGGCCTCACTCAAAGTTTTTTTTCCTTTTCTCAATCTCATGTTTCATTGCTTTTACCAGTATCTTTGGTGGTTATAATTGAGAATTGTCATCATCGACTAAAAAAACCCACTTGCCTTCGCACTCTGCTTTTGTAAGTCCAGTAATTTGCTACGCTTAGTCGTGGTCTTTCCTTCTTAAATGTGTAATGCTATCTTGGAAAGGAAACTATGAATGCATCGTGTGTCTTTGTTTTCTTTCTTTTATGTAATTAATTAACAACCTACTTTGTAATAGATGTAGCTAGTTTTGTTAAATAAAGTATCACTTTTGTTTAATTTCTCCATGTGTTATTGCAATTGATCTTAATTCTTATTATCCCCTTTGCTACCATTGCAGATACTTTTGATACGTTGCAGCAACATAAAATTGTCGCTATACCATTTGTGCACCCACGTGAAGCAATATGTGGTTGAATATGTCAATAGATGTGTTTCGGAGAGTTATCTCCTTGAACTTGTATTGTAGGGTTATTCTATAAAATTTTCATGTCCATTAGTCCTTGATTCTTTCTTCACTATACTCCTTGATCTCCTATTTTGATCGCATCACCTTTGCTTCATTCCGTGTATCTCATTAGGACTAGCTGAAACATCAATTTTTGTTTTGTTAATACCGGCCGTTATTCTGCAACTTCAGCTCCCTTTTGTTGCTCCTTCCAGTGTCTAGTACCTATTTCTGTTCTCTATTTTGGCATAGTTTGTAGTTTCCATCCAGGAGTCAAAAGGAAGTTATGGTGTGCCAAGCAGCGAGCCAGACGAGATTCCGGGCACTAAAGCATGAGAATGGAATTGCGGGAGGGTCAACTATTATAGTTAGAGTTATAGCATGCTTTCAACCTTTGCAAGATTGCCAGGTTTGTTCAAGGCTGTTTTACCATTTATCTTTTTCACTTTTTATTCTTTTTTTGTACATTTGCTTTATAGGTGTACTGTTCGCATGATGATTCAAACCAACTCTTGTACTGTGCTTATGGTCTCGATGATCATTCCAAAACCACTAATGCTACCATATCTGTTTCGCTGTTTCTAGGCTGAGTACTTCCGTCATTTGCTTAAACCTGTGACGTAGATTGATTCGAATGCTCGCATACTGACATCAAGACGGGATATTTTGTTTGTTCTTTTTTCACTCTTTGCTCCTGAACGTAGTTGAAGATTTCAGATATAAGTACCATTGTCATTCTGGTATGCTTGTCCATGTCTTTCCTGTAAGTCTATTGATTTAATTATCTGGAGTCACATCAGGGGATTTAATGGTTGCAAATCGTACTTTAATATTATCTAGGTCATCGTTTGGCCGATGTTGAATGCTGAAGATTCTTGGCTCTTTCAGCAGCATTCGTCTTGGGATTTGCCCAATCTGAACCATATGAACAGCGTGTTACTGTCTGGGGAACAAAACATCTTGCCATCTTCTGCAAACCCATTTTCTGTGAATGTGGCTAATCCAGGATTTACAAGTTCTGTTTTTCCTGGTGTGAAGATAGGCAATGGAATTGCAGATCAAGGGTTATCTCAATGTTTACCTCCTCTCATGGAGAGCTCGCTTACGCCTCCAAATGCATCTTTCAAGGGATCTCAATTTGCGTTTCCCCATAGGCTCGGGATCGAGACTACACCAAGTGATGTAAATGGCCGTCAGAAGAGGTTCATGATTTTCGATCAGTCTGGAAACCAAACTAGAATGTTTTTCAGTCCGTTTGGCTGTTCATCCCGGATCCCAACTGTTGAGCCTACTAAAACTGTTTGTCATTTGCATGATGGAAAACAGTCTGCTTTAGTAGAGAAAATCTCACCAACCAAGCCCATTATTCAAGATACGTTGGATGTGAGACACATTACTGTCGAAAAGAGTTATGTGCATGAAGACACAGACGAAATCAATGCATTACTTTACTCTGATGATGATGAAGACGATGGTGATGAATTTGAAGGTGAGGATGATGAAGTGACAAGCACCGGTCATTCACCATTTACATTGAAAGGGAGTTCTGCAGAATATGAACAGGTTGGGGAAATAAGCGAGGAAGTTGTTAGTTCTAATGGCTCAACCAAAAGGCAAAAATTGCTCGGTGGTGGGTGCATTAAATCATCAGTAGTTGATGCTGCAAGTTCAGTGAAACTATGTAGATCTCTCAAGTACACCAATGATGCAGAATCAAGTTCTGCCAGTGACAAGGTTCAAAGCAAGGTTTTGGGGTCCAATTTGGGAAACAAGCGGATTATGAAGGACAAAATCAACGAGACACTGAGAATCCTCGAGAGTATTATTCCAGTCTCGAAGAGCAAGGACCCGTTATTGATTATTGACGATGCTATAAGTTACTTGCAGTCTATGAAGCTCGAGGCTAAAGCCCTTGGAATAAGCTATCATTAAGTTGTTGCGATCAACGTGGAGGGCTAATGTTGGATTGAAGGAGAGTATGAAGAGTTATAATATTGGTAGATACCCAAAAAAAAGTTCTTTGACTAGAATGATTGATGGATTTGAACATAGTAAGGTGGCTTTTGCTTTGTGAAGCCTTTAGCATCTTTTTTGGCTCTTTAAGAGCATTATCAATAATGGGCCAATAAAAGACAGGCTTAATGGAATGAAGTTGCACTTTACTTGCAGAGGGTGAAGAAAAATGGGGATGTTGTTGTAGGCTAGAAATGATTAATTTGAGCTTTTAAGGGATTAAAGAAAGTCGCATCCTTGAGCGCATGGGGATAGTAATGGTGGGCTGTGCTGTAAATGAGGACCCTTTTCCGGAATTGTTGAGAACTCCATGGATTGAGTGCATGCGCGTTTGGTGATCCAGGCCCCACCCTCCACCCCTCTTTGTTTCCTGATTTTGTGCTTTCATCCCCTCTCAAGATTCATGATGAAAAGGTTGTGGGGGCGTCCATGATAAAATCCTGTCGTAAAGGCTGGTTATCTGCACTAGTGAACTTTGTACAGCAGGTTGTGTTTGGAGTTTCTTATGGACTTGTGCAGCCTTGGTGTTACCTGTGTGTAGTTGTGTGTCCCAATAAATTGTTTTCCAGTGCAGATGTGGGTTGGTACTGAACTGGGTGTTGATGGGGGTTGAATGTATTGTACAAGTACTTTTGGTCCTACCGTTGTTTGTTTGCAGTCCTTTCTGTGTATGTACATTCGACTATTGGATCTGTGGTCCTTCGAGTGAGTAGTTTTCTGGTTCATTCTGAACTTCGTCGTTGATCAAGACTTGGGCTGATTTCTTCTGCATGGAACCAAATAGTTGACAGTATTAAACAAGAAAATAAAATATGCAAAGAAAAATACAGGTATAAATTGGTTGACTATTAAAGAAGAAGAAGAAGAAATTGATTTATATTAAACCCTAGGTTTTTCAAACAAACGAAGTAAGCATTGTGCCACTGCTCCTTCAGACCTGGCGGAAATTGTTGTTGCCGTTCTCTGTTAGACTCGTTTAACCCCTTCTCCTATCACATTGGTTCCTACGATTAATCGCTCTAAATACTCGGGACTAATAAATTAAACGACACGCACAAAAACTTTCTCTTACATTGATATGATTGGCTGTCATCGTCTTCAATTTTATATATTTGAGAAGTCTTTTTTAGAAAAGAAGAAAGCAAACTCTACGTTCTTAGATAACATTTTTATAAAGATAAAAATAATAATTAAAATTTGACCGTTCTTGTTTTTATTTTTTTAAATGTAAAAAGTATCCAGAAGAAAAAAATGCCTTACAACGTTCTCGTCGGAGGCAAAATCAAATGAAGCTTAAGAAACATTGGAAATAAATAAGTGGGGTGAATTCCAGACGATTAATGGGTGAGTAATTTTTTTGACGTAAGTAAATTTGATATGCTTAATAAAAATAAAATGCAAAAATGATGAACAAGAGTAGTTCTTACTTATAAATTAGCAAAAGCTAATATAAGAAAAATACTATCCAAATATAGTTGGCTAGGCTTGCACTACCAAATGAACGAATTTTTGTGCGTCTCAATTGATTTTACGTACAAGTTTCAACTACCATGACGCTTAATCTCATTACTCCCCAATGATAAAAAAATCCAATACTGAAATCTTGTGTCCGCTGGGCTTAGGTTTGATTCTCTCTACTTTTGCTTTTCCGGGAGTTAAAGAAAATTGTCAGCGCAGTTGTAACGACACGCGATACAAATGATGGATGAGATTTTCATCGTTTTATCAAGACGGGAAGTTTTTCAAAACACTGGTTAATGTATTAGTGTATTTGTGATCTCATCCGATGGTTGTCACACGTCATCATCGCCGCCGTTCTACTGAAAAAGTTATCATGCTACACATTGATGTTAAAAGTTGTTTACTTGATCCTATTACTGTTATGAAGTTTTGAGAATCCACAGTGGTTTAGGCTCTTATGTCTCTGCCCAATTGTCATCTGTGTGAATGACAAAAGTCCAATGTCAGCACGTATGTCTATGCAGCGTCTTCTAACTGCGAGTCAACCGTGCCCAAATTTCTCTCAACTGCTTTGCTCATGCATACGAGCTGTTGCATTCACATCGAAGGGTGCTGAGGGGTTGGGATTGCAATGGCTTGTTGGTCTTATGGTTTACTCTTAATGCTTTGAATTCATCTGTGAATGTGCATTGATTTTGTGAATCGGGGTATATAAAGGGCACAGTTCCTTTGGCATAGCAGTAATGCTGCCTGTATTAGTGCATGCAATTTCCAGGAGTTGTTAGATGGTACAGCAGATTTTAAGTAAAGGGTGCTCGGATACAAAGGTCGAATTGTTGAGACATATGAGCGATTGTTCCATTCGTAAGATGGTTTGAGTTTGGGTAAAAATGATGCAAAATTGCTTGGTATGATTTGTCACTGGGATTTGTCTCATGAGATACAGAGACATGTATACTGCATAATAACTTGAGAAACACGAACATCTGTATGCTTGAGAGTTGTAACTTTTATTAGTTGCTGAGGTAACCTTAATTCAAGTTGCATTTATCGGAAAGACGAGTCTAGTTACGTTGAACATTGGCTGAAACTGAATTGATTTTTGTTCTAACATCTTGAGTCTGACAGGTGAAGTTGGACTAACCTGAAAACTTCAGATGAAATTTATGGATGCTTAGTGGCTGCGACAGACTAATGGACAAGGTCGGATTCTGTTGAGACTTCAGAACGGGTTAGTAAGATCTAGTTGAATTTGCCCCAAAACTGTTCTACACGTGTTAATAATCTCTATGCATTAGATTTCGTCTACCAAGTACTTCTTAGTCCTGTCATAATAGAAAGGCTTGAAATACAATAAGCTTGATGGTGATAGATACATTTTATAGATGAAAATGTCTCTTTTCTATCTGAACAGACCATTAAATTTACGTTCCCTAAACTTCTTTTTCCCAAAGACGTGGAGTAGTGTGATTTACCAATCTATGGAAGGCTTTCTTGGCTTCAAATCAAATGTATAGAAGGAAACACTACTAGGTTTCTGGTTTTGGCTCCAATTTGCCATGAAATAATGTGAATGTTTACTTGTAACCTTTTGCTGTAGTTCCAACAACATTCTCTTTTTCGGTTTCTCTAAGCATCATCCCCTTTCCTAGTCTACTTGTACGTATATTGACAGACCGGTAGAGTGGCCTGTGGAAATTACGACTCAGTTTCCATGAAACACGAGAAATTTTTCTCCCTTGATTATTATACCTAAAGTTCTCTTTCCTCTGTCACGTACTATATTCTGGTTAGTAGTACAAGTCTCAAGAAGGGGTACCCTTTTCTAATGAAGCTTGCAGGTGTGAAGTTTTTGGTGATGCCCCTCCTACCCTTTCTATTATCCACCATTTCATTCTAAAAATGAATATGAGTATATGACTCTGAAGAAGTCCGTCACGATTGTTTGTGATGCGAACTCTTCATTATAGTAGAATGCAGCTATTTATATTATCCACAGTAAATAAAACCTTGTTATTCTAAAGTAACACACTAAAATACACAATTGAAGAACATTTCTGTCATCATTAACTTCATTCGTTGGTAAGCACTGAGACATCATATCTATTTGTTTGTAAGTTTAAAACACATAAGAATTAAATAGAGAAACAGACGGCAGCACACAAATTCTCGAAGTTGTCGGTTAGCCCAAAATATCTCAACTATGTGCTCTTCCCGACCTGCACTTAGGCATTCCCCTCCTGAAGTATTTGAATCCGCGGGATGCCACTGCATCATCTACTGTAGTGATCAATAATGATTCAGGATTCTCTGACCATTACAAATCGTGACAATCAGGTCTCATTTCTTGGCTGAAGTGTTAGTAACTCTTTTTCTTATACTTTGTAGCACTTAAGTATCAGTATGAAGGGATACATGTTTGAGTTTGTAACAGTACCGTTTGTTTGGTTATTCTCTAGAAAGATTTTCCTCTTTAGAAAGTCCCTCTTTGATGCTCATTTTTTAACGGTATGGTAGCGCTGGTGGTATGTTGCAACAGCTTCTGTCCTTCTCTTCTGGTTCTCACCCTTCTTGTTCATGTTCGAGAATAGCTTCAATAGGGCCCCTTCCTTGGCCTCCAGTTCAGATAGCTAGAGTTATCCATTCTTCTGGGATCGTAAGAAATTTAGTGAAATCTAATGTGCTGCATTCTGTCCGACTTATGGCATTGTTGTTGCAAAGTTGGATGGTTGCCAGTACAAGTTTTTCTTATATTCTGGATGCTTCTATGTTGCTGGAGTGTTTTGTGGTGTTAGCTGATGTACAGGTGTGCAGTAGATTGCTTGGATTTGTGCCATGCTTGTGGAGACAGTCTGAATTGACTTGTCTGATGATTTTAGCATCTTTATTCAGATGACTCCTTTTTGTTTGTATCACATCTTAGTAGGTGCCATAGTAATGGTACAGTCACCTTTTTTCGCGGTGATTAATTTTAAGCTCAGCCCTGAGGGTTTGTATTGATGCCAACAGGAGTGGCTTGTTGTATCACTTTGAGATTGTATGATAGCTAGCTGGATTAAGCTTTTGGTTGGAGAATTTTTTGGTACTTTACTTGAGTCTGATGAGCAGGTCTGGCTTGTTTTCATTCAGAGCCTGTAGGTGTAGTTCTGTGGTGTCTTTAGTCTATATGCTCTTTTGGTTCTTTATGGGCAAATAATCTACTCCTAATGGTCGTGCCAAATATGAATGCTTGATCACCCTATAGGTCGAAGCTGGTTCTGTTTGACAGCAATGATTTGATCCGGTCTTGGCGCTTGACTAGCTCATAATAGTGTCCAAGCGTGATAACATTGTTATAGGCCTTGAGCTTTGATTTGTATGCATGGAAGTACTATTTTACTGCAATATATAAGTTCTCTATCTCACTGACGCAACCAACTGAAATAGGATGGCTTGGAGTAACAACCCGAAGCCAAAAAGATGCTTTTTCTAGAACAAAGACAAGGGAGCAAGGAAGGGACTGATTCCCACTCTTCTTGGGTGGCAAATTCTTTTGACTCTGAGGAAGTCACAACCGACTGATCCACCTTGAGGAGCCCTTCCGATGGATTAACTTCTACCTCCATGAAACCTCTAGATCTTGGCCAACAGTTCCATGTCCAGACTCCAGAGCCTGGATATCCTATAACTGAGGCCAGTGGCCAGTAGCATGCTATTTTCCCGAAGGGTGTACAAGTTGACTCTAACTTGTACATAAAACATGCTACAGAAATGGGAAGCAAGAAGAAAGAGAGGAGATTTCCCATTGCTGTTTGGTAAACCATATGTGATCATGTCCTCGTGACAAAGTGTGCTTATATCATCACCTTATCCATGAAGAATGGATGTAAATTTGGTCACTTTCAGTTCACGTGAATGGCTAACTACAAGTTTTGTGCAATTCTCTGAAACCACATCTACCTTCAACATATGGCCAACAAGCTGGGGTCTAGGCACTATTTAAAACTGTTACACCAGTTGATTAATAGGAATCTTTTTGTAAACTATTCTAGAGTTCCTCTCGTGTTTAGCCTTTTAGCCGACATGATAAAACGGTTAAGCCTTTCGTTTGCAAATCATGATCAAAGTGGAAGTCAAATCGGGCCTGGCCTTTCCATTTTGGTTGAAGCTGCATATATTAGAAGTCCCCAGTTTGGCCCCATGAAATCGGAGTAGTAGCGTCTAACACAACCACAGATTGTCAAGACTTTAATTATTGTCATTTAAAGCAGTTGTACACACAAGATTCAATCATTGACATATGAAGTTCTTTAAACTGTAGGACGTGGGGGTGAACTTTCTTGGTTAGATCCTAGAAACTTCGGGACTTATTGTGTCGCCATGATCTGTGTGCTCTGTTCCGTTATTGATGCAGCGGTCATATTCACTGGCTGCCCTTCATCATAAAATCTTCTGCGAATATTGGATGAAGTGGACGAGTAAATGTTGATGTCAATATTAAATGTACTTTTTACTGGTACATTGCAAGACTAACTTCTCAAAAACAGAACACACTTGAAGGAAGATGAGAACTCCAGGAGAACCACTCGCAAAAGACACAATCAGAAACTGCTTGTTGAGTAATTGCTATAAACAACAAAGAAACCTCCAATTCTTAACCAGACAAAAAGCGGGAAAAAGAAGACAATGAGTTGAAATGTTGAGGTACCCCTATTTTTGCACTATCTTTCTCCTCCATGACCTTGTTACTTCTTAGGAAATGGAATTCCTCCACCTTCTAGGTGTCTTTCTAGTCTGTTCTGCATTTGGCATCTGAGAACCGATGTCATGGTTTTCTAAATTTGTCATCTTGGTCATCTTACTTAGCTTTTTCCACCCACTGGTCCACGCTGATGCTTGCTTCGGCTTTGCCACCTTATCAAACTGTCTCTGCATGCTCTCCATGTCATTTTGGAGCTCCAGGTACTTAGCCTTGACGGTCTCAAGTTCAAACTTAAGAGTGTTAATGTCCTTCTTAGCTGCTGCCCATCCTTCTTGGAATGATTGGGGAGTTCCTTCCAGTAATGTTTTCCTGTTTGACACCATTGGTTGGTATTGGGATTCACCAGCTTCTTTGAGGGAGGTGTTGGCTATCGCATTACTTATCTTCACCTGTTCAGAGAAGAGGACTTGCACCACAATTCTTAACGGGAGCCGTTCATTTTGGGCAGCATGCATGCAAGCGTCAATTGATAGCTTCTGACAGTCCATCACACGGCAGAGCCGTTTCCTTTCATGCTCTGAGAGTGTTGGATGGGCCTGTAAATTTGCTTAAAGGATCAAATATCCAATAATATTCAGATTGTTTTTAGGGATACAGGAGTTGGTCTTTCTATATGTTGGGCAACACAAAAAGCTTAAAAAAACACTAGTTGATGGCACACCTGAAAACCTCACATTGGAACTCATTCTACAATTTCGGCTTTCCATACAGTTTCGCCCAGTCAATACATAGTTTTTGTGATATGATCATTGTGTTATGGTGACAAACAGCTCCTTTTCATAGTGGTCTTTTGTCATAACAGTTTCGGGTCTTGCCCCAGCTAAAATTTTGGTTCTCTTTTTCTCCCCTTTTCTGTATGACTCTCCATTGAACCTACGACTCAGATACTTCTCTCTAGATTGTTCAGTCATACCAAATGTAGGCCTTTGTTACCCCGCTGAGAAATGTGATTTGTGTCAAATTGATGGGGTAAGACGAGGTAGGGGCAGGTCGAAACTAACAAGGGGGGAAGTAGTGAGAATGGACATGGTTGCTATGAATTTATAGACATGAACAAAAGCTACAGGCAGAATTGGAGCATCACAACAACAGACAATGGCTGAACACAACCACCAGTATTGGAGCATTTCCCATTTTATGGAGAAGAGGACCCCAGTGGTGTACTTCAGATTGCAACTCTTCCCCTTCACCACTACTCCTCTTCCTTCCAGCCCACACAGTCCAACCTCCAAGAATCCACTTCTGTTCAACGCTGCAGCTATATATTGTAATCTCATTGCCCCTTCAATGGCCACTTTATATATTTCCTACTCCAAGCCTTTAAGTTCCTCATTTTGTGCTTTCAATATTTTTCTTTTTGTTCTGTCTCAACTTGGTGAACGTTTGCTTGGATAGGGGACAATGAAAGAAAAGGTTTGGGACAAGGGCTTCGACGATGATGACCTCTATTGGAACCAGCTTTACTGGACTTTAACTGAAAGGGCGAGGTATTCTCCTCTTGAAGTTACAAAATAAAGTAGATTCCTGTTATTCTTTTTTTTCATTTATAATGCATTTCATTTCTGACCTTTTTCTGTGTTGCTTACAACATTGGCAGTATGCTTTCACCTATCGACATATATATGAAGTTAGTTTCTGCTTAGAACTGAGAACATATGTGTATGATGCCTAAGTTCATGCGTGCAAAGGTCAGAGAACTATTCATTTATGCATTTACAATTTGCCTTCTCTGCACGTTTATGATATTTCTTGGAGTAGAACTGAAAGCAGCAAATATTCATAGAGAAGATTTGATTTACCTTAAGATAGGAATCAATTGCTCGATATAATCCATCATCACAAGTTCTTGCTGATTCGGGCAAAGCCTCAGCCAGGACCTGAAATTTTGTTAGAGAAAGATTTCTATCCCTGGACACCTCTGTAAGGTAACTATCAACAAGCCTTGCCACCCTCATCTTGGCATTTGAGTTATTTCCCCTTTGAGCTGCGTCGTACATATGTTTCTCAGAATATGGTTGTCTGCTGGGACTTGAACTAAATTCCATCTGCTCTTGAATAAGAAAATGCTCCAAGAGCCTCTGGACAAGATCAATGTCGTGCAAAGTGTCACTTGTAGTGTATGATGGTATGAGAAGATCTGCCAACGTAGCCTGTTCAAACTGCATCCCCACCCGTTTCTCTAGTTCAGTAACCAAAGCTGGAGCTACTTTCAACATATTTGCCATTCTCAATAGCCGAAGAAGGAAGCTGCACGAGACACTGTCCTTCTGTGGTGGAATTATGCTTATTAGGCTCTCAATAATCATTCGTTGATCTTTGGCCTGAACAGGTTGGGGGTCATCTTTATTTCCTGCTACAATCA